>CM041633.1:50861201-50912411 GCA_023333625.1 Bothriochloa decipiens | reverse complement strand
TTTTCTCCCTTTTTTTATCCCTTTTCTATTTCTTTCCTATTTGTTTCTAAACCATGCCATGATTAGTTAGCAAAAGGGTTAGTGCTAATGAGTTGGTGTCATGGCACAAGGGCTTGATGGGTCCCATAGAGTTTCATGGTGGTGTGGGGCCCAAGTCCATAGTTAGTATACTTAAATATACACATGTGATAAAAGGTTATTTAATTTTATTAGGCACTATATAAAATCAAATAAGAGGCAAATCACACTCTTGTAATTAAAATACAAATGTTTCATCTAATTAGTTGCTACTGGTGCAAATATGGGATGTTTTTCTACATGACACTCACCAAACATTAGTATACTTTAGAAAAATTTTTGATAGTTGGTATTTTTAGTATTTGGGTTCTTAGGGATGTTACATGAGGTCTCAGGCACTACTCGTCGTCACTCTGGCGGCTGTTCTCGGCGTCCTCGCCGCTCTACCGCTCGGCGAAGGTGACGACGCATATAATCCTCTTGGCGTTTAGTTTAGTTTCCATAAGGATACAAACACATCACTCGCTATATATATATACACAGTATGCATGCGTATGCACAATATACTTGACATTTTGACAAAACATGCAAACCAGGCTCGTCGTGGCCGTGCTGCGACAACTGCGGTGTTTGCAACAAGAAGCACCCGCCGGAGTGCCAGTGCGATGACAGCTCGGTGCACGGGTGCCACCCGGAGTGCAACAAGTGCGTCAAGGTCGGCGTGATTCCTCCCGGCGCTGGCATCGGCCCCGTCATCACCTACCGCTGCGCGGACACTCTCAAAAACTTCTGCAAGCGCCGCTGCACGCCGGCGACCGCGCCCTAGGCGGCGTTCCTGGGTGGTGGCTTCTGACGGCATCGATGGGAGACCGTCGATCTGCTGCAGCTCGCATGCCAAGTCGAGTTTGCTTCTCTGGAGCTTCGTTAGAGAAGAAATAGATATAAATAAATGTCGCCGCTCTGCTCGATGCTTGCAGCTTGCTTGCTCTTGTTCGTTGTCAGTGTATTAGTACGTACTGTATCTCGAATAAAGAGTGCCACGCATAATGCATTCTATGCTCAAAGCACTGTTTGGAATAAAGAGGCACGCATGATGCATGCTATGATTGTCATAGCGCTGTTAGTTATGATAATATTTTTGGTTACCTCTGTTTGTCTTTAACTAAACGGATCATATTTCGGTATTATGCTGTCATGTTTTTAAGCGAAGCATATGTGACTTTATAAAGAAATAACAATGATAGCGATGATGTCTAATACATCGGCTAGTTTTTCTCTAAATGTGATGTATGCATTGGTTACATTCTATTCTAATTAATAAGGCGATATATGAATGTCGAACAATGTTGGATAACACTAAGCTTTTTGCTAAACATCGTCAAACCATTTTGCTGTCCCATTTTCTTTTCTTTTTTTTGCTTCATGACATTGCTTCGTGAGGAATGCTAATAGGTTTGCAGTTTTTTTTTGGTGTTTTAGGTTTGCATTTTTTTTGGTGTTTTTATGTTGGTGTTTATTTCTGCAGGGCAATAAGGATGGTATTTGAATTCCTTGTTTAGATGTGGGCGTTGACAACTAAATAGCCTCGCAACGTTTGAGTTATTGTTTTCCCCTTTTTACTTGTGTGCTTATTTAATTAACAGCATATTTGACAAATCTCGCAGACCATCTTTCATGCTGAATTAATATAGAGTTCTATGAAACAATTTTTTACTGACAAGAGATTGTATGGTGATGCGATTTTCAGAAATGAACTAGATGATTAGAAGTTGAAAACACTAATTTCTCCCGAGTTACTCCATGCATAGAATATATACGTAGAATTTATCCTAGTGAGCCACGGAGAAACATTTCTAGTCAGGAATCACTTCTCTCAACAAAAAGGGCTTTATGAAACAAATATATAGTGATTCCGTTGTCAAATTATATAATACGTGTATGAAAGGTATATATCACTCTACATTTGGCCCTTTTTGTTCGGCTAATAGTTTCAGCTGATGATAAGCCGACTAATTCTGTTTTTTTATGAGTAAAAAACATTGTACCGTGGCTAATAAGTTTAAGTGAACGATACAAGACAAGTGCACACAATCTACCCGATGAAAGGACCGAATCTGAAGGTACTCTCAGGTACTAAACTTACTGTGATTATGCCTCTGATTCATAACATGATCATTCTTACTGCGCTTCGGCATGATCTAAAAAAAATGATCATTCTTATTACTACCTTAGAATAATCGTGCAGTTCTTTATATGTCAGTTTTTGTGAATGAGTTTACATTACCTCTTTAGTCTTACATAACACATTGTACATGAAACTATCTATTAGACGACATTATTGTATTTGTCCGATGATTTAAAGAAACGAGATGATCTTGTCAACCATGTGGAACCACGAATTCATGTTTGCATCCTAAATTCTCATTGCGTATGAGAAAAAAAATGATTCGGGGAAAAACGTACTAGAAAAAGATCTTCTGTACCCACGTTCACTCAACTTCAACTGTGGCAAAAAATTCTACAAGAAAAAAACGTCTCAGAAAAAATCTCCTCTACCCATGTTGACACAACTTCAATAAACGAGAAAACGTACATAGAAAAATCTCCTCTACTCATGTTCACACAGATTCAACATAAATTGAAAAAAACTACAACAAATAAAATGTACAAATGACATTTCACATATTGCACCTTTATTTTTAAAAAATAGAATAAGCCGCCTTATTAAACACTAATATTTATTAATCTTTCTAGGTCAAAAATTATTAACGGCGCCTTTGCTACAACACCTTTATTAAATAGGATTTACGTAGCAGTGGCTCAGTAATTGTCTCTGTTTTTTCTAAAAATTACACAGTACAACATAGACGTCCACAACACACAAGTAAAAATAGTGATCATATTGATAGGCCCTCCATGTGCATCATTGAGACCCACCAAGCCTATTGATGCATCGGCGCCTGTCACTCACTAAATCGACACCCATGCCGTCAACGCTCACCTGATCTACGGGCTGCCACCACTACTTAGATCTTGACAATTGTGGATACTGCTATCGCTCCACCAGTTCATGCAGAGGTGATAGCTTGTATACAAGGTTTGCAATCAGCAGGTATAGTGTTTTTCAGCCATGATATAATATTTTTTTTACAACAAAACTGCATCAGCTGACTGAAACCATGAACCAAACAGCCCGCATAGTTGTACAGAGACCTCTTATAAGGTCGACCTCTATTAATTGATTTATATATTTTTGGTGCCTCAAAAATAATTTGTCTACCTCTAAAAATCAGTGCATATTGTAGGAGACGTAGACTTTATGCTTTTCTCTGTTAATATTAATATTTATTCCCGCTGTCTCATTTTGAAAGACGTTCCGTCACTGCATTGTATTGTCCAAGTTCACCTGTTCATCCACCAATTTAGACACAACTATCTTTGTTCATTGAATCTTGACTGCACCTCATTGAATGTGCTCAAGCTTCTTTAAAAATGGGACAGAAAGAGTAGCTAGATAGAGTGTCTCACAAAAACTTTTATTAGCGAGAGAAACCAAAAGTCAGAGCAGTTTTCAATGGACTCGAAGTTCTGCCCAAATATGTCCCTCTCTGCCAACACACGTGTGCCCTCTACGAATGGTTGATGTATATAGAACTACATATTTAACACCTGTGCTTGGCTGTTTGCAAGTTTGCAGCACACACACAGAGATCGATTTTATAGCTAGCTGGCATCAGTTCTCTTTTTTGGACTTCGTTTTTATTTTAATCAATGTTTCTGTTTAAACGGTGGTAACAACTAATGGATGGTATAACAAGCAGTCAAATCATTATCACGAGCGTCTTGACGACGCACGTGCTTGCACGTTTTGTGTATTTGATCTTCTGCAGTGGATGTTGCTGCTTTACGCACGTGCATCCACGTGTGTTGTGTATCATCATCTGCAGTGGATGTTTTTTTAGACAAGGATCTGCAGTGGATGTTTGCTGCTGCACGTGGCGAAGAATGACGCGAATATCCTGCTGTCCCTGCGAAGAATGAAACACGCGGATCCTACAAGGAACGATACAGAGACAGCGCATGCGACTACCCGTGACCGCCCGCCTCATTTCTCCTCTCGGATAGAGATGAAATCTAGTGGTGCAGTGCAGTGGGGCACACTGGCTAGTGTACGTGTAGAGACAAGCACTAGCTGTACACCGAAATAATTTTCACCAATGTCACCTACATTTTACGTACTAGCTAGTGGTAAACAATTTTCACCAGCTGTTTTGAGCCCATGTTCAAGAACTACTGCTGAACATCATTTTCAACGGTAGCCTATATAACACAATAACCTTGAGTTGAAATGATACTATTTTTTACTAGTAGTTAAATAAGCTACTTCCACCAGGAATAGATATTTTTATCAGCTGTAAAGTCAGCCACTAGCTAGCTAGCCAGTAAAACTGTCCGTATAGTTCACTTCAAATGAGACATTTTTATCAGCAATAGTTGGGTATGATGATGGTAAGGGAGGCACACGTGAGCTGGATCGAGGTGAGGTTCTGGGTTTCAATCCTAGAAAGGCATGGCCATGTGGGATTATTCCGTAGTGTACGGTCCAATGCAAGAAAAAAAAACATTCCTTTGTTGGCCTTGCCTTTTTGGATTGATTTGTGTGGAGGTTTGTGAAGATGACCGTCATTTAGACAAATTTACACCGTATGTTTGAAAACTACTGCCAGTGAAAATTTCCTTTACACTGGTGTGGCAAACTACATCCGCCGAAAATCCAGAGAATTTTTTTAAAAAGAATCTCGAGAAATTTCCTTTATCTATTAGGGATTTCTTCGAATAATGGAACAAAAGAGGACCACTTGGTTGTAGTAGGATACGAAGTCAGTCGACTCACTTTGCTGGAAACTGAAGGTAAAGAGATTAAACGACGAAGCCAGTTGATCCACTTCGCTGCGAAGAGAAGTCGAAGGCAAGCGGAGACACGTGTAGAACGCGATGCTTCTTTAGTGATAATCATTCTACCAAAGATCATTTAGAAGACGTGGAATGTTGAATCAAATATGGAATGACTAGTGTGTTCATGAATTTGAGGGGAATTGTAAGAAATTCCACAAAGGGCCTGTTTCGATCCCTTTATTTTCGAGAAATTAGAATCAACTTCCTTGGTTCCAAATTGCAGTTCATTTGATTTTTTTGACTCCAAATTTGACCACTCGTCTTATTTCAAAAATTTATGCAATAAAATTTAAGTCATTTTTGAAGAACTTTTGTTAATAAAGCGTGCAAGCCACAACAAAAGAAACGATATTTTGCATAATTTTTTGAATAATACAAATGATCAAACTTTGGGTAAAAAAGTCAAACAAACTATAGCTTAAAACAGAGGAAGTATTTAAAAAACTTGGCTATTTGTCTTGAAATTTGAGATTTCATAGTTTTTCAAAGTTCACATATAATCCTATCTCAAATTTATAGGGTATTTGAGAGTTTGTATTGGAATTAACAAAAGTCAGGACATCTATAAATACCACTTGACGTGTACTGTATACAGATATATGAAATTAATATTCAACTGAACTCATTTTGTCTCTCCATGCATGTCTGAATAGTAGCAGTTAACAGTATAAAACTACCGCCATTTGAAATTAGTTTATTTATAGCATCAGTGTAAAAATAATTTGAGTACAAGTGAAGTCTGGACTCTAGGCATCCATGACTCTGCTCTTAAGCACTCATACAGTCATACTCCTAGGCATGTGACCGTTGGATGTCATTTTGAGATCTGTGCTAACCTTTATAGCCCAACTGGTATACTACATGTTATTTGGTCTTTGAGTAAATCCGTCATAGATCACGAGATGTTCATCCAACGGCTGGATGTGCAAGGGCATCTGCCCAGCAGGCCAGATTTAACTTTGCAGCCAGGTACAACGCTAGCTGCTGGAGCCTTCCCTCCTATAAGAAGACCTCTAGCCTCTTACAGATAGCCGTAGTCCGTACCCAGTAGGAAGGGAAAAAATAGCACTGTGGTCCGTTCTTGCCAAGAGAAACCACGATGAGGCCTCAAGTGATAGTCGTCGTCACTCTGGTTGTACTCGGCGTCCTCTCAGCTCTGCCGCTTGGCGAAGGTGACGACCAGAATCCTTTTGCCGTTTTGGTTCATTTTCATCTAGATGGATATATGTACGTCACTTGGTACTATGATGACATTTTTCACTAAACATCTGTGGGCACACCAGGTGCGTGGCCGTGCTGCGACAACTGCGGTATGTGCACCAGGATGATCCCCCCGAAGTGCCGGTGCAATGACATTTCTGTGCACGGGTGCCACCCGAAGTGCAAGAAGTGCGTCAGGAACACACTCACCGCCGACGACGATGGTGGTGCCAGCGGCCCCGTCCACGCCTACCACTGCGCTGACATGATCACAAACTTCTGCAAGAACCGCTGCACGCCGGCGCCGGCTGCGGCGTTCCTGGGCGAGGTCTTCTGATGGCATCGACGGGACGCCGCCGTCGATCTGCTGCAAGCTAGCAGGAATGCATGGCAAATCGAGTTTGCATCTCTCGAGCTTCGCCGGAGAAGAAATGAATAAATATCGTCGTCTGTGTTTTAGTGTTTTCCGAATAAAGAGCTAGCCATTTGCATGTATGATGCATGCTAGCACTGTTGGTGCTGGTTTTCGCTTACCAGCTATAGTTCGTGAGGTCCTTTGATTTTTGTTCTCTTTGCAGCTGTTATCGTGTCATGAGAATGTATATCTTGGTTACCTTGTTGTATTGTCCACAATTTCTTGCGATATCTGGCCACGAAGGCTCACTACGATCATTCATCTGCCAAACGCCAAAACGTTTTCGTTTCATTAATCCAACAGGACACAGACAGGGGGGAGGCGGTCACGGATCGTGTCAACACACAGGCCCTTTGACAGAGAGCTGAGAGGCACCCACATGCAGCCCTGCAGCAAAATGTTTTCCGACATCATACATACTTATAGTACAAAAAGTGCTGAGCTCAAAAAGATGCTCTCCACATTTGGCTAAGGCCAAGGCAACGGGTTAGGCGCACATGTGTGGTAGCACGTTAATACTCAGAGTAAAGGTGTCCCGCCACTACATCTGGCAATGGACAAGGGCCACGGGCTCGACACAACTGCACTCATGTGTAGCCCTTTTTAACTCTCCTTCTCAACTTGTCTATAAGAGCACTGAGCACATAGTAGTTTTCTACTTGACAAGGGACCAAATGACCCTTTGGGTAACCTTGCATCACTACTGTAGGGAGTATTTTTGTATACGATCGAGAATCAATTTCTAGAGGTGGTGTGCGCCTCTACAAATTAACACCGTCCATTCTACTGCTCTTAGATTTCGATTTTAGAGGTGGGCTTAAATTAACCTAGCCGCCTCTAGTAGAACCGAATTTTTCTTCTAATCCCAGGATTCAATCGAACCTTGACAAAGTTGGTATAACAACTTTGAGCAATGTGTCGAGCTATGATGATAAAAGATTTGGCCATGGTGGTCTCATCACCATCTGCAACTGCAATGGCTACTTCGGTCCTCAAAATCTCCAAGGGTCGATGCTCGTGTCGTACCTTAGAAGGTTTCGGGGATTGTTTTGCATGGTAGGGGTGATTTTGGATCATAGGGCATGGGTGGTGGTCAGTTTTGGTGGTTTGCCGGTGGGTTGATGTTTGGGTAGAGGTGATGCATGGTGGTGAAGGTAAGGTTAGGGTTGGGGTGAGCCTATTGTGGGATAGCCCGTAGTCGGGCGGCGACACGGTCATGTTGAGGCCAGACAATAAGCGTGTCATTTAGTTGGGCAGAAGGTGTTCTAAGTTAAGGTTGCCGTCATCCAAGTTCCCCCAGCAGTGGTGAGATACTCGTCCATCGTCCTTCTTATACTAGTATAAAAATATACTTCAGTAGCACCCCTCATTTCCAACAGAGATGGATCACGTAGCAAGCCGTCTCTAACCACATAGGGCTGCACTGTAGCTTCTTGACCGCTCCTGAAGATGCATCTTCAGAGGCTATTCCATTAAGACAACTACCTAAAAAATAGCGAACTTTTAGAGGCGGTTTTATTAAGTCAACTGCCACTAAAAATTGATTTTTATTAGCGGCCATCGTTTTAGCAGCGGTGCCCGCCCATGCTCTTCAAAATTTCAGCACATGAGTGGGTCAGTGCTCTTTAATTCGCGCACTCATAGTTCAAAATTTTGGTTAGCACTGCTTTGAATATTGATCGTCTACAGGTCCATTTCCTTGTTCAGGGACCCACCACGTGCTCCTCAGCTCTTTCCACGAGAGCATCCTTATCTTCTTTATATTCTACTAGTGTCTCTCGAAGTTTTCATCTCTCTAGAACTCCTCCAACTTTCCTCTCTCTCCACTAGTCCGTGCCTGGGAACCATGGCATCATCAATGTGCAGCCATGGTGAAGATGTAGCAGGCTAGCAGCCATGGCATCGTCATGCAAGGTGTGGCAGCCAAGGCGTCATCATGCTGCAGCCATGGCGAAGGTGTGGCAGCCACGGTGTTGTCGTGCTGTAAGGTGCGGTAGCCATGGTGTCGTCGTGCTACAAGTTGCGTGCGTTGCGGAACTGTGGAGCTGGACGGGTGTGGCAGACATGGCATCGTCGTGCGGCAAGGCGCATGCGTTGCAGTGCAGGCGAGCTGGACGGATGTGGCGGCTTGGCATCCTTCATCGCTCTTTTATCTTTGTGCTCTTGAGTATGATAGTTCACCAATCTTCTTCCCTACTCCAGTCCGCTCGATTCCTGTTGAGCAGCCGCGATGACCGCGATGATGGTGCGGATGCGGTAACGACAACCACGCTGCCGACGAGCAAGGCCGCTGGTGAGCACGACCGCTGGCGAGCATGGCTGCCGGCGAGCACGGCCGCCGGTGAGCACAACCGTCGTCGGCGAGATTTTTTTAATTCTTAAAAAATATTTTTAAAGTCAGTTGTCTTAAAACAACTGTCTCTGAAGATTAATCTTTAGAGACGGTTGTCTTAATTTAACTGCCCCTGAAGATAGATTTTCAGAGACGATTGTCTTAATTTAACTGCTCCTGAAGATGTATCTTTAGAGGCGGTCAAAAACCCATCACTAAAGCTGCTATATTTTTACAATGGCTGCATTAGTGACGGGCAGGCTAACCACCCCTGAAAAAGCCCATTTAACCGCCTCTGTAGTAGTTGATTGTACTAGTGTTAGTCGTTCTCGGGCCTCATCTATCTAATTACTTGAATGTGGGCCTACCTCTATAAGGCCTCAACACAACACCTTGTCATAACTCTTCGTGTATCTGGTTCTAGGCGACGAGGCCAAGCTCCTCTGCCCCATCGTTTTTTTGACCAAAATCCTCAGCCCCATCGTTGTCCTAGGCTTCATGGTTGAATAGGCCCTTGCAGTGCTCTGTTTCCAGCAACTGCTCTCTTACGACAAGGCTGCCTGTTGGGACCGTCACGGCTAGAGTCGACATCACCCCTCGGTGGTAGAGTAGGTTGTTGGGCGTAGTCACCCCAGGCGCCGGCGGTGGAGGTCCAACCATGGTTCTATCGAGGGGCGATGGAGGTTCACCCCATCGTTGTCCTTGGAGTTTTGTTTTTTTTCTCGATCTCTCTTTTATAAATATATTATCACATCAATAAAATATTATGAATAAAAAATAATATATTTTTTTATAACCGAGACTTCACCCGTCAAAAGAATAATATATAGTCTCTGTGATAGAGTCTTGCACTAAGTGTCCTGAGCACCTCTCTGTTTTGTTTTGCTTGGCTGTTTGCAAGGTTGCAACACACGCAAATCCATTTTATAGCCAGCAGTTCTATATTTTTTTTATTTTTATTTAGTTAAGAGTTTCTATCTAAAGGTTGGTAATCCTGTACGTATTTAAAGGATGGTAGAAACACGTGTTTTTTTTGACAATAAAAACTGTGGGGGAAATCCCCACAGCGATAGCCAATTTCATTGATATTTAAAAGAAGGTTTCAAACATACTTATAAGGGGGAATTAACTAAATGCGTCAAGCCAAACATAAAAAGATGACCGAATGTCCTCTTTTATTCTAACCGATTGGAGGAGGCTATGGCTTTTGAAATTGCTAAACCATCTGTTAATACTCGGTGCTTGCCGTTGGAAGACCTTGTCGTTTCTTACCTTCCATAGTTCCCAGGCTGCCGTTAGTGTCACTTCTGTGAAGCATGGAACATTGTTTGTGGACCTTGCTTGTGCTAATCTTTCATGTAGGTGCATTGTTAGATCCCACTGTACTCCGATTCTTGCCCAGCAACTTTGCGCAAAAGGGCAACTAAAAAATAGATGTTCTATAGTCTCCTGCTCACCACTGTTGCACATGATATATGTCGTGCCATCTTGTACATTTAGATTCCTTCTTTGCAGCATTGTCTTAGTGTTGAGTCTATCAACTAGAATCAGCCATGCAAAGAACTTGATCCTGGGGTACATCTTGATTTCCAAATTATCTTTTAAATTGGATGCACCTCAACTGCTTTGAAAACATATTTGTAGAACTGCCGGGAGGTGTACTTGTTGCCCCAGATCGGTGTCCATTTATCAGTAGCTTCTTGGTCATATGCAGTGTTTGCAAGTTTACTTTGTAGCAGGTCTAGTTCTTCAAGAGCTTGTGGAGAAAACGGCAGGATGAAGAGTGTGTCTAGGTCCTCTGCCTGCATAACTTGTGATACTGATATCTCTATATTCCGGGCAAAGGAGGCCAGCCTTGGGAATTTATACATTAGGATGCCATCTACCAAATAATCGCCCTCAAAATTGACAGTAGAACCGTCTCCAATTGTGCATTTGTTCACTTGTCTGAATAAGCCATTAAGTCTTAACACGTCCTGTCACCAGAAAGAGCCTATCTCTCTACAAGTGTGAGGCACTCGGTTGGTGTAGTATCTATTCCATACTAGCTGTACCCAGGGTACATCTTCACGGTTATAAAATTTACTAAGGTGTCTCAGGAGCAAAGCATCATTTTGTAACTGTAGGTTTATGATTCCTGTTCCACCTTTGTCTTTTGGTTGTATTACTACAGGCCAAGCAACAAGGTTGCCACCACTCTTTTTTTTCAGAATTTCGACGCCATAAACATTGCTTCCTCGCTCTGTCAATATTCTCTATTACCCCCTTTGCAGCTTGATAGTACACATGGCATAGTTTGTGATTGGTGAGATGGTGGAGTTGATCATCTGGAGTCTTTCACTGTATGTCAACCACACTAAGCATGCTGAAAGTCTCCTCTCCACTCTATCCATCATAGGGGTGAGATCTTCAAATTTTGGTTCTGTGGTGCCCATGGGTAGACCCAAGTATGTGAAAGGCATGGACCCAGTGTGACAACCAAAAGTTGTAGCTAGAGTTGTCAATTTTTCTTGGGAGACATCTATAGGATACATCTATGATTTTGCATAGTAGACTCGTAGTCCTGTTGATTCAGCAAAATTGTGTAAGAGGGATTTTAGAAAAAATAGTTGTGTAGCATCTGCTTCAAGGAGCATCAAAGTGTCATCAGCATATTGCACGATGGGAAGGTCATCAATGGGCTGAGAAATAGGCTTTATAAGTAAATTCATTTGTGCTGCTCTGTTGATGACTATTTGCAAGAGCTCAGCCGCTAGGACAAATAGAAGAGGAGATAGGGGATCCCCCTGCTGAACTAGAGTCTGAAGAGAGAATGAGTTTCACCCAAAGGATCCATCTATCTGGTAGTCCCAAGTGCGTCATAACTTCAATGATAGTTGAATGCTCTATTGTATCAAAAGCTTTTTCGAAGTCCAGTATGAGAATGATTATCTCCCTCTTAGATTGGTGACACTGGTGAATGTATTCACAACTCCAGGCAAGGCAATCCTGTACTGTTCTACTGTGAATAAATTCATATTGATTTCTGTGCACAAGCTTCAGTATACCTGTTGTAGCCTATCTGCCAGTTGCTTTGTGATAAGCTTTAGAGGGATATTGGCCTAAAATCATTGACAGTTTTTGAGAAATCTTTTTCAGAACTAATGTGATATATGATGTGTTTATGCATTCAAGATTAGCTTTGCCTCGACAAAAATCTGAACAGAGCCTGTAGAAATCACGTGTTGTAGAGGCGGTGCGTGTATAGAAGCATCTTGACGACGACACGCGCGCAGGCACGTGTTGTGTATACCGGCCGTGTGCAGTAGTTGTTGCTGCGTGCTGCGACGCACGTGCATGCACGTGCTTGTGTCTATCAGGTGTACTGGATGTTGCTGCTGCGACGCACGTAAATCATGTTGGTGCTGCGCGTGGGCGTGGCGAAGAACGATGCCACTAACCTGCTCGTGCTGTCTCCTTTCTCTTGTAGATAGAGATGGAATCTTGTGGGGCAGCTTTTCCTATCTATGAGCACCTGTTTCTAGCTAGGTTTTCATTCAGGCGATGCTTTGGCCATGGATCTAGATTTACTTGATCTCCGCCGTGCTCTCTCTGGTATCGTATCTGCTTTGCCTGGTAAACTGTCGTCTGTTTTGCAAAAAAAAAAGAAAAAGGTAAACTGTCGTCTAAAAATTAAGCCATATTCCAGTTACCTGAAATATATCAAGTTTCCTTTTCTGGTAGTTCAGTTATTATTAAGCTAGTACTTTTCTAGTTCGTCCTTTTTTTTTTGGATTGATTTACAGTGTGGTTTCTGAAGATGACCATAAGTGACATCCATTTACACTGGTGGTTGAAAACTACCGCGGGTGAAATTCTCTTTACACTGGCGGTTGGAAACTGCCGCTGGTGAAAACTCCCTTAAAACCGGCGGCCGCAAACTACAACCCGTTAAAATTCTGGGTTCACATTAGCGGTATGTATCATACTACTGTCAGTAAAAATAATTTGAGTACTAGAGACCTGGGGCCTGGGCATCATCTGTGGCCCTAGAAGCCGCCCTCCGCTCCTATAAGAAGACACCAAGCCTCAGAGTCATGGAGAGTATACGTAGGAAGGAAATCCAAGTAACAAACTTGGCATTTGCTCGGAGAAACAAAGATGAGGCCTCAGATGATACTCGTCGTCACCCTGGCTATTCTTGGCGTCCTCGCAGCTCTGCCGCTCAGCAAAGGTGACGACGACGACAATCCCTTGGCCTTTCATCTGAATATATGTACATCACTCGATAGGATGCACGCAGCATCCTTATTGCACGCTAGACATTTTTGACTAAACGTATGCTTGGGCCTTGGGCACACCAGAAGCGTGGCCGTGCTGCGACGACTGCGGCATTTGCAACAGGAAGTTCCCGCCGGAGTGCCAGTGCAAGGACATTTCGGTGCGTGGGTGCCACCCGGAGTGCAAGAAGTGCGTCGCGAACACGCCCACCGGCGGCGGCGGCCCGGGACCCGTCCGCACCTACCGCTGCGCGGACATGCTCACAAACTTCTGCAAGCGCAGCTGCACGGCGGCGCCGGCTGTGGCGTTGTTGGGTGGTGGCTTCTGATGGCATCGATGGGACGCCGTTGATCTGCGGCAAGCATACATGCCGAGTTTGCTTCTCTCGAGCTTCGTCGGCTCTGTTCGATGCTTGCTATAGCTTGTCGTCAGTGTTCAGTACCTTTTTCTGAAATAAAGAGCCATATGCATGATGCATGCTATGCTCAAATACTACTGGTAGGTTTTCGTTTATCAGCTACAGTTGAAGGACCGAAAACGATGACTAGAAGAGAGGTGAATGGGAGCCGTAAAAATTTCTCGTGAAATATTAGACCGCTGTCCCAACTTCACCACCAAACACACAAATAAACACTGTGATATTGACGACCGAAATGAGAGGGTGGATGATCCCTAGGAACACAACGGGACACCACAAAGCCAACGCAAAAGACGGAACTCAAATCGAAGCTCAAACGACAAAGCTGCGGACTAAACAGTGGAACAGTGGGTACTGGATAACGTCGCTGTGACGCACACATGCAAAACAAACACGGAGACAAATTTGCAATTTTCTTGGCACTCGAAGGTGCACGGCCTACCAACAACTTTGAACTCTCCAACTGAAAATTTGAACTTCACTGCGAAGAACAGCAGGCACTATATGTGAATCAAGCTGATGCACAAAAATGATTTCTGTCAAACAAGAATTGCTGCATTTGCTTCAGGCTACCATCTGCTTGTACTCATACATCTTAATAAAGAAGTAAATTAATACTTCACTAAATGCAAAAGAGCTATGGTAATTCACGAAAGCAAGACAAATCTACGGCATCTATCAATATAAGGAGCTGCACTTCCTAGCTAATGAAAATAAGCTGCAGTAGTTGCTTCTTGATTTTCTGATGGTGCACAGCAAGAGCAAAATACTTTTGCTTCTGACCGAAAGTGCACAGGGCCAAATTCCTTGCTAGCTGAAACAGTCACAAAAGTAAAACGCAAGCTAACAGGAAGCACCAATTCAAGCAACGTGAAATTGCTATTCCATTTAAACCAGGTAATAAATGATCTACTGTTGCTTGATGGTGACAAGGTCAAAAAGTGAGCACCTGAATACTAAATCACAACCAACTGCTTGAACTCACGAACAAGCACCACCTGAAAACAGAGAACAGCTGCGGCTCTTGCCTCATGCTGGAACTGACGAAGACAGCAGATCGCAAGAACAGCTAGTAGAGAGAGGGAGCAGACAGCATGGCAGGGTCGTGCTCGACCTGGTTCCTGCTTGCGACAAGCAAGTAAGAGAGAGAGCTTCCAGCGGTGGTACTGCTCGCCGGCGACAGGGAAGACTAGACAAGAACGCACGGTCGCCTGAGCCTGGGTTCACGGCACACATTCAAGCAAGGCAATTGCCGCTGGCGCTGGTGCTTGCTCCACACACGAACACCTGCACGAATTGAAACAGGCTGCACAAAAGAAAAGAACGACGAGCAGGCAGGAGAGTACGACAAAGAAAATAGTTAGGCAGGCAGGTCAGCTCCTGGCAGATGCGGTTAGACTTGGCCGCCGGTGGAGACCGGTGTTAATTCCGGTGGCTTTGAAGAAGCCTGATGCTCCACAACCTGTACCCAAAGACAAGAGACACAGCGGGCAAAGATACAGCCAATGGACACGGAGTCCCACAAACGAGTGCTGCTCTGTTGAGCACGCACGACGCGAGCACCGGCATTGGTAGCGCTGTCGCTGGGCTCGGCTCTGAGAGCGCACGGACCTAGGTCAGAAGCTCAATTCCTACACGCAAGCAGCCAGACACGAACAAGAGACCGACCACAAGAACAGAGAAAAGGAGCGGTCGAAGAATCGACAAAATCTCCACTAATTTCTCTCAAATTTTGCACAGGCCATCATGAGGGAGATGGAAAGCTAAAGCCAAAAAATTATCGCCCAATTTAAACTGTAACTCCGGAAACTTCGGATCGAGTGCAAGAACGAAAACTTTTCCCAAAAACAAAAATCGTCGATTTCTCTGTGCTCGTGTCGAATTGGTTCGTTTCACCTGGTAGATAACCTCAACACATGTCCTTGCATAAAAGCCCTCAAGAAATTTGCCTCAAAACACTGTCAAATCTGACGAACAAAAAGTCCCCAAAAATAGCTCCGAAAATTTTCAAAAAAGATAAATTTCAGATTTGGACAAGGGAACAAGTGGAGCATAAAATTAATCTTTAATTACTTTATAAGGTCCGATTATAAGCCACTCCTAACCAAATCAAAGGTAGGATGATAAAAAACTCAAGAACAAGAGCCACTTCTCTCCCTAACTCTAGCCTCCTCTCAACACAAGACAAATGAGAGTGACACTCCAAGGATGACTGCCCAATTAGCCCCTTCAAAAGACCAAAACTCCCTTACATGAAGCACACAACCCAAATACCCTCTAGAAGTAAAAACGTCCAGTTTTTTCTTTATCGATCCAACGACCACCGCGCCTTCTCACCGGTAGCCTTGCGTCGACGCAATCTTTCCGATGCCGCCACATGCCGTCTGTTCCGCATCGGGACCTTCGCCGGGTTGTGAGGCGCAAATCCATGAAACCCGCCATCGGTGGTCTTGAGGCAATGCCACCAAACCGTCGCCGATGGTTTTCAGGACAAACCACCATACCGACCGTGAGTAGCGTAGTCCATACGCGTCCTTCACTGATGATTTTGAGGACAAACCACCAAACCTCCTCTCGAGTAGCGTACCGCGTATGCGTCCCCGCCATGTACACATGCGCTCGTCGATATCCTAAGTGTCAGCCACCGCGGCTGGCCACCCGGCTATCTGGTCCGTCAGTACAAGCCTAGCGTTCGCCCTTCACCGCACCGGTCCGTCAGCATGGCACGTCCTACTTGACCTTCTTCCGACCGTTGCCACCGTCTCCGGACTCCACACCTGCACAACACAAGTCAAGAGATACGTTTCGATACGTAACCCTGTGCGAGGGATTAGTAGAACCAACAGAACCAACCACACATCAAAGTGTTGGTATGTTGACAATCATTCGTCACATTTAATACAAAGATGCTATATAATGGTATGAAAAAACCACGTGTCCGTTTATTTTGTTGCCGTCGCAGCTGTTATGGTGTTCCCGAGTTAAAACCTTGATGTATTGCCCATAACTTCCTGCAATGTCTACGCCATTCATCTGCCAAATGCCAAAACGTTTCTGTGTGCGGCAT
This sequence comes from Bothriochloa decipiens, assembly GCA_023333625.1. Lineage (NCBI taxonomy): Eukaryota > Viridiplantae > Streptophyta > Magnoliopsida > Poales > Poaceae > Bothriochloa > Bothriochloa decipiens. The sequence goes on along the minus strand of CM041633.1, from coordinate 50,895,745 downwards.
GTCGTTAATCTTTCAGACACACAGAGACGGGGAGGTCACGTGGGCACGTAGCGTCTGAACACGCCAACACGGGTGCATGGGCAGAGAGCTTCCCCACATGCAGCCCTGCAGCAAAATGGGTTTCTGGCATCAAACGTATTTTTTAATGAATAATACATGTCTGGCCAAACATAATATACAAGCAGATGTCACATGTTCCAACATGAAACTGGGAGCCAAGCGTTGAACAGGTAGTAATCTTTACGGGAATGCTCAATCCAGAAAAAGACATTATACATCATGATATAGGCAAGTATGGGCAATCTACTAAATTCTATGCAGCGCTGCCACGTCACAGCGGCGCGTGTGACCCCTTAACTCTGTTTCTTAACTAAATTCTATGCACGCCGGTGTTTGGTTTGGGTCCGTAAAGTTTAGAGATGAAAGTTTAGTCACTAAATTTGTTCTCTGTTGTTTGTTTAGAATTAACTTGGAGAAACGTCCAATAACTAAATTTATGCAATATAATTCATGATATTCTTTTTGAAAAAATACGGGTAAATATAATTCTTGGAATGCAAATATACTGCCTTAAATGAAAAAATACTAGTAAATATAGAGGGGGGAAATCCCAGGTAGGGCGACTCACGGATTACCTAGACCGACATAAGCTGTCTGTGGGAGATGTACATGGATACCAAGGGTGAATTGTTAGAGTAACTTCAAAACATATGCTATCTTGGTTGGTTAGGCTATTTTTAGAGCATGATGTTTGTAAGAATAATGAATGAGGGGACAGACATGTTAGAGCTCAATAAAGTTAATTAGCCAGATTCAAAGGAGAATGCCTGTCCTGTTAAGGAAACTCGGCAGGGTTCTCAGATAGAAATTTGGAATTATTGTATGTCCGGAATAAATGTTACACGTGCTTACAAAAGGACTTTTAGGTAAGTGGTTGAATATTTTTTTCAACTCTATTGTTAGGTACGCGTCTATGATTTGGCGTTGTACTAGTTGCTTCTTATCTACGAGCCATAGTCGTGAATTATCCATGCGCAACTTGACAGAGATGATCAGAAATGCTTGGTTCTACTAGGTGTTCGAATACAATTCAATCCTATGGTGTTCAGGCACACAACCAGGAAAGAGAAAAAGCCACACACACTATTGACTATTCGTTCCCTTGTTCCACGTGTTCCGGGGCATCCGTGACGCTCGAAACCTCCACTACTGGATCCACCGCCTTTGCTGAGTGCTGCCGCACTCGGTAAAGGCACCTTTGTCCTAGCAAAGGCTTTACCGAGTGCGGCCCTCGGCAAAACCCACTCGTAAAGAATTGATCGACAAAGGAGGCTTTGCCAAGTGCCACCTGGCAATCACTCGGCAAAGGCTTTGCCGAACGCCACGCCAGCACTCGGCAAAGGTAACGGACGACGTCAACCTGATGGCACCCTTTACCAAGTGCTGACGTGGCAGAAATTCGGCAAAGATATTTTATTTTATTTTTTCTAAAAAAATTGTTTACCGAGTGCCACGCCTGGCACTCGGTAAAGATTTTTTTTTTGAAAATTGTTTTCCGAGTGTTGGCACTCGGCAAAGGTATGGTCACTTTGCTGAGTCCCATGCCAGCACTCGGTAAAGCTGGGCTCTGCTGGGAAAAATGCCCAACTTTGCCGAGTGTTGGCACTCGGCAAAGCTGGGAAATTTTTATGTTTTTTCTGTTTTCTTGCATTCCAGACATACAATTTCACATATATTCACGACAATAGACTAAAATATCACATAAAAATCACATTTCATCATCAATGACGTCTCAACATGAATTCATACATAACGGTCTTCAAATTCATCCGTTACATCGATATAAATTCATAACATGTCCAAAGGAGCGACTAGTTCATCGATACAAGTCCACAAGCGGGCAGTACAGGTACCTAGCTCGACTCGACGTCCCCAGGGCTCCCAGAGTCCCCACCTTGCTCCCACGGAGACCACCCTGGCTGCGGTGCCGCCTGGAACGTCCAGTAGGGCGGCGCCCACAGAGGGCCGCTTGCAGGCCCGGAGTGCCCCTGCTGTGTCGGTAGTGGAGGAACAGTACCTGGCCATGTGAAGCCCTGAGTCAGGAAGGTCGGGTGAGCCGGCCACCCGTGATGTGGAGAAGGGCCCAGTGGAGGGCTGGCACCTGGAGGAGTCGGGTTCGAACCCGCCGACTGTTCCTGTATAAAGGACAAGTGATCTCATTAGTACCTGCAGGATGGCCACACAAGCTAAAGCAACAGGCAATATACTCGCCGGAGTCCATATAGGAGTAGGCATAGGAATAGGTGGTGGAGCGAAGATCGAGGCAGGGAGCTTGGCCTGCTGCACTCCCGGGATCTGAAGGGTCCGGAAGTAGCCGGCAAAGTCCTGCATCTAATGCTGGTAGTGCTGCGTGATAGTCGCCAGCCTTCGCTGATGGGCACCGCCTGGGCCTCCTGGTTTGCCTACAACTATGTGATCTGGGCCTACAATATTACACCTGCAAGGTTGATGGTATGTGAAAGAAAGGTACATGTGTGAAACGAGTGAACGATGAATAAAACTACACTTACCTGAAATGCCAAGAATGTATGCGCGTTTCTCGGCTACCGAGGCACTATGGGGATGTCTGAGGAGCTCCTCGTCCCATCTCGTCGAATCTGGCTCAGCGTGGGAACAGAGGATGACTCGATGGTGCTGTTGCCCATCCAGTACCGGCTGTGCTGCTTCCCTCCTCCCAACCTCATCAAAAGGTCTGTGTCTAGGGGGTCGGTGGCGGGGTCGAACGTCTCCCCATGGCGCTGGCGAGCCGCGGAGGTGTACTCAGTGAGCTTGGGGTAGATGCTCGCGTTAGTGTACGTGTTGGGCCCATCTGCTGGGTCGTAGACGTTGTCCGCCGCCGTTGCTTTGCCCTTGTGAGCAAGGGCGTAGCCCCGTGAACTCGTTGACGACTTGCCCACCATGCGACTGGGTCTGTGAGGAAAACACAAACATGGTTACAAGTAATGACAATTGAGCGCTAGAATAAATAGATCAACAGAAGCATACCCATCTTTCTATGAACAATGGGAGGGACTAGTTCCCTTGGTGGTGTGGTGCCCCTCGCATCTATAGGCGGCGCTCCCGATGTTCTCTGCGCCTCTGGTACACTGCGTCCATGGTCCACTCATGCACAATGGCCACCCAGCAGTCCTGGTACTTGTCGCACCACTCCGTACACATGCCAGAAGATGAATTGAATGTTTCATGGAAGAAGTTACAATGAATGTTTCCTACTTAACTACCTGCATGTACTTTGCCTTGGTGAGGTCGGTCTCCCTCTGGAGTAGCATCTCCATGACTTGCGACTTCTTCATCACCTGGCCAAGCACGTTGGCATAGTTGGTGATGACACACTGGAGATGCACCTCGTGGTACAGGTCCTTGAGACGATCTTTGCAGAGTGCCTCCTGCACTCGCGCCGTATGCTGTTCTCTCTCCTCCTCGCACGTGAAGAAGTCCTGCACACAGAACTCACAAAGAACTCATCATTGTTTCAAGAACTTCCAACGAATGCGTAGTATTGAGAAATGCGGTACGATCAAAAGACTCACCCAGAACTTCCTCTTGATCTTCGCCGCAAAGGTTTCGCCGTTGGATTCCGTGACGATAGAGAAGTGCTCCCACCTCATGTGCGCCTGTACCTCATCGTTGTGGGTGACCAAGCCAGGGTAGTACTCCCTTGTCAGCAGGCCCAAGATGCCATTGATATGGTGTGAACCGCTCCCTCCGCTCACAAACGTCCAGCTACTGCATGAGTCATTAACAACAATTGTTAGTCTGCAGTTCGATTTTCAATATGTCATATGAACAAGTAATGAAATATACAATGGATACTTACATCTCATCCACGGGTCGAATCACCGAGCAGCGGGAACAGAGCGACCATGGGTCAGGGAGTGATGAGGGCCCACGCTGGTAGGGCTTGCTCGAACTTGAGGAAGCCGTCTCGCCTGGTGTCGGCTCACCCCCGTCGTCATCGTCGTCGTCGTCGCTGCCGCCGCCGTCACCGGCTGTCGTCGTCATCATCCCCCTTGCGGGGCCTCCTAGAACTGCAGCCTCCTCGTCGATGTGCGACGTCCGCTGGGGGTATCCCCCCTACTGGTTGATGGCTCCACCAACACCTCCTCTTCCTCGTCGTTGTCGGCGATCGCCTGCTTCTCGTTGCGGATCTGGTACTGTGAGCAGACCTTTCGTTGTGGCCGCTGTCGCCTTCTAGCCGGCATTTTGTCGAGTGCCTGCAATGACAAAGATTAAAATAGATAGCATAAATAAATGACAAGTACTTGTAAAGAAACATAATTACAAGGTAATAATAATAACAATATAGTATTACATGAATTGGAAATTATCTTCGTGAACGGCAATATGGCTGGCGTGTAGTCATCATGACTATCAATATTGTCGAGCTCTCTTAAGTGTCAGCATCATGTCCATCGTCATCATCATCTACATCGTCCTCGACAACTCTATCGCGCTCCATCTGCCATTGCTCAAGGATTCGTAAGTCCTTAGCATCCTGTACCTCATCACCCTCATCCTCATCGATGTCGTTGTCTACTTCCATGACCATTAGTGAAAGAATGTCTATCTCCAAACTCCCTTCTAGCCCCTCAGGTTGATGGAACTCATCTGTCTTTGGGTCTAAGTTGTAATCATCATCGTTTGGGATAGCTTTATCGCGCGGCGATACCAAGTGTACAAGGCTCCAACCCGCAAGTTTCTCGTCTTTTTGGCACGCCCATGGGAGGTAATAAACTTGCATGGCATCTCGATTAGCCACAATATAGACATTGTCTCCTTTATAGTTGGAATCCTGTCAAATTTTTACTTGCCCAATCTGAAGGTCTTTTTTCGTGACAACAGGATCGAACCAATGGAATTTGAATACCACTGGCTTAAAAGCTTTGGCACCCAAAAATTTGAGCTCGTATATCTCTTTGACTATGCCGTAATAGTCCTTCTCATCCGTGCTAGGCGTACGAACTCCACAACACGTGGTTTTTAGGTTGGCTTGACTCTCCTCGTAGCTTCTCATGCGAAAGCGACAGCCATTCACATCATAAACGGTGAATGACTTGACCTTATAGGAGAAGCCACCACCCACCTGTTTCAACTCATCACTCATTTCTGCATCCGACTGGGCCTGCAAGGTCAGGACAGGTAGATCATTACATTACTCACTCTTTGGAGCAAAGTGGAATCTCAAAGTAGGAACGAGGTTACTTGGATGGTACCTTTGTACAGAACCAGGAAATGAAATCGGGCACACCATGTCTAAGAAGATGGTCTTCTTCTTGCTCAGTAGGAGCCCTATTCCTCTCTAGTGTTCATTAATATATTCCCTAAAAAACAAGAGACAAAGGGTTCAGATCGATAGGTGGAGGATAGTGACGGCGTATGTAACAATCTCATTGAGAACTTACTTCTGAAAAGGAATGCATTCATCAAAGTTCAACAACAAGTAGCTTATGATAGTGCGCCACTCATCATGGGTTAATTTCTTGTTGGTACCTGCACTTTCTCTTTTGAGATCCCCTTGGAAAAGGCTGAGGTTCGATGAGTTCTCATCGATGTTATAACGAGGGGTTGGATTGTGCACGCTGGGAAGTTTCTCAGTATAGTACGCCTGTGCCTCCTCCAGAATGAATGCCTCTACCATGAAAGCCTCAATTTTGGCTTTATTTCTACACTTTTTCCGAAGAAGCTTTAGACACCTCTCGATTGGATAGCACCAACGGGCCTGCACGGCCCCCCAACCGTGCCTTGCGTGGTAGGTGCAAAATCAGATGCTGCATCAACAGGAAGAAGCTAGGTAGAAATATCATCTCCAACTTGCAGAGCAATAGAGGTGTAGCCTTCTGTAGGTCAAGACAAACGTCTCGAGATATCTCCTTGGCACAAAGCTGGTGGAAGTAAAAACTCAACTCTGCCAGGACGTGCCACACTGGCTTGAGGTATACCCGGGTCATCGCAGGAAGGATCCGCTCAATCCTTATATGGAAGTCATGACTCTTCATCCCTAAGACTTTCATAGTCTCCAAGTTCACTCCCCTACTTAGATTCGCCACATACCCATCAGGGAACTATAGTGTCTTGATCCACTATAGTACTTCCTTCCTATTTGGCCTTTTCAGGATGTAATCGGCTGGGCCCTTTTTCCATTTCTTGCCTTGCGTAGGGGTCTTCATCACTGGCTTTGGTCTATCACAAATCCTTTCCATGTGCAGTCAAGCCTTAACATTGTCCTTTGACTTCTTACCAATGTCCATCATTGTTACCCAGAGTGCCTCGGCGACATTCTTTTCTGTCTGCATTACATCGATGTTGTGTGGAAGAAGAAGGTCCTTGAAGTACAGTAGCTTAGTCAAGCCCAATATATGAGTCCACATGCGGTCGTTACCATATCCAATAAAACCACCGTTCTTTTTATCAATTTGGAGAGCCTCTATCTCAACAAGGATGTCGACAGGGCTCTTAACCTGAGGAATGAGGTCGGTGACTTGAATAGCTTTCGTGAAGTGCTTTTCATCTCGTCTCAATTCATGGTTCTCAGGAAGGAATTGCTGATGTTTATCAAAAGAAAAATACTTGCCACCCTTGGCCAGCTAGGTGAACATCACATCTGCCTTGCATGTTGGGCAAGGGAACTTCCCATGAACAGACCACGTGCTGAATAAGCCATATGCCAGGAAGTCATGCATTGAATACTGGTACCACACATGCATTGTGAAGTTCCTCTTTGTAGCTCGGTCGTACGTCAGTACCCCCTCTTCCGAAGCATGTTGCAATTCATTCCACACTGGCTGCATGAATACACCCATATTGTTGCCCGGGTGTCCAGGTATTATCAGTGTCAAGAACACGTTCCTGGGTTCAAACATGACGTCGGGGGAAGATTGAGGGGGATTACAAACACGGGCCAACAAGTGTATGGGGCCGCCATCATTCCAAATGGGTTGAACCCATCTGTTGCCAGTGCTACGTGTACATTCCAAGCCTCCATAGCCTTGCCAGTCTTCATGTCATCGAAGTGCTTCCATGCATCACCATCCGCTAGGTGTACCATCTTGTCACTGTATCTTTTGCCATTCTTGTGCTAGGTCATCGGTTTCGCAGACTCCTCTGTCATGTACAGCCGTTGAAGCCTCTGTAGGAAAGGAAGGTGCCGTATGACCATCTCAGGGATCTTAGATTCTTTCTTCTTTCCATCACTGTCTTCTACCTCAACAAACCTAGAGGCTTTGCACTTTGGACAGTGTGTTGCTGTCTCGTGGTCTCCCCTGAACAGGACGCACCCCTTCGGACAAGCTTGGATCCCCTCATACGGCATCTTAAGTGCACGAAAGAGCCTCTGTGACTCGTACGTGTTCTTCGGCAGGGTGTGAGGATCCGAAAGTAGTTTGCCAACAACTGTCAACACGAGATCGAAGCTGTCTTGACTAATGCCCAGTTGCAACTTCAATGATATTGGGCATGAAATGGCATCCAGTTGCAAAACCATTGTCTTCTCATGAAGGGGCTTCTGTGCCGCCTCCATCATGGTGTAGAACGGCTTTGTGGTTTCCTCTGGATCTCCCTCCACCTCCATTCCTTCAATGAACCATGCATCGTGAAAGTCTGCCATCATGTCAGCCATCTCGACATCTGCATCATACTCCTCGAGGAGGGGTCTCACCACCTCCTCCCTAATACGATGGTGTTCACTATGGTGGATCCAGCGGATATAGTTTGGAACAAATCCATTATTGTGAATATCTACTCCCACCTGACGCTTTCGTTTCTTTTTCTAGTTCTTACACTTGCTGCAGGGACACGACATCCGACTCGACCCTTTAGCAGCTAGGCCAAATTCATGCTCCAGGAAAGCATCGGTCCCCCTAACCCATTCCAAGCTCTTACTTGCGAAGCCCATGTACATCCACTCACGGTTAGCCATCCTCTGTCATGCACCAATGTAAGCAAGTAATAAAACCAGCATTTGCATCTACAAGCGTTCCTACCATCTAATAGGTGAAGGTAGGTCCTAATCCCACCCGAGGATGCGTAGATGAGGTTAGCTTCCATGCTCCCCTCCCGTCCAAGATGGAATTTCGGTAGCACCTCCCCGCTGTTCTCCCGATACATGTCCCTGTGGGGAGAGTGTGTATCCGGAGAACAACGGGGAGGTGCTGCCGAAACTCTGACTCGGACGGGAGCAGAACATGGAAGCTAACCCATCTACTCATCCATGAGCTGTCTAAAAAACATGGACAATCCGAAAGAGATACCATCACAGATATGCACTAATCCGCATACCAACGACTGCGTATCCCTTCCGGATGGGAGACGCCTAACTCAATTACGCGATCTACGTATGATAACAGTAAGAAAGAGAGGTGATTTATACCTAGGATGGCAGCGTAGAGGCGAGTCGATGCACGAACATGATCAGGGTCATCGAGGTACTTCGGTTCCCCTCCGACACATCCTACTCTACAAAACAAGAAACACATCACTATTAGTTGAAAAATTCGGCAGAACCTCCCCTAAAGGGGAGGTTTCTAAAACCTGCAAGAAAAGTCAGCACGAAGGCCAACGTCCACATTTGGGGCATGATGGCCCACACATCTAAAAACCCGGCATGAAGGCCGCCAATGACACATATGACACGAAGGCCGTCAATGACATACATGGCACGAAGCCGACAACCAAGGGGAAGGGTTATACCTTGGGTGGCGGTGGAGTCGAGCGACGCAGTGCTGGGGTCACCTTCTTCTCCGGCAATGCGCGGGGACGATGACGGGGGTGAACGTCGAGGGCGGTGACACTAGCTCGTCTGGACAAACGATGAGGACGGAACAATGGCGACCGAAGTGGCCAGCGGCCGAGCCTTCTCCTTCGCCTCCCTTCTCCTTCTTCCTTCTCCCTCCTCCCTTCTCCTTCTTCCTTCTCCCTTCTCCCTTCTTCTTCCTTCTCCCTACTCCTTCTCCTCCCTTTTCCTCCTTTCTTCTCCCCTGGTTCCTCCTCCTCTCTGCAGCAACTTTGGGCGGCGTGGGGGCCTGGCCCCTTCTTCCTCGACGCCGGGGCTGTGGCCGAGCCGCCGGCAAGGGTGGGGCCACGACCGGCGAACGAGACGGGGTGCCGCTACGCGGGGCGTTGCGCGGAGCCACCGGCGAGGGAAGGCTGCGGCAGCTCTGGAGCCCTCGGGCGGGCAGCGGCGCTCGGCCTCGGGCAGGCGGCGGAGCTCGGTCTCAGGCGGAGGAGCGGCGGTGACGCAGCTCTGGCGGCGGCGACGGAGCTAAGGATGGGGGCGCACGGGGATGGGGAGTTAGGGTATGGGGTGGGGGCGCGCGTAGGATGGGCCGGCTGGGCCTAATTAGTCCTGGCCGACTGGGCCTTTGCCGAGTGCCCTAGAACCGGCACTCGGCAAAGGAGTTTTTTAGGTTTTAATAAAATTTTTTGACGAGTGCAACAGGGGTGGCACTCGGTGAAGGATTCTTTGCTGAGTGCCTCCCCTGGCACTTGGCAAAGAACATTTGTTTTTTTGTTTTTTCTTTTCAGTTTTTTTCTGGGTCCTTCCTACAGTAAATATATCTTAACTTCAAAAGTTGGAACAATATTAAGTTTTTTGCTATATTTTCTTAATTATTTTTGTTTCTTTGAATTTTTCTGACAACTCTAAATTTGAACTGCAGATACATAAAATAATAGAATTTGTTTATTACAAAAATAGTATTCATGATGTCAGAGTATGTTGAGGCTGTATCCAGCAACTCGCATGAAATTACGACAATGTTGGTGTCGTAACATGACGAGTGACGTTCGGGGAAAGTGTTTTTAAATTATATAAAATCCAAACGAAGTCCGAATATGATAAAACTTGTTGAGGTGTCTTATCGTCACATGTGGAGGCAGTGGTAAAAAATTAAGAAAGTTTCGAGCAAGTTGTGACTTCGGATACCCAAAACTCAGACATCTCCACATGTGATCACGAGTGCAACGCATTCTGGCACTCGGTAAAGAATCCTTCGCTGAGTGCAACGCATTTCGGCACTCGGCAAAGGCTGTTGCCCTGGCCGGCCCTGAGCCTGCCACGTGGCAGCCTTTTGCCGAGTGCCCGGAACTTGGCAAAGGTGGCCTCTTTGCCGAGTGTCTAACGGCGGTGCACTCGGCAAAGGGGACGGTGACGGATGCCGTTTGGCCAGGCCCCTTTGCCGAGTGCCTCTATTTTGGCGAGTGCCGGACACTCGGCAAAGATCCCCTTTGCCGAGTGTAGTTCTTTGCCGAACGCCTGACACTCGGTTAAGAGATCTTTGCCGACTGCTTGTTCTGGCACTCGGCAAAGATCATATTTACCGAGTGCCCGGGTTTTACCACTCGGTAAAGATTTTGGCACTCGATAAAGATGGCGTTTCCGGTAGTGCTCCCTCCCCTCCTATAAGAAGACCTTCGATCAGCCTCTTAGAGAAAATCGAAAACCCAAGCAACAAACTTAGCATTCTAGTTTGTTCTTGCCCGGCCGGAGAAATAAAACAAAGATGAGGCCTCAGGTGATCCTCGTCGTCAGTCTGGCTGTTCTCGCCGTCATCGCAGCTCTGGCGCCGCTCGGCGAAGGTGACCACGAATCCTTTTGCCGTTTATAAACATCATCACTTGTTAAGTTGTTATATACACATCATCACTTGTTAAGTTGTTATAGTAGGATGCAATGCATATATGCACACTACGAGTCGTTTTGACTAAACATGCGTGGGCACACCGCACACATGCAGGCTCCTCGTGGCCGTGCTGCGACAACTGTGGTCTTTGCAACAAGAAGCAGCCGCCGGAGTGCCGGTGCCAGGACGTCTCGACGGACGGATGCCACCCGGAGTGCAAGAACTGAACCAAGATCGGTGCAGGGATTATTCCAGGCACAGGCCCCGGCCCCGTCATCACCTACCGCTGCGACGACTACCTCACAAACTTCTGCCAGAACACCTGCACGGCGGCGTAGGACGCCGTCGATCTGCTGCAAGCATTCATGCGTGCCGCCATGTCGAGTTTGCTTCTCGCGAGCTTCGTCAGCGAAGAAATAGATGAATAAATAAGTGTCGCCGCTCTGCCCACTACGGAAAACGGGGGCTTTGTCGAGTGCCGCAAACTTTACCGAGCGACAAACAAAGGGCACTCGGCAAAGAGACTCTTTGCCGAGTGCCAGATCAGGCACTCGGCAAAGATATCTTTGCCGAGTGTCTCACACTCGGCAAAGCGAAGCACTCAGTAAACGGGCTCTTCGCCGAGTGTCACGCACTCGGCAAAGACGGGCACTCGGGAAAGTGGGGTCTAGACAAACGGCATCCGTGGCCGTCACTTTTGCCAAGTGCCCTGCCGTTAGGCACTCGGTAAAGGAGCCACCTTTGCCAAGTGCCGCGTTGTCCGGTACTCAGCAAAGGCTCCTTTGCCGAGTGCCGGTTCTAGCGCTCGGTAAAGTATAATTTTTTTGTTTTTTCTTCCTAGTTTTTTTGTGGGGCCTTGATACAGTAAATACATCTTGACTTCAAAAGTTAGGATAATTTTGACTTTTTGTGCTATATTTCTTTAATTATTTTTATTTCTTTGAATTTTTCTGACAACTCTAAATTTAAACTACAGGTACATGAAATAATAGAATTTGGTCATTCAAAAAATGGTATTCATGATGTTCGGAGTATGTTGAGGCCGTATCCAGGACCTCGCATGAAGTTACGACCATGTTGGTGTCATAACATGACGAGTTACGTGCAGGAAAAGTATTTTAAAATTTTATAAAATCCAAACAAAGTCCAAAAATAATGAAACGTGTCGAGGTGTGTTTTCATCATATGTGGAGGCTGTGGTAAAAAATTGAGAAAGTTTCGCGCAAGTTGCGACATCGAGTGCCTAAAACACAAACATCTCCACATGTGATCATAGTTGATGACATGTGGTGATGTGTGGGTTTTAGACATCTGGCGTTGCAACTTGCTCTAAACATTTCCAAATTTTTTTCATAGCCTCGACATGCTATAACATGACACCTCGACAAGTTTTATGATTTTCGGACTTCGTTTGGATTTTGTATAATTAAAAAATACTTCTACCACACATGGATGGTCATGTTTTGTGGACAAGGCGTGCAAACTTTTGGTTGAGTTTATGGACACGGCCTCAAAATGAACTCTCCAATATGAATATCATTTTTTGAATGGCTACGTTTCATTATTCTATGCACCTGCACTTCAAACTTGGATTATCGTGAAAAATTTAAGTAAATGAAATAAATGAACAAAATATAGCAAAATATTATAAAAAGGTCCCAAATTTGAACATGTGCTTCAATACAATATGCTTGGGCTACATAAAAAGTTTGAATTCAAAAATAAAAAAAATCAAATCTTTGCCGAGTGCCATGCTTGACACTCGACAAAGTGGCTCTTTGCCGAGTGCCGCTGACGTGGCACTCAACAAAGCTTCCCTCTTTACCGAGTGTCGCAGACGTGGCACTCAGCAAAGGTGACACCAGTTAAAAGGCCCACCGGGGCCTTATCTAACCCTAACCGCCCCCCCACCCGCCCCTCCGCGCCCCCCGCGCCCCCCGCCACCGCCGCGCCCCGCCGCTGCCGCAACCCACCACCGCCAGCCGCCCGCCCCGCCGCCACCGCCGCGCCCCACCGCCGCCAGCTGCCCGCCCCGCCGACCCGCCGCCCCACTGGCCCGCTGTCCGCTCCACCGCCGTCACCCGTCCCGCCGCCGCCGTCGCGCGGTGCCGCCAGGGCCGCCCCACCGGCCCACCGCCCGTCCCGCCTCCCCGCCGCTCGCCCCGCCTCCTCGCTGCCAGGGAAGGGAAGAAGAAGGGAAGGGAAGGGAAGAAGGGAAGGGAAGGGAAGGGAAGGGAAGGGAAGAAGAAGGGAAAGGAAGGGAAGAAGAAGGGAAGGGAAGAAAATAAGAAAAAAGAAGAAGAAGAAGAAAAGAAGAAGAAGGAGGAGGAGATGAAAACGTAGAAAAAGAAGAAGAAGAATAAGGAGAAGGAGAAGGAGAAGGGGAAGAGAAGGGGAAGAAAAGAAGGAAGAAGAAGAAGAGGAATAAGGGGGGAGGAGGAGGAAGAAGGAAGAGGAGGAGAAGGAGGAGGTTCGCCGGCCTTCACCCCGCCGTCTTCTCTGCATGGCATCCCTGTCAATGCACGTGTCGTGACTAGGTATATCACCCTTCTCTGCTTGTCGGCCTTCGTGCCGCTCTAGTCATCGGCCTACGTGCCGTTGTTTGTGGATGTCGGCCTTCGTGCCATTCGTTTTGTAGGTTATCGAAACCTCCCCATGTAGGGGAGGTTCTGTCAAAATTTTTAATAACTTATAGTTTTATTTGCAGGACCCGTGGGTAAATTATAGTTTTAATAACTAACCTATTGCCCTTATATGCAGGACCCGTGGGAGGGACTTGGCCACCCTGATCGTCTTCGTCACCACTGCCCCGCTAGCCTATCTCCACCACCACCCTAGGTACAAATCACCTCTCTTCCTTACCATTGTCGTACGTAGATCGCGTAGCTGAGTTAGGCGTCTCCCATCCAAAAGGGATACACGGTCGTTGGTATGCGGATCAGTGCATATCTGCGATGGTATCTCTTTCGGATTGTCCATGTTTTTGGGATAGTCCGAGGATGCGTAGATGGGTTAGCTTCCATGTTCTGCTCTCGTCCGACTTGGAGTTTCGGCAGCACCCCCCGTTGTTCTTCAGATGCACACTCTCCCCGCCGGGACGTGTATCGGGAGAACAGCGCGGAGGTGCTACCAAAATTTTGTCTCGGATGGGAGCGGAGCATGGAAGCTGACCTCATCTACGCATCCTCGGGTGGAAATAGGACTTATCCTTCACCTATTAGATGGTAGGAACGCCTTGTAGATGCAAATGCTGGTTTTATTACCCGCTTACATTGGCGTATGATAGAGGATAGCTGACCGTGAGTGGATGTACATGGGCTTCACAAGTAAGACCTCTGAATGGGTTAAGGGGACCAATGCTTTCCTGGAGCATGCATTTGGCCGAGCTGCTAAAGGGTCGAGTTGGATGTTGTATCCCTGTAGCTAGTGTAAGAACAAGAAAAAGAAACAAAAGCGTGCCATGGGAGTAGATATTCACAATAACGGATTCATTCCAAACTATACCGCTGAATCCGTCATGGTGAATACCATCGTATTAGGGAGGAGGTGGTGAGACCCCTCCTCGAGGAGTATGATGTAGATGCCGGGATGGCAGACATGATGATAGACTTTCACGATGCACGGTTCGTTGAAGGAATGGAGGTGGAGGAAGATCCAGAGGAAACCGCAAAGGTGTTCTACACCATGATGGAGGCGGCACAGAAGCCCCTTCACGAGAAGACAATGGTTTCGCAACTGGATGCCATTTCACGTCTAATATCATTGAAGTCGCAACTGAGCATTAGTCGAGACAGCTTCGATCTCGTGTTGACAGTTGTTAGCAAACTGCTTCTAGATCCTCACCCTGCCGAAGAACATGTACGAGTCACAGAGGCTCCTTCATGCACTTAAGATGCCGTATGAGAGGATCCAAGCTTGTTCGAAGGGGTGCGTCCTATTCAGGGGAGACCATGAGACAGCAACACACTGTCCAAAGTGCAAAGCCCCTAGGTTTGTAGAGGTAGAAGATAGTGACGACAAGAAGAAACCACCTAAGATCCCCGAGATGGTCATATGGCACCTTCCTTTCCTACAGAGGCTCCAACGGCTGTACATGACAGAGGAGTCCGTGAAACAGATGACGTGGCATAAGAATGGCAAAAGATACAGTGACAAGATGGTACAACTAGTAGATGGTGATGCATGGAAGCACTTCGATGACATGAATCCTGGCAAGGCTATGGAGGCTCGGAATGTACGCGTAGCGCTGGCAACAGATGGGTTCAAGCCATTTGGAATGATGGTGGCCCCGTACACTTGTTGCCCCGTGTTCGTGATCCCCCTCAATCTTCCTCCCGGCATCATGTTTGAACCCAGGAACGTGTTCTTGACACTGATAATACCTGGACACCCGGGCAACAATATGGGTGTATTCATGTAGCCAGTGTGGGATGAATTGCAACATGCTTGGGAAGAGGGGGTACTGACTTACTACCGAGCTACAAAGAGGAACTTCACAATGCATGTGTGGTACCAGTATTCAATGCATGACTTCCTGGCGTATGGCTTATTCAGTGCGTGGTCTATTCACGGGAAGTTCCCTTGCCCAACATGCAAGGAAAATGTGATGTTCACCTGGCTGGCCAAGGGTGGCAAGTATTCTTCTTTCAACAAACATCGGCAATTCCTGCCTCAGAACCATGAATTGAGACGAGATGAAAAGCACTTCATGAAAGGTGTTCAAGTCACCGACCCCATTCCTCAGGTTAAGAGCCCTGCCAACATCCTTGCCGAGATAGAGGCTCTCCAAATTGATAAAACAAAAGGTGTTCGAACTTTGAGATTCCACTTTGCTCCTAAGAGCGAGTAATGTAACGATCTAGCTGTCCTAACCTCGTAGGCCCAGTCGGATGTGCAAATGAGTGATGAATTAAAATAGGTGGGCGGTGGCTTCTCCTGTAGGGTCAAGTCATTCACCGTTTATGATGTGAATGGATATCACTTTCGCACGACAAGCTATGAGGAGAGTTGGCCCAACCTTAAAACCACGTGCTGTGGTTTTCGTATGCCCGGCACGGATGAGAAGGACTATTACGACATAGTCGAAGAGCAGGCAATCACCGACGACGACGAGGAGGAGGAGGTGTTGGTGGAGCCGTCGACCAGTAGGGGAATGCCTGCCAGCAGACGTCGCACGTCGACAAGGAGGCTGCAGTTCCAGGAGGCCCCGCAAGGGGGACGACGACGACGAGGACCGGTGATGGCGGCGGCGGCGGCGACGATGATGACAACGACGACGGGGGTGAGCTGACACCAGGCGAGACGACGACACTAGGCGAGACCGCTTCCTGAGGTTCGAGCAGGCCTAACCAGCGAGGGCACTCGTCGCTCCCTAACCCACGGCCGCTCCGTTCCCTCCGCCCGGTGATTCGACCAGTGGGTGAGACGTAAGTATCCATTGTTGATTTCACTACTTGTTCATATGACATGTTGAAAATCGAACTACAGACTAACAATTGTTGTTAATGACACATGCAGTAGCTGGACGTTTGTAAGCGGAGGGAGCAGTTCACACCATATCAATGGCATCCAGGGCCTGCTGGTTAGGGAGTACTAGCCTGGCTTGGTCACCCACAAGGGTGAGGTACAAGTGCCCATGAGGTGGGAGCACTTCTCCAGCATCACGGACTCCAATGGCGAAACCTTGGCGGTGAAGATCAAGAGGGAGTTCTGGGTGATTCTTTTCATCGTATCGCATTTCTCAATACTACGCATTCGTTGGACGTTCTTGAAACAATGATGAGTTCTGTGTGAGTTCTGTGTGCAGGACTTCTTCACGTGCGAGGAGGGGAGAGAGCAGCATGCGGCGCGAGTGCAGGAGGCAGTCTGCAAAGATCATCTCAAGGACCTGTTCCACGAGGCGCATCTCCAGTGCGTCATCAGCTACTACGCCGATGTGCTTGGCCAGGTGGTGAAGAAGCCGCAAGTCAGGGAGATTCTACTCTAGAGGGAGACCGACCTCACCGAGGCGCAGTACATGCAGGTAATTAAGTAGGAAACATTCATTCTGACTTCTTCCGTGAAACATTCAATTCATCTTTTGGCATGTCAAATACTTGATTTCATGCAGATGTGTCCGGAGTGGTGCGACAAGTACCGAGACTGCTGGGTGGCCATTGTGCATGAGTGGACCATGGACACGGTGTACCAGAGGCGTAGAGAACATCGGGAGTGCCGCCTACAGATGCGAGGGGCACCACACCACCAAGGGAACCAGTCCCTCCCATTATTCATGGAAAGATGGGTACGCTTCTGTTGATCTATTTATTCTAGTGCTCAATTGTCATTACTTGTAATCATGTTTGTGTTTTCCTCACAGACCCAGTCGCATGGTGGGCAGGTCATCAATGAGTTCACGGGGTACGCCCTTGCTCACAAGGGCAAAGCGACGGCAGCGGATAACGTCTACGACCCAGTGGACGGGCCCGACGCGTACACTAACGCGAGCGTCTACCCCAAGCTCACCGAGTACACCTCCGCGGCTCGCCAGCGCCATGGGGAGATGTTTGACCCTGCCACCGACCCCCTGGACATAGACCTTTTGATGAGGTTGGGAGGAGGGAAGCAGCATGGCTGGTACTGGATGGCCAATAGCGCCATCGAGTCGTCCTCTATTCCCACGCTGAGCTAGATTCGATGAGAAGGGACCACGAGCTCCTCTGACATCCCCATAGCGCCTCGGCAGCCAGGCAACGCGCAGATGTTCTTAGCATTTCAGGTAAGTGCAGTTTTAGTCGTCGTTCACTCATTTCATACATGTACCTTGCCTTCACATATCATCAACCTTGCGGGTGTAATATTGCAGGCCCAGATCGCACAGTTGCAGGCGAACTAGGAGAACATGGCGGTGGCCCATCAGCGGCAGCTGGCGGCTGTCACGCAGCACTACCAGCGTCAGATGCAGGACTTTGCCATCTACTTCTGAGGCCTTCAGATCCCAGGAGTGCAGCAGGCCGAGCTCCCCGCCTCGATCTTCACTCCACCACCTATTTCTGTGCCTACTCCTATAGGAACTCCGGTGAGTATATTGCCTGTTCTTTAGCTTGTACGGCCATCCTGCAGGTACTAATGAGATCACTTGTCCTTTGTGCAGAAAAAGTCAGCGGGCTCGAACTCGACTCCTGCAGATGCCAGCCCTTCACTGGGCCCGACCTTCTCGACTCAGGGCTTCACGTGGCCAGATACCGCTCCTCCTCCACCGACGCAGCAGGGGCACTCCGGGCCTGCAAGTGGTCCTCTACTTCCGCCGCCCTACTGGACGTTCCAGGTGGCGCCGCAGTCAGGATGGTCTCCGTGGGAGCAAGGTGGGGGCTCTGGGGCCCCTGGGGACACCGGGTCGAGCTAGGTACCTCTACTGCCCGCTTGTGGACTTGTATAGATGAACTTGTCGCTCTTTTGGACATGTGGTGAATTTGTATGGATGTAACTGATGAATTTGAAGACCTTTATGTATGAATTCGTGTTGAGACTTCATGGTTCCGATGAAATACGATATTTATATGATACTCTAGTCTATTGTCGTGAATATATGTGAAATTACATGTCTGGAGTGGAAGAAAACAGAAAAAAATCAAAAATAAAATTTTTTCAGCTTTACTGAGTGCTAGCTCTCGGCAAAACTGGGCATTTTTCCTAGCTGAGACCAGCTTTGCCGAGTGTTGGTGTGGCACTCGGCAAATCCTTTACCGACGGCAAAGATGCCTTTGCCGAGTGCGACCGGCACTCGGCAAAGGCTGCGGATCCGGTAGTGGCCGGTGCTTGCTCTTGTTCGTCGTCAGTGTATTAGTACTGTAATACTGTTTATGAAATAAATAAAGAGCCATACATGTTGCAAGTGCCATGCTCAGAGCAATGTTGGATGGTCTTCGTTTACCAGCATCGTGAGGTCCTTTGATTTTTGTTCACTTTGTTCACTTTGGACTTTGCGGCTTTTATCGTGTCGAGTCATCACATTATCTTGGTTACCTTGATGTATTGCCCACAACTTCTAGCTATATCTCTTGTCAGGCAGGCTCAGCACGTCATTCATGTGCCAAAATTCCAAATGCCAACACGTTTTTGTAACGTTTAGACTCGAGACGCACCAACAGATGCTACACGACAATCTTTCTGACAGAGACACAACGGGGAGGTCACGGACTCATGGGGACGCGGTCGAGCAGAGAAAGGAACTTGGAATTGTGCTTATATTAATTCCCATGCATCGATCGAGTTATCAAATGCATGACACATGGGCTTCGCCCAGAGGCACCACACATCCCAAATATGCCGACTTATAGGCCATAGTTAAAGAGAGTTGCTGGCGCTTGGAAGGCCGATGTATAGGACGCCGCCACCCCTCCCCCCAAACTACTCTCGGACGCCCACCTCCCGTGCATGCCTCGCGCGGCATCCTCTAACCCACACGCTGTTCAGACCACCTCACGGTTGCGCACGACCATCAACCTCATCCGTCCCCCATCGCCAACGACACACATAGCCTTGCTCGTCTCCAACATGACCTTCACCCCCGCTGAAATGAAACCAGGAAAAAGCAAGTGAAACAAATTAAAAGCATGAATTGAAACAAAATGGACATATGATTTGAAACAAAAAATCAAGCATTTTGAAATAACAAAAGTATGGTACCGAAAACAACAAAAAACTAAAACAAAAAAGTGTGTTGCAAATCAACAGATTCAATGAAATTGAAACAAAATGTCAAAATCTTCAGAAACAACATGAACACACCTCAATGAAAAAAAAATAAAATCAAGCATTTTAAAAACAACAATAATGGAACAAATTCAATGAAATTGAAATAAAATATCAAAATCTTCAGAAACAACACGAACACCTCAATTGAAACAAAAATAAAATTAAGTATTTGAGAACAACAACAGTGGTGTTATTGAAATAAACAGATGCAACCAACTGAAACAAAGAGAAGGTTAAAAAAATAAAAAGAGCAACTGGTTTTAGAAGGGAGAAGACGAAGAAGTGGGAGGAGGAGAAACATTCGAAGCACACCCTTGAAATAGCATGGGATCTACGTACTACTGAGCAAAAACAAAATTGTCTTTTGAAGAACGGGGAGAAGGAGGGGGAGAAGGGGAGGTTGCTCGCCACAACCCTAGGCCTTCACCGGAGTTGGAGGAGGAGGAGAGAGGGAGAGGTGGAGGAGAGAGGAGGCCTACCTCGGCCATATCCCCGCTGGATCTGGCGGAACCGCGGCCGTCCCCATCAGGTCCGGCTAACCCAACACTGCCATGGCTGAATTCGCCCACTGGGTCCACCTCCCCCCTCGACAAACCCCTAGCTCAATCCATGGATATGGAGAAGAAGTAGGAGAGGCAAGGAGGGAAGGAGGACCAGGCCTACCTGGGCGTAGACCTGTCTCGATGAAAGGTTGAGGTGACGGACTAGAGGGGTGGTGAATAGTCAATTTTAAAACAAATTAGCTTGATTCTCCATTAGTCAGCCCCCTCCTCTCCGGCCCCCCCCTCCCCGCCGGATGATCATCCTGGATCCGCCAATGCATGTAGCTGAGGCGCAAGAGGAGCACCTGGTCGCCGGACTCACAAGCGGCGATGTTGGCAACGAGCGCGAGCACGACGTCGAACTCGCTGTGGGTGAGGTGGTTGACTGTGAGGACGGACGCGACGAGGGCATCGTGGCGGCGCCACTTGGGGTGCCCCGCGTTCCGCGCACTTCTGCACAGGCTCAGCCGCCGTCTCCTCTCCCACCCAGTCTCCGCAACCTCAACCTCACCCAGCGCCTTCAGATCCTTCGCGACCGGATGGGCCTGTGCTGGATAAGGAAGGGCGGTGGCTTGACGCGATGCGCGCGGCGCAGGTCCTCCTCCTCCTCAGGCCGCCGCCCAAAGCTGCTGCCGCCGTGTATTGTGCCGTTGTTGGCGCTGCAGCACCGCCACGCGGTCGCCCAGGTTCCAGGCTTCGCCTCTGCCGCAGCTGAGAGCGCACGCGTTTCGCTCCAGGAAAGTTTTCATGAGCTCCGACTTCCTTTTTTCTTTCCTATGGAATCTAGCTGCGGGAAGGCAATTCTAAGAAAAATTTCCTTTAGTTATCCCGTGAACCAAAGGACTATGATGTCAGCCAACCCGGAGGATTGGTTTCCTCTGTTTTTCCCATGGTTCACCCGTGAACCAAAGGAGCCCTAAGGCATATGGATAGATAGCACATGTGACATGTCCCAACATGGAACTGGGAGCCAGTGTTTGAACTAGTAATTTTACGGCAATGTTTTAATCCTGAAAAGGACATTGCATATACATCATGATATAGGCAAGTATGAGAAATCCACTAATTATATGCAGAGCTGCTACGGCATAGATGGATAAAGCGAGGTACAAGATACATGGGCTTAGCCCAGATGCGCCACGCAGCCCACATATGCTTCCAGGCCCGCAATAGCTAAATCACGAAAGGACACAGAGACTACATATCTGGTCCATCTATGCATATGTCGTGGTCCGTCACATAGAACAAAATTATAATAGATTAATTTGTGAACGGATTTGTTCGGGCAGCAGCCAGCCAGAGATGTGCACCGCGAAATTATCCTAGATGGTCGTCTCGTCAGTCATTGCGGTGCTAGGTGTGTGAATGTGAGAATTGTGTAAAAGTTGACCTAACCTTGTTCCTAGGATTTTCCTGCATCCAGCAACTTGAAAGAGACACGTCTAGTTGTTGCTACTCCACAAGACAGTCTAGGTGGTGGGGATGCCTCCCTGCTCTTCCGTCCGGAGGCCGCGGCGTCGTCCAAGGACGGATTACTTGGTGGTGTTCATGCGGTGGCTACGGCGGGGTCGACGGACGCATTGTGCGACGGCAGCGTCACTCGTGCTGCCAATCCTACCTCGCCTATGCAGCCCGTGCTGGTGGATGAGTTCATCGCCAGATTTAAGGCGCCGCTGCCGCAGCCCATACTCGCGATCCCACAGCTCAGATCCACACGTGCTGCAAGGGGTCGGGTACTTGAAGATAAAGAGCTGGTGTCCAAGAAAAGTGTGAGGCTTGCTGCAAATAGCAAGTTCAGGGAGGCAAAGCCTGAGGCACAGGTAAGGAAGATTTTGATGAAGAAGCTGGGCATGGAGGTTAAAACGCAGGAGCCAGACACGGCTTTATTCGACGAGTTCCAAACTGCCTTCACACTCCCGTTGCCGGAGCAGACCAGGGAGGCCATGGAGACATACTACCTGGGGAAGGGACGATTCACGGCCGAGGGGCCAGCGTTGGTATAGAACCGGTCATGATTAGTCGTGGTTGCAAAATCATTCTATGTAATACAAACGTTAAGGATTCAGTAATTAGGTTTGCTATTCGCTGTTTAGGTTGCTGATGGCTTCTTGCCACCATCATCCTAAGCCTATGTTGTAGGTCTTACGACCATTCCTATTTCATTCCTTTTAATGAAATACAGGCAGGCACATATGCCTGCTCGCGAAAAACATGACAGTCTAGAAGGCTTTGTCTGCACTTTGGTCGGAGCGAAAAATAATGTTGGCTTCTACTCCCTCCGTTTTAAATTATAGATCACTTTGACTTTTTTGATGCATATATTTTATTATGTATCTAGACATATTATTTATCTAAGTACATAGCAAAATGCATACACCAAAAAATTTAAAAAGGGAGTACTAACACTGTATAGTACGTTGGCATGCATGCCGCCGTTTCTGCTTACGTGACAGTTTTATCCAGTTTAAACAGCGGTTTTGCTCGAATAATGACTAAACGTATGATAAGTAACTGACTGGTTTACTGTTTAATGTTTTGAACAACAATGGTTCTTACTATTAAAAAAGTCAATATATCTTTCCTTTAATCAAAAAAATAGGTGGGGGTTTTGGGGGGGGGGGGGGTTTACCCCCACGGAGTCCTTAAAAAAGAAGTCAATATAAGAAACGACCATAAAAGAACTCGTACCTAAAAATTGAAACTACAGCAAGATGTTTGTAAGAATTCTGAATGAGGGGACAGACATTTTAGAGCTCAACAGAGTTAAATGAGAATGCCTTTCCTGTTAAGGAAACTTGGCATTGTTTTCCGACAGAAATTTGGGATTGTGTCTGGAATGTTGCACATGCTTAAAAAAAAGACTTTTAGGTACACGGTTGCATATTTTTCAACTGTATTGTTAGGTACGCGTGTATGATTTGGCTTTGTACTAGTTGCTTCCTATCTACAAGCCAAATTATAGGAGAATTGTCGATGGGCAACTCGTCAGAGATGAACAAAAATGCTTGTTCTTGTTGTCCGATAACAATTCAAACCTATGCATGTTTTCAAGCACACATCCACGAAAGAGAAGAAAAACCACTCACACTCTAGTGACTATTCGTTCCCTTGCTCCACGTTCCTTGGCATCTGTGACGCTCGAAGCCTCCCTCCCCTCCTATAAGAAGACCTTCAGCCTCTTAGATATAGCCGCAGAAGGGAAATCCATGCAACAAACTTTAGCATTCTAGACTGTTCTTGCCCGGAGAAACAAAACAAACATGAGGCCTCAGGTGACCCTTGTCGTCACTCTGGCTGTTCTCGCCGTCATCGCAGCTCTGGCGCCGCTCGGTGAAGGTGACCACGAATCCTTCTGCCGTTTAGTTTAATTTTCATCTGGACATATACACTTACTTGTTATAGGATGACAGTTTTGCACACTACTAGACATTTTATTTTTTAAATAAACATTCGTGGGGGCACACCCGTACACCTGCAGGCTCGTCGTGGCCGTGCTGCGACAACTGCGGTGCTTGCAACAGGAAGGACCCGCCGGAGTGCCAGTGCATGGACGTCTCGGCGAGGGGGTGCCACCCGGAGTGCAAGAACTGCACCAAGATCGGTGGAGGGCTTAATCCCCGCTTCGGCCCGGGCCCCGTCATCATCTACCGCTGCGATGATATCCTCACAAACTTCTGCCAGAACAACTGCACGGCGGCCTAAGACGCCGTCGATCTGCTGCAAGCAAGCATGCGTGCCGCCATGTCCGCGAGCTGCGTCCGTGAAGAAATAGATAAATATGTAAATAAATGTCGCCGCTCTGTTCGGTGCTTACTCTTGTTCGTCGTTCAGTTTATTAGTACTGTAATACTGTTTATGGAAAAAAAATAAAGGGCCATAGCAAGATGCAAGTGCCATGTCCAAAGCAATGTTGGATGGTCTTCGTTTACCAGCATCGTGAGGTCCATTGATTTTGTTCACTTTGAGCTTCGCGGCTTTATCGTGTGGAGTCATCACGTTATATATCTTGTGGGTTACCTTGTATGCTCACAACTACTTGCGATGTCTTGTCAGGCAGGCTCAGCACGTCATTCATCATCTGCCAAATGTCAACACGTTTTTGTGATGTTCAGACTCCAGGCGCACCACCAGATGCTACACGACAATCTTTTTGACAGAGACAACGAGGAGGTCACGGACTCACGGGTAAGCGAGCAGAGGAGGGAATTTGGAATTGTGTTGGTTGATTTCGCTGACCTTCCAACCTCCCATACATCGAGTTATCTAGTGCAAGATACTTATGCTTGGCCCAACATCGAGTTATCTGGTGCAGAAATATAGGCTTAGCCCAGACGCACAATGCGGACATATGCTAACTTTTAGGCCCATAACAGCTAAATCACGAAATGACAGAGCCTACATATCAGGTCAGACTATGTACATACGGTGGTTCATCACACTCCTCCCCTCTTTAGTAGTATGCCTGGAAGCTTTCTTGATCTTCTTGCTCAAGGGCAGAGGAGGTACGTGGCTCCTATCTTGCCTAATATTCCGGTGAAATCTTGCATTACACCAGTGCCATCGGCATCGCAGGAACCCACGAATTTGAGCTTGGATGCCAGCAACTGCTGAGAAGGCAAACTAAGGAAAGTGATTAAGAGATTTAAACCAGCATCATGAGGAACTATGGCTTATGGCGTGGCAAAGCTTTCTTCAGCTGAGAGACATGGATGACTTGATGGATCTGGCTCGAAGTTGGCAAATGGATTCTGTAAGCCACTTGTCCGACCTTCTGCAATACCAGATAAGGTCCAAAGTATTTGGAACTGAGCTTGTGATTAGAGCGATGCTGGACCGACTGCTGAATGCGTGGCTGCAGATTAACATACACCCAGTGAAAGAGTGTTCCACTCTGTTTTTGTCGGCTTGCATCTTCGTGCAATGTTGTGCCCGAGCAAAGTTCTGATGAATGTGCTATAAAATAGATTTTCTCTATTCTAATCACAAATTTACATGAGTAACAGAACAAGCATCACCAATGTCTCTATTCTAATCACAAATTGACATGGTGGGTGACCATACAAAGCTTGGAAAGGTGTTGTGCAACGAGTCGAGTGGATGGTAGAGATATACCAGAATTTTAGCAAGGAGATCCATTGTGCCCATTCGCTAGGATATGAAAGCACCATGCACCAGAAAATATGTTTCAAGGCATTGATCAAGGCGATCAGATTGCCCATCGGTTTGTGGATGATAAGAGGAGCTCATGTTTAGTCAACCTAACGAGTTCTTGCTAAGTTCTTGCTAAAGGCGCTAGTAAAGATCCGGTCTCTATCACAAATGATGATCGAGGGCGCGCCATGAAGCTTATAGATGTGAGGTTACAAATGTCAGGGCAACAAAAGAAGCATTCCATTTGAGGGGTGTGATGCCTCAAGCAGCGAACTCGAGCAGAGAACGCGGAGGAAAAATTGGAACTGTTTCATTAATTTCATTGACCTCCCAACCTTCCACACAACACGCAAGATACATGGGCTAGCTTGGTCTAGACGCACCACGCGTCCAACATATGTTATCTTAGAGATAAAACATACAATATAACTCGATTTTGCCATATCCTCTTTCATACCCTCTAATCATATTGCCACAAGAACCCCTTGAGAGCATCCAATATAATCTTGCATGCGGCATGTGCAAATTGAAGCTACCAAGAAATTGTTAGAAAATAATGCAAATATAAATCAAACATGAGATACACATTTTTTTTACATGGAAAACCTTTGTGGGAAAAAAATCAAGGTGTCGAAATAATACTTAGCTAACATGATCTTAAACCTAGACTAAACATGATGACTACGAGCGGCGGTGTTGGCGGTGCGATGAAGATGACCTTAACTTGTTCCACTGCTCTTCCAGGAACGTGAAAGAGACCTCTAGTCATATGCTACTATATATGGTACAATAATAATATCACTCACACGATGTCATGGTAAGATAACGTCATTCACGCCACTAATGCCATCCTACGAGAATGTAATTCACAACACCAATAACACTCACTGAAACATAGTAATATAATGATATCGTTTCTACTTATTTGACTGTTTTATCCAGTTTAAGCAGCGGTTTTGCTCGAATAATGACTAAACAATTTGTAACCAACTGTTCATTGCTTAATATTTATAGAACAACAATGATTCTGACTATTAAAAATCTGAAACAACCATAAAATAACTCGTACCCAAAAAATGAAATTATAGATGTTTGATAGAACTTTTTTTAAGCAGATATATAGCCTGTATTTCATTAAGCAGAAGAAAATAGTCAACAGATTTACTTAGTTGATATAAAACAATTCACGGGTAATCCATTGATTACTGACGAGGTCCTCAACACAAAAACGAAACGCAAGAACGTCGAAGGTTGGGGACCCTCCACCTGACAACATCAGCAACTTAGTCAAATACAAAATATATCTCAACACCTATGTAGCTAGTAGTGATAGAAGCCATAGAAAATAATAGCGACAAAGCACTCTGATTGCTCCTCCGAGTCACTTAGGGACACTGCCCTTAGGACCATAGGCAAGGAGGACTTACCTGAAGATACACCACCGGCATATATAACATCTGCCCAAATAGACGACTACAACTACCACAAACACCAACTGGACATACAAAAGCAAGGAGAAGCATGAAATGCGAGAAGACGTAGCGCAGCGTTCATGGAGTCCACACGGGATGAGCAACGGGTAGGAGATTTGCCTAACGGAGACAAACAAGGAGCATCAATGAAGCCTTCAGGAAGGAGATGACATCCGCGGACACCAACTTCACTATGAATGGCATCCACGGATTTTCATCCCTAAGCCCGCCCCATTGGGTTCTGACGACAGACTGAGGACGGTGCCTCCAAGGAGGTGATGACGCAGGGGTGCCACCATCGTCGGCTAGTTAAAAGCCTTGTGGGGTTTTCACCCCCTTTCTTCCGTCAGGATGAGGGGCATGAGTGCGCCCACTCAGCCGACATTAGCCTCGCCACGATGAGGTTGCGGATGAGAGAAACAAGCAAGACGACGCCTTCCACGCCACCACGGTATCAACGACGCACCGCCAGAGCAGTCGCCCACACCACCATGATGCAAGATAGCACATACTAGTGGCCTCAGCACCCACATCATTGTTTACCCCGCACTGCCAGCCACCTCGATTTGACGAATGGCCAACAATTGGTGCAGTGGTCTTGCCAACCCCCCGCCCATTGGCGCCTAGCGTCCCCAGGTCGCCCACAGAGGCAAGTGGCGAAGGGCCATGCCATCCATCAAGGTGGCACCATTGCTGGGGGCCCCAGCCAGCAGGCACCTCTCCCACCGGTGCCCAAGACCCTAGAACACCGCCTGGATGGCCAAGCCACCACTAAAGTTGGGACTTGGGTCGTGCCATATGAGGGCGGGTCATGGCACGATCATTTGGCAAGACCCGAAGCATGCCACGACAAGAAATATTTTGGGCTGTGCCAGCACGACACGAACATGAGGGTCATGCTGTGCCTAGAATCTTGGCACGGCGGGCTACCTGGCACAGCGCATGCTTTGGGTCGTGCTTGGGCCGGCACGGCACGAAAACGGCACGTAGGCACTTCTACAACTCTACAATGCGATTTTCTAGCATTCACTCTACTATCTATCATCTAATTCTTAAATAGATTATGAAAAATACTAAAACTTTCATTAAAATGGTACACACAAGTTATATATTTTCATAATGACTATAAGATAAATAAAACTAACATTGATATTTTGAGGGCCGTGCTTGGGCCGGCATAACCGGAGGCGTGCCGGCGTACCACAGGCCATGCTTGGGCCGAGGAAAAGTTGTACCGTGCCATATCGGCATGGCTTGACATGCCTCCCGTGCCTGGAGGATACGACCCGAAGCGGCATGAAGCACAAGAGGGTCGTGTGCTGCCCTGGCCCGGCCCAAGTCCCAGCTCTAGCCGCCACCACGGGTCCAGTTGCTGTGGGACGCCGGCGGGGTGCCAGATCCGGGTCTATGGGACTAGATCTAGCCACCGGCCGGAGCAGAGCAAGGGCGTGGGCCCGCTAAAGCCGCCATAATACGAGCTGCCAACAAGGAAAGATGGGAGGCCGGGCACCACCAGGCGCCAATGCCAGATCTAGGGCTAAAGGAAACAGATCTGGCCATCCGCTATCTCCGCAACAGCCGTGAGACCATGATGGCTGCCGATGAGAACGGGGAGGGGGGTTGTCAATCGACCAACAAGGTCACTGGATCTAGGGGCCAGACACCACCGAGCGCCAGATCTAGGGCCCACAGGAGCATGGATCTGGTTATGGGTTGCCGCAGATGCCTGAGGGGTTAGGGGTGGAGTGAGAAGGAGAGGGGGAGGGGGGTAGTGGTTGGAGCAAGAGGGAGCTGCTGCGGGGCTACTTCATGGGGCCACTGCCGCCACCACGGCTAGCCCCCCCCTCGAGTCGCCCGACGAGGAGGACGCTAGGGGGAGAGGGGAAGGGGCCTTGATTGTCTTTTTGATTGATAGAACTAGAATGAGGGGACAAACATGTTAGAGCTCAACAGAGTTAATTAGCTAGATACAAATGACAATGGCTTTCCTGATAAGGAAACTTGGCATGGTTTTCTTATAGAAATTTAGAATTGTGTGGCTGGAATGTTAGACGTGCTTTAGAAAATACTTTTAGGTACGTGGTTGCATATTTTTCAACTTTATTTGTTAGGTACGCGTGTCTAATTTAGCTTTGTACTAGTTGCATCTTATCTACTCCCTCGGTTCCAAATTGTAAGTCGCTTTGACTTTTTAGTATATGCTATATAGCAAAATGTATGTAAAAAAAGTGAAAACGACTTACAATTTGGAACGGACCAGTATAAGCCATAGTACATAAGAGAATTCTCTGTGGGCAACTTGTCAGAGATGAACTGAAATGCTTGGTCCTACTAGGTGTTCGACTACAATTCAAGCCTCATGTGTTCAAGCACACAACCAAGAAAGAGAAAAAAACATACACACTCTGGTGACTATTCATTCCCTTGTTCGACGTTCCGGGCATCTATGAGGATCGAAGCCTCCCTCCCCTCCTATAAGAAGGAGAAGGAGATAGCCCTAAGTGACTGATCTCGCAAGGAGAAGGAAATATGAAGCCTCTTAGAGATAGCCCTGCCCCAGGCAGGAGATCCAAGCAACAAACTTGGCACTCTAGACTGATCTCGCAAGGAGAAGGAAATATGAAGCCTCAGGCGATCCTCGTCGTCACTCTGGCTGTTCTCTCCGTCATCGCAGCTCTGGCGCCGCTCGGCGTAGGTGACCACGGATCCTTTTTCTGTGCTGTTTAATTTCCATATGCACACTACTAAGTAGACATTTTGACTAAACATATGCGTGGGCACACACCGCACACCCAGGCTCGTCATGGCCGTGCTGCAACAACTGCAGTACTTGCAACAGGAAGGAACCACCGGAGTGCCAGTGCACGGACGTCTCGGCGAACGGGTGCCACCGGGAGTGCAAGAACTGCACCAAGATCGGTGGATCGATTAATCCCCGCTTCGGCCTCGCCCCCGTCGTCATCTACCGCTGCGATGACATCCTCACAAACTTCTGCCAGAACAACTGCACGGCGGCTTAGGACGCCGTCGATCTGCTGCAAGCATACATGCCGCCATGTCGAGTTTGCTTCTTGCGAGCTTCGTCACAGAGAAAACAGATAAATAAATAAATGTCGCCGCTCTGTTGTTTCTGGAATAAAGAGCATGATGCTACTATGGTTTTCATTTACCAGCTTCGTAAGTTCCTTTGATTTGTTGTTCTCTATGGAGCTGTTGCCGGGTGGAGTCATCATCACATTATGTTTGGAGTAATAGGGGGCATCGCCCTTGTCATTGCATTGCAAAGACAAAATATTCAGTTATTACAGCTCCTAGGTTGGTTCCACCCGTCCAAAAATCCAAACACTCTCTCACCAAAAAGCAACGCAAACATAGAGATACCACCACATCTCTTACTCTCCCTTTACAGCTCCCATCCCAAAGCAATCAAACCACTTCGCCCCAACATTACTTGGCGTCTCTCCAGATAAACTTGAAGCTTCATCTTCACCTCTAGTGGCAGACTTGAATCACTCCAATCAAAAGCCTTTGGTACATGAACAAGTCCCATTTGTCGACGACTTGGTTCAGCCACAGATTTTTACAGGTCTTGTAGCCATCTCCCTGAGCTTCTCCAATCTTGCCGAGTATTCCAGCTTTTTCTCCTGTGGAAAAAGGATAATCCAGGTGTGCATCATAGTAGCAATCCCTAAGAATAGGTTTCTCATGTCCTGCCAAGGCACTCCCTGAAAACAAATTTGGTTTCTTAGCTTTCAAGGCCCGCACAGGGCAGCAGCACAAAAGGTATTACAAACCATAATTTTTTTGTTACTAAGCCACATTTGCCCAATAGACAGGAAATCCTCACCAACACTTCTTTCCAACACCTCCAGATAAACAACTCACACTGAAAGAACATATGCTGACCATTTTCAGCTTTTGAACAGGTTAACTCATCTAAGTTCTTTCCTAATATTGACATTATCTCTAAAAAGATTCCTTTTCTTGGACAAGAGTGTGTCGACGAACTTTGACTACTGTTGTGCTCGACAACTTGATCGGGTTGTTTCTATCCCTCTAGGTCTTCGATGCTATGGCATGCGTCGCCGATCTCATTGAGATGTTGTTGCACGTCTGCGTTAGGCTAGTTCACTTCTTGATTAGTTCTTTGCCCGCCGCCTAGATTCCGATTCACGAGCCTGCTCGGCCTTGGTCAAGGCAAGGAATTTGATCTTGCGACGAATGTGGCCATCTGGGACGGGGCTGGAATACTGCAGATCTCGCCAACCTGGACATGAGCTGCTTTCAGGTAGGCCTTGACCTTGTCGAGCTGCGGGGTCGGTGCTAATCCTTCGAAAATGTTGGTGGCCACTGCTAGGTTGGCGCTTGGTGTCGGGAAGACTATTTGGTTGTTGCATTGCAGGAATTGGGCCTTTCAAATTCCATCGGAGGCGCCTTCAAGCAAATGTCATAGGTGCGCCGCCATTGGCGTTTTCAGCTGCACGTTCTGCTCAGGCGAGCGCTTCTTTGTTGTAGCGGCGTGGTTGGCGGTTTGCGTTCCGTCCAAGGCAGTGAGCGCGATCCTCAGCGGTTTCCCCTTGTACGGACGACACATCAAGGCTGACTAGAAGGATCTGGCCACTGAAGTCCGGGGGGCGAGGAGGGATATCAGACTCATCCCCTGCAATCAGCTCAATGGATTCATCCGATCCTAAGTCGACGCTTTAATCAAGCATGGTGTGGATTGATTCCCTCAGGAGAATGTTCATTATGTTGCCCGTCGAGGCACCATGGTCAGCCAGTGGATCGCTGAGCGGGTGGATGTGGCTAAACTGAGCGGCGAGCATGACCTCCATGGAGTTCCGGTAGGTTGCGGCGGCATTGTCAAGCCCGAAAAGGTGGCGTGGTCTGCTTTTTCAGCCGGAGAGACTGGTCGGCGCAAATCTACCAAATCTGATTTGGTGAAGACGCAGTGGCGACGGAATGGGCCGTACAATGGTGAGCTAGTCGGGCATGCAGATATACGCGTGCGGCGCCGAGCCTTCACCGCCATGAAGGGGGTTTCATCTTCTCCTCCCTTGTAGCAGTGTGCGATCTTGGCCGAGTCAACTAGGGTGAGGCAGAAATGTTTCAGGATGATGATGCATGCTATGCTCGAAGCACTGTTGGTTGGTTTTCATTTACCAGCTATAGTTTGTCGCATTAGGTCATTTGATTTTATTTCCATTGTAGTTGTTATCTCATGCAGTGATGATAATATATCTCGGTTGCGAAAGGGCCTCTAGCCTAGTGATTAGAACACCTGAGTAGTACCCAACAGATCAAGGTTCGACTTCCGTGGGAGCTAGGCCCGTCCCAGAGAGAGGGGCAGCCTGTGCGACGCCCATGGGCCCATGACCTTGGGGGCCCATGAGTATAGGTATGTGGAGTATACGTGTTTGCATCTTTGGCTCGTACCAGCGCCAGCCCTAGTCTCGTTGAGTCTTGTGTCCGTGGCAATCGACAAGAGGACTGAGTAGTACTGATGCTTTCCTTCAACTCGCGTGACGGCGTGCTAAACTGTTGTTGTGGTGTTCGTCCTTGACAGACTGCAATTGATCCAATTTGGCCAGCAGCGGCGTAGCAGCTGTAGTCCCTCCGTCCCTCTCCCTGTCCTAAGTGATTTCAGACTTTATCAGGTATAGGCCATAGGGATTAGGACATGCCGCCCTGCACTTGCTGTTGCTGAAATTTTTGTGTTTATTTGATCGAATCTGAACAAGTGACAAGTGTTTTTTCGACCTTGCAATCCTATCCATCCATTTTTTTTAGAAAAGATCCAATCCATCCATATACGGGCTATCAGGCAGCGATAGAAGGGAATAGTCGATATAGGGTTCTAAAAAGGGCGTACCCAGTGCTATAGGCTCCCGCACTGCGGGGTCTAGAGAGTGCGGGAGTCTACAGCACTGGGTACGCCCTTTTTAGAACCCTATATCGACTATTCCCTTTTATCGCTTAAATTTATATTTCAATTTATTGTTTTTGAATATGTTAGACTTTTCCTAAGAAACCTTTAAGGTATTTTCATTTTTTCATCATGAACTAAATATCAATCCATTATACTCCATTTGTTCTAAATTATAGGTCCGTTTGACTTTTTCGATACATCCATTTTGCTATGAATCTAGATATAACAATATGTCTAGATACATTACAAAATAGATAAACCAAAAAAGTTAAAGCAACATATAATTTGGAATAGAGCAAATAGATTGTTGGGCCTATAGTGTTTTCTTTGCCCAAGGGCCTTAGAAATTATTGGAATAGGTCTGTATTATTAAAAATTTTAAAAAATAGACCAGGGTTTCCTTTGGTAACTTCGGTAAAAAAATTGATAATATATTTGGTTACAATATATTATCTCTGTCTCGACATACCAGATGCTGCACGTCAATCTTTCGGGCACAGGTCACGAGGGCTGATTCTGGCTGATTTTGGCTGATTCAGTGAGAGAAAAACACGGTTTCCATGGCTAGAAACTGAAGCAGAACGAGAAGTAATTTTGCGGCAATGCTTTAATCCAGAAAAAAAAATCATTGTTTTGTAATATGTAATGAGCAATCCACTGGTTAAAGTATAAGCTTGTGTGTTCTTGCCGTAAATCCAAAGGTATCTTTGTTTTGTCCTCATTATACATCAATTGTCCTCGTCTGCACTGTCCAGATGATATGCTTGCGCTTTTATGTGTTCATCATGAGTCGTGCAGGGTCAAGACAGAGCACCACATGCTCCAAAGCACTGCACTATGAGCAGGCGTCTAGATCTATATGTAGGACGACCCTCCTAATGATCGATCGATCTGGGACGAGTGGACAAAAGAAGCAAGAGAGCACTACTCAACAACCAAATGCCTGTGACAGGAACCACGACGACCGGCTCCTCCTCTCCCTATATATAAGAAGAGGCCTCCAGTCTCTTACAGATAGCCGTCATCAGTAGACTGAATACTCAGCTGTCGGCGCAAATTCTTGACACGAGAAACAAAGATGAGGCCTCAGGTGATAATCTTCGTCACACTGGCTGTTGGCGTCCTCGCAGCTCTGCCGCTCTGCAAAGGTGATCACGATAATCCTTGTCCATGCATGCTTGCAAATCACTTGACACTGACTCTCTTTGTTGTTGATGGCCACAGGGGACGACGACGCCGCCGGCGCGAGCTCGTGGCCGTGCTGCGACAACTGCGGTATTTGCAACAAGATGCTCCCGCTGGAGTGCCAGTGCATGGACGTCTCGGTGCGCGGGTGTCACCCGGAGTGCCAGAACTGCGTCAAGCGCGGTGCAGGGATTCCTCCCGGCCAAGGCCATGGCCCCGTCGTCACCTACCGCTGCGCGGACATGCTCACAAACTTCTGCCAGCGCAGCTGCACGCCGGCTTCCGATGGCATGGAACGCCGTCGATCTGCGCGGCAAGCATGAACGCCAAGCAAATCCAGTTTGCCTCTCTCGAGAGCTTCCTTCGTCAGAGAAGATACAAAATAAATGTCCCCGCTCGGTTCAGCGCTTGCACTTGGCGTCGTCATCGGTGTATTAGTACTGTTTCTTCAGGAATAAATAAAGAGCGGTAGCATGCCATGTTCAAAGCAATCTTGGATTGATTACTTCTCTTAGCACCAATGTCTTCTCAGGCAGGCTCAGCACGTCATTCATCTGGCAAATGCCAAAATGTTTTTGTGATGTAGTCCAGACTCCAGATGCCAAAACGTCATTCATCAGATGCTGCACGACAATCTTTTGACAGAGGCACAGACTGGGAGGTCCCGGACTCACGACACGCGCGGCATCTGATCACGCCAACACGGTTCCATGGGCAGAGAGAGCCCGCGCCCCCCCCCCCCACGTGTCAGCTTTGGACTAGGTTTATGGCATCATCAAAGACATCTTTTAAGAGTTATAAGCGCAGGTCCTCGTGCTTATAGATGTATGTCATATGTGCGCAGGGTCCTCGT
>CM041633.1:50726187-50856201 GCA_023333625.1 Bothriochloa decipiens | reverse complement strand
CATCTACGCATCCTCGGGTGGGATTAGGACCTATCCTTCACCTATTAGATGGTAGGAATGCCTTGTAGATGCATATGCTGCTTTTATTACTCGCTTACATTAGCGCATGACAGAGGATGGCTGACCGTGAGTGGATGTACACGGGCTTCGCAAATAAGAGCTATGAATTTGTTAGGGGGACGGATGAATTCCTGAAGCAAGCATTTGTCCCAGTTGCTAAAGGGTCGTGTCGGATGCCTTGTCCCTACAGCAAGTGTAAGAACAAGAAAAAGAAAGACTTCACTCACATGTACAAAGATATTTGGACGAACGGATACGTTCCAAACTATACCCGCTGGATCTACCATGGTGAACGCCCTCGTATTACGGGGGAGGACGTGAGACATGACCTCCAGGAGTTTGATCAAGATGCCGGGATGGCAGAGTTCATGGCAGACATCACCGATGCGGGGTTGGTTCAGGAAATGGAGGTGGATGAAGAAGATCCAGAGGATACCGCAACCGCGTACTACACCATGATGGAGCGGCAAAGCGGGCCCTTCACGAGAACACTTTGATCTCCCGTCTGGATGCCATTTCACGCCTAATAGCGTTGAAGTCTTCACTGGGCATTAGTCGAGAGGGTTTTGATCTCGTGTTGGCGACTGTTGGCGAACATCTTCCGAAGGTTCACGTCCTGCCGAAGAACATGTACGAGTCACAGAAGCTCCTTCGTGCACTCAAGATGCCGTATGAGGCGATCCAATCTTGTAAGAACGGGTGCGTCCTGTTCAGGGGAGACCACGAGAACTTAAAGTACTGTCCAAAGTGCAAAGCCTCTAGGTACGTGGAGGTAGAAGGAAGTGATGGCATTAAGAAACAGTCTAAGATCCCAAAGATAGTCGTACAACACCTTCCTGTCGTACCGAGGCTGCAACGGTTGTACATGACAGAGGAGTCCGCGAAACAAATGACGTGGCACAAGAAGGGCAAACGATACAATGACAAGATGCAGCACCCAGCGGATGGTGATGCATGGAAGTACTTCGATCAGATGAATCCTGGCAAGGCTGCGGAGGCTCAAAATGTACGCATAGCGCTGGCAACAGATGGGTTCAACCCGTTTGGAATGATGGCGGCCCCGTACACTTGTTGGCCCGTGTTCGTGATCCCCCTCAATCTTCCCCCCGATGTCATGTTCGATCCGAGGAACGTGTTCTTGACGTTGATAATACCTGGACACCCGGGCAACAATATGGGTGTGTTCATGCAGCCAGTGTGGGATGAATTGCAACGTGCTTGGGAAGAGGGGGTACTGACGTATGACCGAGCTACAAAGACGAACTTCACAATGCATGTGTGGTACCAGTACTCAATGCATGACTTCCTGGCGTATGGCTTATTCAGCGGGTGGTGTGTTCACGAGAAGTTCCCTTGCCCAACATGCAAGGAAGATGTGATGTTCACCTGGCTTGCCGAGGGTGGGAAGTATTTTTCTTTCGACAAACATTGCCAATTCCTGCCTGTGGACCATGAACTAAGACGAGATAAAAAGCACTTCATGAAAGGTGTTGAAGTCGTCGGCCCCATCCCTCGGGCTAAGACCCCTAACGACGTCCTTGACCAGATAGCGGCTCTTGAGATTGATGAAGAGAATGGTGGTTTTAAAGGTTATGGCATCGACCACATGTGGACTCATATATCGGGCTTGACTAGGCTCCCGTACTACAAGCACCTTCTTCTTCCACACAGCATCGATGTAATGCACACAGAAAAGAATGTCGCCGAGGCACTCTGGGGAACACTCATGGAGATTGGTAAGAAGTCAAAGGACAACGTTAAGGCTAGACTTGACATTCAAACGATTTGTGATAGGCCAAATCTAGTGATGAAGCCCCCTGTCGAAGGCAAGAGATGGAAAAAGCCGCCGGCCAATTACATCCTAAAAAGGGGAGACAGGAAGGAAGTACTGCAGTGGATCACAACGTTAAAGTTTCCTGATGGGTATGCCGTGAATCTGAGTAGGGGAGTGAACTTGGTTACTATGAAAGTCTTAGGGATGAAGAGTCATGACTTCCACATATGGATTCAGCGGATCCTTCCTGCGATGACACGGGGATACCTCACCGAGCCAGTGTGGCGCGTCCTGGCAGAGTTGAGCTTTTTCTTTCGCCAGCTTTGTGCCAAGGAATTATCTCGGGATGTTTGTATTGAACTGGAGAAGGCTGCACCTCTGTTGCTCAGCAAGTTGGAGATGATATTTCCACCCGGCTTCTTCCTGTCCATGCAACATCTGATACTGCACCTACCGACCGAGGCGCGGTTGGGGGGCCCGTGCAGCACCGTTGGTGCTATCCAATCGAGAGGTGTCTAAAGCTTCTTCGAAAAAAGTGCAGAAATAAAGCCAAAATTGAGACTTCCGTGGCAGAGGCATTCGTGCTGGAGGAGGTGTCGACATTCACACAGGCGTACTATACTGAAAAACTACGCAAGCCGCGCGATCCAACCCCTCGTTACAACATCGACGAGAATTCATCGAACCTCAGCCTTTTCAGAGGTGATCTCGGAAGAGGAGGCGTAGGAGTCAACAAGAACTTGCAGCATGAGGAGTGGCACACTATCATGATGTGCTTGTTGTTGAACCTTGACGAATGCATTCCTTATCATAAGTAAGTTCTAGCCCAGCTTGTTACATACGCCACTATCCTTTACCTATCGATATAACCCCCCTTGCCTATTCTCTTTCCAGGGAATATATTAATGAACACTGGAGAGGCAGAATGGCTCCTACCGAGCAAGAAGAAGACCATCTTCTCAGACATGGAGTGCCTAGTTTTGTAAATTGGTTCTGTACAAAGGCTCTTCATGATGCTGAAATGAGTGATGAATTGAGACACGTGGGCAATGGCTTCGCCCGAAAGGTCAAGTCATTCAATGTTTATGATGTGAATGGCTATCGCTTTCGCACAAGAAGCTACGAAGAGAATCGTGGCAACCTAAATACCACGTGCAGCGGAGTTCATACACCAGGCTCGGATGAGAAGGACTATTATGGCATAGTCGAAGAGATATTGGAGCTTGACTTTGGCAAAGACCTAGGTTGTAAGCCTGTGGTATTCAAATGCCATTGGTTTGATCCTAATGACACGAGAAAGGACCTTAAGATTGGCCAAGTCAAAATTAGACAAGATTCTAAATATGAACAAGACGATGTCTATATTGTGGCTAACCGAGACGCCATGCAGGTTTATTACCTCCCATGGGCATGCCAAAAAGACGAGAATCTTGCGGGTTGGAGCCTTGTGCAGTCGGTACCGCCGCACAGTAAACCGCCTGTCCCAAACGATGATGATTACAACTTTGACCCAAGTACAGATGAGTTCTATCAACCTGAGGGACTAGAAGGCAGTTTGGAGATAGACATTCTATCGCTGATGGGTATGGCAGTAAACAACGACATCGATGAGGATGAGGGTGATGAGGTGCACGATCCTGAGGACTTACAAATCCTTGAGGAGTGGCAGATGAAGCGCAACAGAGTTGAAGAGGACGATGTAGAGCCTGATGACGATGGAGATTATCATGACGATGGAGAGCCTGATGAAGATGGAGATTTCGCCCAACACTTGTGCGAGCTCGACAATATTGATAGTGGTGATGACAGTAGTGATGGCGACGAGTACACACCAGCCATATTGCCGTTTGCGGAGACGATAATTTCTAATTCATGTAATACTATATTGTTATTATTTTTACCTTGCAATTATGTTTCTTTACAAGTACTAGTCATTTTCATACTAACGGTTTTAATCTTTGTCAATGCAGGCACTCGACAAGATGGTGGGCGGAAGGAGGTCGCAGAGGATAGGGGTCCGCTCAACGTACATGACGACCAACGCCAACACGGAGGCAGCGGCCGCCGGCGGTGAGGACGAGACGGGCGTTGACGTGGAGCACCCCCGCAGCAGCCGTGGCACGTTGTCGAGGAGGCTGTTCGACGACGAGGTGACAACGACCGATGACGGTGACGGTGATGGTGATGGTGACGGCATCGGCGACGGTGACGGCGACGGCGACGGCAACGGTGGCGACGACCTCAACAGCGAGGATACACCAGCCACGTCGAGTTCCACAGCTTCGAGCAAGCCCTACCAGCACGGGGCCTCATCGCTCCCCGACCCGCCGCCCCTCGACCGCCGCCTAGTGATTCGACCCGCGGGCAAGATGTAAGTAACCATTGTTGATTTCACTAGTTGTTCATATGACATGTTGAGATTGAAATTTTTGACTAACAATTGTTGTTAATGACTCGTGCAGCGGCTGGATAAAGGTGACCGACAAGAAGAGTTCACGCCATGTCAATGGCATCCAGGGCTTGCTCATTAAAAAGCACTACCCTGGCTTGGTCACCATCGAGGGTCAGCAGATCGTCCCATACAAATGGGACCACTTCTACCGGGTGCAGGACGTATCTGGTGAAGTTCTTGCTCACAAGATCTTGAGGGAGTTTTGGGTGAGTCTTTGCATTGCACCGCATATTTCAATACCACGCATTCGTTGCTCTTTCTTGAAACAATGAAATGATGTTGTAATCATGTGTGCAGTTGTACTTCCAGTTGGAGGAGGGGCACGACGAGCAGCAGGCGACGCGGTGGCAGGATGCGGTCTGCTGCAGCCGTCTCAAGGACATGTACCACGAGGCGCATCTCCAGGCCGTCATCACCTACTACGCCGATGTGAAACGCGAGGTGGTGAGGAAGGAGGACGTCAGGGAGTTGCTACTGAAGAGGGAGACCGACCTCACCGAGGAGAAGTACATGCAGGTAATTAATTAAGTACGAACGTTATGATAACTCTTCGAGGAGCAGTACATTCAATTCATCGCCTGGAATATCAAATACTTGAATGCCGTGCAGGTGTGTCCAACCTGGTGCGATAAGTTCCCCGACAGCTGGCTTCAAATTGTGCGTGCGTGGCAAACGGACAAGGCGTACGCGGACTGCAAAGAAGATCGGAGAAAACGCCTGGAGCATCCTCGGGCAACACACCACCAAGGGAACAAGACGCTCCCTGAGTTCATGGAGGACTGGGTATGCTTCTGTTGATCCATTTATTATAGCTCTCAATTGTCACTATTTGTAAGTTCTAACCATGCTTCTGTTATCCTTGCAGAAGGAGTACCATCAGGGCCAGCAAATCAATGAGTTCACGGGGTTTGCCCTTTCTCGCAAGGGCAAAGCGTCAGCGCCGTCCACCGTCTACAACCCGGAGGATGGGCCCGACGTCTATGGCAGCATCAACGTCTACAACAACCTCGCCAAGTACGTCGAGGCGGGTGTCACGCTGCATGGGCCGACGTTTGACCCCACCACGGCCCCCTGGACACGCGGCTCGTGATGAAGACAGGAGGAGGGAAGCAGCACGGCCGGTACGCTATTGCCAACGCCACCATCGACTCGTCCTCTGTTCCGACACTGAGCCAGATCCGAAAAGAAGACGTGAAAAGTGGCGGGTCGGAAATCCCCATAGCGCCTCGGAGGCCGAGCAGCGCGCAGATGATGATGTCACTCCAGGTAAGTGCAGTTTCATTCGTCGTTCACTCGTTTCACACATGATGTACCTTGCCTTCACATACAATCAACCTTGCGGGTGTAATATTGCAGGCCACGGTCGAACAGCTGCAGGCCAGCCAGGCGGCCCAGTCA
Source organism: Bothriochloa decipiens (assembly GCA_023333625.1). Classification (NCBI taxonomy): domain Eukaryota; kingdom Viridiplantae; phylum Streptophyta; class Magnoliopsida; order Poales; family Poaceae; genus Bothriochloa; species Bothriochloa decipiens. The sequence continues at coordinate 50,850,517 of CM041633.1, read as the reverse complement.
GCGAGGCATGAGGAGATGATAAGGCAGCAGGAGGCGCTGCGTCAGCAGCAGGAGGTGGCCTATCAGTAGCAGATGGCGGCAATGTCGCAGCACTACCAGCGTTCGATAGCACAGCTGACCGGCTACATCCATTCCCAGATCCCAGGAACGGAAGAACCTCCTGCCTTGATCTTCGCTCCACCACCAGTTCTAGTTCCACTTCCAGTGTCTTTTCCTGTACACATTTCATCGGTGAGTATATTACATGTTGCTTTAGCTTGTCCAGCCATCCTGCAGGTACTAATTACATCACTTGGCCTTTATGCAGGCACAGTCGGCGGGTTCGAACCCAACTCCAGGTGCCAGCCCTCCACTGGGTCCTTCTCCACCGCAGGGCAGTCCGGCTTACCTGACCTACCCTGCCACTTACCCCACACAGCAGTACCTATGGCCTCCTCCAGCGTCGCAGCACGGGTACTCCTCGTGGCCACAGGGGCCAACGGAGCAGGGGCACTCTGGGCCGGCAAGCGTCTCAGCGCCACAGTACAGGTGGAACTACGGTACGTCTGCGCAGTCGGGTTGGGATCCATGGGAGCAAGGTGGGGGATCTGGGACACCTGATGACGACGCTGCTAGCTAAATAGCCTTACTTCTCGCATTTGGACCTTTATCTATGGGATTGTTGCACATTGGCCATGTATGGACTCTTATGGCCATGGTATGTGTATTGTGGACTTGTATCGATGGATTTGAGCACGATCATGTGTCGATTAATGTTGAAACTGAATTTCATGCTGAATTGTGGTTTATATGTGATGAAATGTTTATTATGTGATATACATGTGCTAAAATGACGAATGAACGAAAGGAAACATCAAAAAAAAAGTGAAAATTTTTTTCCCAGCTTTGCCGACGGCTGGCCGTCGGCAAAGCTGGTTCATTTCTCCAGCACGGCCCAGCTTTGCCGACGGCTAGGCCTGGCCGTCGGCAAATTTACCAAGAATTTGCCGACGGCCGGCCGTCGGCAAAGAAATTTTCAATTTTTTTTAAAAAAAATAAAAAAATGCCCTTTGCCGAGGGCCGGCCGCGTCAGCCGTCGGCAAAGACCGCCGTTAGTGGGACGGCGCAATCGCTGACGTGGCTCCTTCGCCGACGGGTGGTGTGGCCGTCGGCAAAGCTTTACCGAGGGCCGGCCAGGTGGCCGTCGGCGAAGAAGTCTTTGCCGACCAATTCTTTGCCGACGGTCCTTTGCCGAGGGCCGACGTGGCAGGCCGTCGGCAAAGCCTTCGCCGATGGTAAAGTCGTATTTGCCGACGGCTTGAGGCCGTCGGCAAAGAAGGCGAGTCTAGTAGTGTATTTTTTGCTTATGTATAAACACATTACAGACAAAGATGCTTACACATACAAGCACCATAATTAATAAGCGCAAGCTACAAGAAAATGACATGAATACGTTTATTGATCTCTAAGAATACATACATTGTTAATCCATAAATTAATTGGTTTATTTGAAAACTACTAATAGTGGAAGGTTATCTTCTTGGCTCCAGGACTCCTGAGACTTGGCCTGTTCTTCGTTCGGATGATTTATTGAAATAACATGGCACAGGAGATTATGGTCATGGCCTTCCTTCCATGAGTTCCGGTGGTGGTGGAGGGAGGGATGTGCTAGGTGTTGGCCCATCCTCTATTGGCGTCACCGTCGCGTCATGGAAGGACACGTTGTTCATTTTAGCAATCACCTGGTTGCTCGCTGGTTCGTCTCCTCTCTTGCACGACTTGCGGCCGTGCCGGCAGATAGAGCCCAGCCCGAGCGTGACGTAGAGCCGCTCGTCGGCGCGCGCCGGCACCCGCGCGCGCTGCCGGCGCCGGAGCCCCGTCAGGTTGCCGTGGAAGTAGAAGGACTTGATGGTATCGTGCTGGTCAGGCATCTCCGGTGCCACGGCAGGAACGCTCGAGTTCGTGGCGGCGCCGACGGCGTTGTACTGCACTATGCCTCGGGTGGAATATTCCGGCGTCTGCGTGTCTGGCGGAGGCGCCGGATGTACTGCGCGGTCATGTAGTACCTGCCCGGTGCCGCGTTGGCGACGAGCAGGGCGTCCATCGTCTCGCCGGGCGCAATGACGATGACGTCCGTGGTGTAGGGCGTCACGTAGTTGGCGTCGGCAGCGACCACCGTGAACTTGTGCCCGGCGATCTTGAGGAAGTACTCGGAAAAGAGCGCCGCGTTGATTATTCGAAGGAGGTATGTCTTGCCGGGCTCCACGTCCAGCACGTAGCCGTCTTCGAAGACGCCTGCAAGTCAGCACCTTTTCAGTAGATAAATCTTTTCATATAACGTACTTATCATGCATGTAAGCATATATTTTTCACTATATATTGTACGTGCTTATGATCACCTTTAATTTTCAGTGTTTTATACTACGTTTTTGATGAATCTGTTCATATGATTTTCAGTTATCTAGACTATAATACAGAGGTGAACACCAACTACTCCATTCATTAAAGTAGCAAGCATTTTTTTTGGATCTGCAGAGACATATCTACGCATACGTAGGTTTAGTAGTATATACTCGTGCAGTTACAAAATAAATGATGTGTTTAGAGGACTTTAGAGTTTAGACAACAACATCATATACAAAATAAAACATATTGACTAATAATATTTTTATATAAAGTATTGGTCAAGAGTAAGAGGTTGACTAGTAGGTACCGGAGCAGTTGAAGAGATCTCCAAGCTTGCCGTTGATTGTGGCCCCACTGGAGAATTCGTCATATAGACCTTTCGAAAAATTCCTGTCCACCGCAGCAAGGTCCTTCTCCCACCATTCCCCTGCCATGCCGTACGTGTCCTCAAATATATCTTAAGAAGATCCTCGAATGCACATATATGCTTGCTGATAACAAACCTATGAGAATCGGGACCTCCTTGTGAGGCTTGGGAAACGGATAGGAGGCAGCGCCTTGCCGGGGTCGTATGATGAGAGCACCATAGATGGATGCCCGGAGGAAGGCGTCGTGAGCGTGCCACCACAGGGTGCCTTCCTGTCCGGCCACATCGAACCGGTAGGTGAAGTTGCCGTTGGGAAGGATAGGGCGTTGGGAAACCATGGGCACCCCATCGTTCCAACAGTTTCTCGTCTGGAACACTCCATGCCTAGATGAACGAAAACAGGTTCAAATACATGTAGCTAACATTGAATATCTACCAATATATACGTTAAGTTTGAGTTTCATGTTATGATGGAAGTACATAAAAGAAATGTTTAGTTTAAAGGTAGGAATAAAGATTGTTAGTTGAGGAACAAAAATAAAAAAGAATAGTGCATATGTACCAATGGATTGTCATGTTGTAGGGCGACTTGTTGATAACGTGCACGATCACCGAGTCTCCCTCGGTGACCTCTATCGTCGGCCCGGGCAGCTGCCCGTTCTCCACAGTGACCGGAATCTCGTTGCACATGTGCGTCATGTTCACCTGGCTCACCTGGCATGCGTGCAATGCCCACAATATTCAGTAAACACATGAACAGAAAACAATACTACGAGGTACCTAGCAACAGATAGATTCAAATTAACGGTCCTCATGCTCATTTCATACCACGAAAGTGTGCTCGACGGTGGCTGCAGCTGCCCGTGTGGCGGTGGTGGAGAAAATGATGGACACAGCAACAACAACGACAGCGGCAGCTGCCATTGGGGACAGCGATGACGACGACGACAGAAATGGTTTCATTGTGTTGTTTGCTGCTTTGTTGTATAGTTTGTTTAAAATGCTCGGCACGTCTACTTCTATATATGTACTGTGTGTAGATATGTGGGAGGATGTATGCTTGTGCTGAAGATGTGGTGATGGGCTTTTTTGAATGACAGGAGCTTCATCATGTAATATTGTGTCAGTGTGGTTGCCTTGCATCGACGAACACTGCTCTGGTCATGGCTTGAAATGAAATATGTCTTCCCTCCCATTGATGTTGAGGTGGATTTCTCTAGCTCCAACATCAATATTATCATTTACAGTACTCAAAAATGGTCTTCATAAGATTAAGGGTGCTCCAAAATCAGGATCAATGTCTAGAACCACAAAATCTATGGGGATGAAATAGTTTCTTATTTTAGCATGAATATCTTTGGCTATTCCTACGGGATGTCGAATTGATTGATCGGCAAGCGGCAAATACATTGATGTTGGCAACAGACAGTTATGATTTATTTTATCATACACTACCTTAGGCATGACACTTACGCTAGCCCCTAAATCACAAAGGGCTTGATCAAATTGCTGGGTCCCTATAGAGCATGATATAGCGGGATTCCCTGGGTCCTCCTTCTTTGCAGGTAATTGATTTAGAATGGCAACACTACATTGCTCAGTTAAATTAACTTTTTCAACATTTGGCAGTGGCTTCTTTTTATTTAAGATATCTTTCAAATATTTAGCATAAATAGGAACTTGCATTGCATCAAACAGAGGAATATTTATATACATTTTCTGTATGATATCTATGAACCTCTTAAATTGTTCATCCTCTCTAACCTTTTTATTTCTCTTTGGGAATGGTAAAACTTCAGTATCATAGAATTCATGAGGGGCTGTTCTTACCTTCCCTATAGGTGTTGCAGGTGTTTCTTCTTCATCTTGCCCTTCTACCACCACCTTCTTCTTGGGCGTAGAGGATGGCTGAGGTGGATCACGAGGGGTCTTACCCCCACTTGTGGTCACAACATTTACTTTTTCATTGTAATGAGAAAGCTTGGAATTTAAATAAGCTAGTTGTTTTTCTAATTCTTTATTAAAATTGAGCTGATCTCCTAGATTAGAAAAGTGCCTCTAGCTTTATGTAAATTTCTCGTTTAATTTTATCATGTTCAAGCATCCATATAGTAAATCCATTATTTATTAGTGTTTGATTGAAGACAAATTTTCTAAGAGAAGTATGTTCAACCATTAATTCTGAGAAAGTACATTTTTCGTCGTACGGTCCCCATATTTGGTAAAATGGCCATGGAGGTGGTCCATAACAACCATCGTTGAGAAGAAATTTTTTCTCTAAGGTGGCATGATTCATGCATCCACATCTCTCACATGGCGTGATGGCTTGTGACTGTGTGGCTTGTTCAATTGCGGTCGCTCTTCCAGTTGCCTCTTTCTTCTAACTTTTTCCACAGATATTCCATGGATAAAGCTTTTACTTCATGGTTGTTTTGTTGAAGATTTTTATCAGTCCATCCCTGGTTATCTACCATTTTATCGATCAACTTCCGGGCCTGTTTAACTTTGAGAGCAAAAAATGCTCCTTCGGCAGTAGCATCCAGGTGTTGACGTGATTCTAAATTAAGTCCATGGTAGAAGCTTTAGATTATCAACCATTCTTTCATTCTATGATGGGTGCAAAGAAAGCTGTTAGAGCATTTCTCCCAAGTTATTAAAGTTAGAGCCAATGTTTTGCTTTATCTAGCAATTAGAAAGGAAAGAGGCAAAGACAGATATTGTCATGTGGAATTCCTTGAATGGAGATTGTACTACAGATTTCTAAGAAATTTTGGAAATGAGCATTGGCATCCTCAGAAGGTTTGCCACTAAAAGTGCTTGCTTTTACCATAGTTATTAACTCAGGCTTAAGCTCAAAATCTCTATTCTCACTAGGAAAAGTGGTTATGTTGGAAGTGGATGGGAAAAAGTAATTACTGATAGGTTTGGGACATAGAAGATTCAGGTCGTACAAAACTACTAGGATTGTCCGAAGTAGATGCCGAAGGGTCATCCACTAGTGGGTCTGTGGTCAGAGGATCTTTGGTTGAAGGATCTTCAGTTGACGGGTTTCCAGATGGAGATGACTCTTGCGGAGGAACCACACGAGGTCCAAGAGTTCTTCTAGGTGGGGTGAGGTTAGCCCTCGCCCTCCTAAGAATAGACTCAAGGTCGTCTTAGAAATCTTCTGGCAAGTTGAAACCAGTCATACTAATTAACTAGATCAGTTATCCGAACTACCCAAGTTAACGGATGTCCAGGTAACGAAACTACAAGAATCCTATAGCAGAATTATTAAACTATCTAGGCCAATTGCTTCCCCGGCGATGACGCTAGAAATGCTTGTTGATATTTCTTATGACTATTGGAGAATTCCACAAGCACACAGAATATATCGATGTAGCACTTCACTTAGGAGTATCTCAAGTATCGTATTTATTTTCACAAGGAAGCTAGGTAGGCAAATAATAGTTCTACTAAACTGCTACAGGCTATTATGTTTTATAAATGTAACAGTTGATAAATAACAAGACTACTAAGATACAATAAAGAAGAAAAGAATTAAATTGGCTAAGCAGGAGAGGTCATAGAGTAATTGTAAGATAAAATATTCCCACATAATCAATCTAACATAATGGTAATTGAAATTAAACTAGTACTTCGGGGCGTACATGCTCCTGATATAACCGGACACAACGCACTTGGAGCCCTATGCTTTAAGAACTAATCCTAGCATGTGGGACTGCACAGGCAAACAGGGCTGTCACCACCTATTGCTACCACCTATGGGGTACTAGCCACAATCCAAGGTAACATATAGTATAAGCACCTCGCTTACACTATAGTATAAGTACTTGAAGTAAATGCTTAAAGTAAAGTGCTGGAATTGGAAATACTGAAAGTAAGAATTATATTGCAAATCAGAGTACTCAAAAGAGAATTACATGAGCTATACCAGGGATTTCCAGAGATTTCTCCCGAGCTCTAGACTCTTCACTCTCACTCTCACGCTCACTACTAGCCTTGGTACTAGAGTGGACTAATAGTGGAACAACAGATCACTGCCTTTTGTTCTATTTCTCTTCTTTTCTTGTTCTCTCAAGTATTACAGTTGGGGGCGTATTTATAGTATACAAGAGTGTGGTAGGTATTTGTAGGCTAGGGAGGTCGGTAGCCCCTTAGGTGGGGGCGGGCGCCCTGGTGAGGGCAGGCACCTTGGTGAGGGAGGGTACCCTCGGATCCACCGCCTCTCGATCGAACGGTGCCTCAACTGCTCTCCCATGTCATTTGCATGTCAAATAAATCAGTTTGCATGGTTGAAAAGTCGGTTGGGTGCCCTCAAGTGGATGACAGTGGGCCCATGGATCCAAGTCATTTGTGTCGGTCACCACTCGATCAAACCGACTTAGATGGACGGTCTAAGAGTCATGACAAGTCAAAGTTGCGGATCGGTGATGTGGTGGACCCAGTTCCCAGGGGCAGGCGCCGTGGTCCAGGATGGGTGCCCTAGCTAGGGCGGGCGGCGTAGTGTTGGGAGCGGGCGCCCACACACTTGGGTCCGATGCTGTCCAGTGTTGCTCCATGTTTTGTCCATGTTAATTTGTACCTTTTTTTTGATGGTTTTGCCTACATTCAAATAAAACTCATGTACAAGTGGAATTCCATTAGTTATAAACCAAATCCCTATCTTCTAAGTGGATTTTCCATTAAAAGCATGCATTGTTGATGGTAAAAATGTGCATATAACAACCATCAACAATCAGTGACAAAAATCATTAAAGATGTTGTGGACAAGAGTGGCTTCCTAAATCGTTGCTGCTCCATAGAGGATAAGGTCATCAGCAGGGAAATTGTGACCTAAGGTGACACCCTACAAATTAGCCTCATTCATGGATTGTTGTAAGACAAGAAAAAGCTCATTGACAGCAATAGAAAAAAGGAAAAGGGAGAGGGGACATCCTTGTCGAATACCTCGCTGAGGAAAGAAGTAGGCAGTAGGGTCTCCATTGACAAGAACAACCATTACTGGAGTAGTGAAGCACGCCCTCAGGAGTTGTATGAAATGTGGGTTAAGACCCAGTCTTTGGAAAGCCTCTCAATCTGTCAAAAGCTTTAGCCAAATCTATTTTAAGAAGAAAACATTTGGCCCTCCAAATATTTAAGCTAAAGGAATGTATAATTTCCTATGTAATAATAATGTTAGAAGAGATATGCCAATTTTTAATGAAAGCAGCTTGAGCCTGATCAATGAAATTAGGAAGATGAGGCTTAAGCCTATCAGCTAGAGTTTTTGCAATTAACATGTAAATGACATTACACAAGCTAATAGGTTTAAAATCTTGAGGAATAACATGTTGTATTTTTTTGGAATTAAAGTGATATAGGTCTGATTGATCTCTTGGTCCAATGTAGTAGTCGAGTAGAAATCACTTACTAATTTATGATCATCCTAGGCTAACCATGGCCACGCTGACTTGTAGAAGTCGGCATTGAGGCCATCAGGACTAGGAGAAGCATTTTTACACATACCTTTGATGATAGTATGATGTTCCTAAATAGTAGGGGAAGAGTTAGCAAAAAATTAATACCTTATTCTGCATCTTGAGACTGGGGAGTTGGGATTGCCTCCTGGTCAGTCTGTGTCGGGTGGTGGTTCTGTTCATGTTGAGAGAGCTGTAGAGTGTAAATGTGAGTAGTATGAGTGACACCAAAAATGTCTTGATAGTAGTTAAGAAGGTAGAAGCAATCTGATCTGGGGTAGTAGATTCAAAGCCATCAGGGTTGTACAAGTAAGCAATGGTGTTCTTTCTATTTCCTGTGACAATTGCCTAATGAAAGATAGTTGTATTTCTATCCCCTAAGTTGGCCTTGTTCTTTTTGGGCCTCTTCAAATGAAATTCCTCATTCTTGTTGAGGATGTCATGATGCTGGGTTGCTAGGTCTAACCAAACCACTGCACATGTACACTGGATGGAACTGGTAGAAGAACGTGTAAGATATGAATTCATTTTTCTAGTTTCTGCAGATGACATGTGTAGACACACTGGATATTTTCTTTTAACATACAACTCTATCCAGAACTAAAAATGTTTAACTATCAAACTATCAATACCTGACATGTGTAGACACATCAGATATTTTCTTTTTACCATATAACTCTATCGAAAACTACAAATATTTAACTATCAAATTATCAATACCGGACACTCTTCTACTTCTTATCATTCCCTACATCGTATTACAAATATGAACAACCGATCCGGTATCAAATACCCAAGAATTGATATAAGAGTTAGCGAGGAAAATGTCTGTAACATGAACAACAAGTGTATGAGCGGGCGTACCTTTACTACCGCCATCCTTCTTTAAGGACGCCAAGTACATCTTGCAGTTTCTCTTCCAGTGACCTTTTTCCTTACAATGAAAGCATTCATCATTCTTTGCAGGTGGTTCATCCTTGAAAGATGATTGGTTTGGCTTAGAGATCTCATCTTTAGCCTTACCCTTCTTCTTCCAATTGCCCTTTCTTCTCTTAAAGTTAGGCTTGTTTTAGACTGCCAACACTTGGCCACCTCTTGCTTTCTTGATATGAGCCTCTGCTATTTTCAGCATGCCACATAGTTCATTCAAGCCCTTCTCTGCCCCATGCATATGGTAGTTTAAGATGAAGTTTCCATAACTGGGCAGAAGAGACGAAAGAATAAAATCAGTTGCCAACTCTTGGCCAATTGGGAAGCCTAGCTTCTCCAACCTCTGAGTGTAACCAACCATCTTGATTACATGTGGACCAACAGCTGCGCCCTCTGCTAGCTTGGTTTCTACAAGCACCTTAGAGAGATTGAACCTTTCAGTCCGCGCTTGAGTTTGGAACATATCTTCAAGTGCCATGATCATATCGTTTGCTGAATGATTATTTTCGAACAGCATCTGCAGATCAGGTTCCATACAAGAAAGCTTGAGGCAACTTACTTCGAGATTCACATCACATGCTTTCTTGTAAGCATTTTTCTCAGCAGCAGGAGCACTCTCCTCAGGCTCATCTGGTAATGGGGTGTCTAGAATATCTTCCTTTTTCTTAGCCCTGAGAACAATTCTCAGGTTGCGGATCCAATCTGCGTAATTTGTTCCATTCAACTTATCTTTCTCAAGAATTGTACACAAAGAAAATGGTTGATTGCGAGCGGCAATGTACAACAAAAGTAACACAAAAATACTAAGACAACGTATCCATGAAAGAGTAAATTATATAAAAATAAAATCTACTCCCACTAAAATCAATATCCCTCAATTGATACTTAGTGATTTAAGACCCACAACTAATAGTCAACTAGTGAGCTTTAGCATCACCGCTAGAAGACATGGTAGATTGATAAGCAACACCTTATTAATCATATCACATATGACTCTCGTTGTTGGGTAGCATCTCTATGCTATGCTCAACCTCCCCATGCTCCAAGGTCCCTAACCGTTAGGATGACCTTGTTTAAGTAACCAAACCTTCTTGTAGTAAGTATCCGATATGAACCTGCCTAGTCAAGGAAAACCAGTGGCACCCTAATTTCATAGACCCACCACCGATTGTACAACACTTATGACAGTGTAGGGTTTGGGGAAGCATTCAACTTAAACATTGCTGAGGGATCATTCTACTTCACTACCACACTCATGTAGACAAAAACATAATAGCATGTGATAGTAGAACATAGTAAGAATGGTATAACACAGACATGACTTGGTATAGCCCATTATTCCTTTGGGGATCTCCATCTCCATCATTCTTTGCATCATGGTGATCTCCATCTCCATGATTCTGTGCATCACGGTGATCTCCATCTCCATGATTCGAGTATGCCATCCTTCAGTGATGATTCCGCCAAGACTAGCTACTACTAGCACAAGTAAAATGAAATTACATAGTCACGGATAGATCATCACAGATTGGCACACAAGCCATTACATTAATTTTGATAATATGTACGTGGCTCCTACCCATATTGTCCTCATGACATGCAAGCCATGAATTAAATACATACATGCATCACATACACATAAGGGCTATACCAGTACCTGCAAAACAGAGTTATCCGAATCCGACGTCTAATCTTGCAACGCAGAAAACTCTATTTTTCAAGTCTTATTTTGCAATTCTAATTTCACCAAATGTAAAATTTCATTCTCTATGATTTTTGTTTAGAGTTCGTCTTAATTTGAGTTACAGTTCAAAAGTTACGGCTATTTTACCGAACAACACTTTTCTCGGCAAACCAGCGCCCGGCAGTAAATTCCATCTACCACCGCCGCGCATCATATGTGCTTGGCACTTGGCCTAGGGTTCAATTCGATCAATCTGATTGATCTCTAAATCACCATGACTAGATTTACATGAATCACTTAACTCGGATGGCGAAATTCCGACCGGTACGAGTAGATCGTTTCAAGACCAACACGACAAGATGACGAACCAAGGTTAGAGACTCATCTACAACCACGCATATCACCATATGCATAAAACCGAACCTATAACGAGGCAGTAACCTATATCCGATACCACTGAAGGGTTATGAGGGTGCTACGCTAGCCAGAAAAAATAACTTTTCAACCTCATAAACCAGGATCTACTGCTAGTTATAGGTTACGGGATTACCACTAGACGCACAGGTACAGCGAAAGATGACTTAATGTAGTCATACGCGTCGCAGCAGACAGTGCAGTTGCATGGTTGTCCGTCACCTCAATCCTCTCGCACGGTTTGTCCCAGTGCTCTAGATGCAGCACCTCTGAGGAATCCCACACGTGCAGGGAAGAAGCGATGCGCCTCCGGACTACTAGGTCCGTGAAGAGCAGAAGGCGCGAGCATGGGGAAAGCGACGACAGCTGCCAAAGGCATGTGTCACCCTGACCGCGCCCCTACCCCTTGCTTAGGAGCTATCCAAAGGAGTCTAGAAACACCAAGGAGGAGGTACCGTTGAACGACTACATTAACGGATGGCGACTCGTACCACTACTACCTCGACAGCGTAGGTGTCATGGCAGCACCTTCTCTTAGAAATCCTATTAGACATGGCTAATATCTAGAATTGCTAGTGCTTTACTTTTATGCAATGCTTACACCTGGTATAGGTTTTCGTGGTAGAATTTTACTTGATAGCCCTACCTTGTCATAACCTTTCACCTGCTTACCCACTGTTATGTTACCCACATGCTTGTCTGCTATATTTATATATATATTTATACTACTTCACTCGCTCATATTTTGATGCGACGTGATGAACCCTGGGTGGGCTTGGTAAAGAAGCCAGGCTTGGGGTGTGTGTTGATGGATCAGATGGGTATGTGAGCTGATGGTGTTGTATCTGGGTTTGGGGTGGAACTTACGACAGGGTGTAGGGTGAGGGTTGAGTCAATTGACTGGGATCTACGATGAGCTTTTGGAGCAAGTCTTGACGAGGAATGGATCTGGACATTCCCACGAGAGGAGCCCGTGGCGGGCTAACTTGGATGTGATGGAGAATCCTAGGTGGAAGCCTTTGAGGGGTGGAAACCAGGAAGAGCGTGCTATGGTAGCACGTTAAAGGTAAACCCTGACGGAGATATCCTGGCTTGGTCACACCTAGGAACTGTTATGCTGGTAACAGGATCATAGGAATCCTTTGTTTTCCACCCACTCTCCAATGGGGGGAGATGGCCGAACCACTAGATAGATCGATGCCTCTACTGCTAGGCGAGTAGTGTTAGGGAGGTATATGCATGAGGCAGAGCTAACACCCTTCCAAGACGATCATGGCATCATCTTCGGGAGCGGGTACATGACACGGCATCCTCTACGGGAGCGAATACATGATCTCATCACAGTTTTAGCGATCCAGAGCTGGAGGGTAGAGTGGCATCGTTCTATGGCAGTAGGTGCCCAAAATCTGCCTAGGTGCGCGCGTGCATCGATGATGGCTATCTGATGCATTAGTGAAACCTCTGCAGAGTGTTATGGTTGATCGATCAATACATATGCCAATTTATCAGCTATAGACCTTTCCTATGTTCTGCTTGCACCGGACTAGTGAGTGGAGTGTTCTACTTTCCCCTGAGAGTTGATTCCGGTCATGAACCAGTCGAGGGCTGCGGGCTGCTGAGACCGGCTGAGCGGGAGTTGGCCTGGTCAACTTGAGACTGAGTCTTGATGGTGATGGTGGTGGTGATGTGGTGATGGATCTAGGATGGATGAGATGGTGGATGGATGTGTGTCTGGGATAGGAATGTATTAAAACTTGACTTTTTGCTATAAACTTGTTTACTACTTGCATGCATAGGAAAACCACAGCCAAACTATAGGATCGCCAGATCCCTTGTTTCTTTTTCCACTAAAGCTCATCGGTGCTGACCATGGCCTGCACACATCTGGTGGTGTGCAGATTTACCTGCTTTACAGTGATGTTGGAAACGTAAGGATTAGAAGGTCTCGTGCCTGCACTCAAGATGGTTGATGAGGATCCTTCCATGAATGCCCTTCTACTTCCGCAGCTGTTCTAGATGTTTATACTCTGATGATACGCCATGTGGCGATATAATAAATGATGTAAGCACTATTATTGTATTCCTTTATCTAGTTTCGATGTATGAATTTGATTATCAACTATTGTATAATAATGTGATAGTTTACATTTTCACATTATTATCCGTTCTGTGAATTTTCCCTTCGTGGAAAATTTGAGGATGTTTCACATGCTTTTTAGCAACATGACTCAAGAGGGCTAGAGCATTGGGCTATTTTTTGTGGTGCTATAGTTTCTCACCATAAGGACTTATCTGTAAGTGAATTCCTCGAGACTTACAGTACAGCCATGAGGATTACATGGCTCTGGTCTTGTCTTAGTCTCTGAGCTATTCTAGCTTGTAGTAGCTTAGCGAAAGGCACAAGAGGGGCTCCTATTGGTATGATTCCACGGCCTACCAAGGGAGTGCACTTTGGTTTGTTTGTCTTTTGTTAGTCACCGCTTGGGTGAGGGATCTTACTGGTTGATGAGGAATCCTTAGCAGGCTACACTTGTTAGAGGGGACTTCGAAACACCTCGTAGTGTACCCTACCCCACTTCCTTGGTAGAGCTCATGGCATATGGGAATCATGACTTGTTGGTTAAGATGTACAACCTCTCTAGAGTGTCAAACTGGTATATGAGCCATGCTCATGGACAAGAGTGGCCTAGAATCCTTAGTGAATGGATGATGGACACTGATCATACTGATAATAATGATATTACATAATAATGATATTACAGATATATGCTCACTTATGATTATTGTTATTGCTATATATTATTCTTGTTTATATGATCATGTGGTTATTTGGGGCTTATGCTAAACTTGTTTCTACTCAATTGCTTAAACGATGACCATCACTAAAACCTAATTGTAGTTTAACTAGTGTCATACCTTTTGGGCCTCATGAACCTCATGCTATATTTGTTGAGTATGATATGTGCTCACCCTTGCTATTTCCCCAAATCTCAGGATGGTTATCTGATTGCTAGAGTTTGGTAGAGTTTTAGGCTTCTAATCAACTAGTCAGTTGTCCTTGTGGATTTGGTGTTTTCACTTGAAGATTGGAGTGCCTTTCCGCTTTCTACTATCTAAGGTTGTATTATTTGTATTATGTATGTTATATATTAAGTAATGTTATTTAATATTACCCTTATTTGTTGCTATATATGAGATTTGACTTCTTAGGATCACATATGGTGTGCACTTGGTTTTGTCTTTAAACTCGAGTGCTACATAGCTAGACCGAGCATGGAAATAAAATGTATTACCTTCTGCTCACATGTGATGCATGCGTCTAACTATCTCAGTGCTACTCAGATCATGTCTGATAGACAAGGGGAGACACCAAAGCAGCAAGTGAGAGTACGTGGGAGTATCTGCAGACAAGCATTATTTTGCTAATGCACGAGAGATGAATTTGCTCGCTGGGCCTGTAGTAAGATCCTCATTGCCCGTGCCACTAGGCTAGGCTATCTAGGCGAGGACAGCCTCAAAACCAAACGCCAAGCTGCTTCACGGCTCAGGAGGTGCACGACTGTCAACGATATATTCTCGGCAGTTTACCATGGGGCTACCCAAGATAGTAAAAGATTGGCGAAGGTGCGCTAGGATCTACGAGCTAGATGTGAGATGCAAGACGAACACCATGTTTATCCAGGTTCGGGCCATGAGGTGCGTAATACCCTACGTCCTGTGTCTCTATGGAGTGTATTGATCAGAGTACAACGTGTCCCAAATCACAGAAATCTGGGTTACAGGGCGAGAGATCCTAGAGGTATGCTCGTGTAGAGATGTGATCTGATGAGATCTGGTCTGTCTAGGGATCTCTGCTCCTCCTTATATATATTCGGAAGAGACAGAGTTATCAAAGTAGCCTATTTGGTACTATTGTAATACTGTGAAGTGCATGTCGTGTGCTGCACGTCTTCATCTTGCAATCTGGGCCACCATGTTGATACAGCCCAAGACCAGCCATGAGGGTTTACGGGTCTATACCCCTATAGCTAGTCCTCGAGCACCATATATCTTGACAAAGATGCCATCTTAACCTGTCCGACCAGTAATGCTTCAAGTCATGTAGTACCGACCGGTTGAACCACGCGCCGAGCAGTTCCATGGTGTACCAGTCAGGCTAACGGATAGCCGAACACTGTGTCTGTGAACCTAGGTGGTCTGTCGAAAGACGCATATTGCTCTAAGAAAAAGAAAAAAGCTTTTCATGTCCTAGGGACATGGGCCCATGTTAACACGTGATGTGAAATATCACAGAGATGCTGATGCAAACCGTGCACTAAGAAGTGTAGAGATCAGAAATCTACAGTAAAAAATATGCCCAGTCACCGCGAGGTGACATGGCCCCACGTAATCCCCAAACTTGATAGAAGATGGAACATATTGTATTGAGATTTTAAGAAAAGCACTCCTGAAGATAAGTGGTCCGCAGTCACCATGAGGTGGCAAGTGGTTGCGTAGTCCCCAGCTATGGAGCAGGATGGAGCATAGGGCATTAGGGTCAAGGGACACCTAAGAACCACTGGTCCGTAGTCATCACTAGGTGGAAAGCCTTTGCGTAGTCCCCAGCTATGGAGTAGAACGGAGCACATGTCTTCAGGGTCAAGGGACACCTAAAAACCATTGCTGCATGACACCAAGCCTAGGCGACGGAGACGAGGTTGTGCGGTGCGTGACACTGAGCCGGGCGACGAATAGTTGGGCCAACTAGTTGGCAAGCACTGTACAGTTCAACCAACTAGTTGGACGTGAAGTCCGAGTGCCACGTGGCATGACCACCCGAACGATGATCCTCGATCCAGTCCCTAAGCGTAAAGTGTGAGCTTGACAACTGAACCTTATTCTGAAAAATAAACATGGAGAATGGGTAGTACATGATGTACAAATAAAGAATACATTGATCTCTAGTGTGTTTTATTTAGCGCGAGTAGTGTAGCGCATCCTAGAGATATATCAGCTCTGTAGGTGACTAGGAGAGTGCTAGTGAAAAGCGCGATTGCCAGGATCACTAAGGACCTAGTACCGTTAGAGAGCGACTGTCGATATCTCCTGTGTTGTATAGCGCGGAGCGGTAACACATGGTCGGAGGAACCAGGAACAGTGCCTTTTCTAATAGACTCGATACGAGGACATAACTGTTCGGCTTTTTAGGAAAACATGTGCATCTTGGGATGGCATACACGGTAAAAATTTTAGACGTGGAGCGCACTCGTGGAGTGGTTGGCAAAGAGTTATGAAAACGCATATATGTCCAAGATGTATGTATGAAAAATGATGAAAATATTAATTAAAAAATTAAAACTTAGCTTGCTTTGATGCCGAGCCAAGACATCGATGATGATTTTGGAGCACCTCGAGGTCGGAGATAAGGCTGTGCGGCGCGTGGCCCCGCCGAACTGACGCGAGGCTGTGTGGTGCGTGACACCGAAACGACACGAGGCTATGCGGTGCGTGACACCGAGCCGAGGTGACGCGAGGCTGTGCAGTGCTTTACACCAAGACGAGAGACGTAAGGTTGTGTGGTGCGTGGCGTGGAGCCAAGGCGACAATGAAGTGTCCCCAAGTGGTACGTGGTTGGAGACGAGTTTGTGCGGTGCATGACACCGAGCCAAGATGACGCAGACGAGGCTGTGTGGTGCATGACACCGAGCCGAGGCGACGTAGACGAGGCTGTGCGATGCATGACACCGAGTCGAGGAGACGCAGACGAGGCTATGCGGTGCGTGACAGTGAGACGAGGTATCGAGGTGTACGTCCAGCGGGTCGGCGGCAGCGCGGACGGCCGGTACGAGCGTCGAGTTGTACGCCTAGCAGGTCTATGGTGGCGCGGACAACGGGTATGAGCGTCGAGCTGTACACCTAGCTGGTTGGCGGCGCTGTGGACGGTCGGTATGAGCGTCGAGTTGTACGCCCAGCAGGTACACGGCGGCGCGGACGGTGGGTACGTGGTCGAGCTGTACGTCTAGCAAGTCGGCGGCGGGGACGAGCGTCGAGCTGTACGTCCAGCAGGTCGGCGGTGTCGCCGAGGGTGGGTACGAGCGTCGAGCTATACGTCCAGCAGGTCGGCGGCGGCGCGGACGGAGGGTACGAGCGTCGAACTGTATGACCAGCAGGTCGGCTTGGCTTGTTCGAAGAAACAAGACGTGTGTGCGCGGCCTTGATTGTCGGCCGAGTGGTGTGGAGTAATCGGCATGACGTTCGAGGACAAGCACGCAACTGGGATGACGATTCGTCGGCTCAACGTGGATTGCTTGATAGCTTCGGACGTCTCGATCTGGTCGGACGAGATTGACCACGTCGTGGAGACGTGGAGGAGCAGCAACGAATCTGTGTAGTCGTCCTGGGACCCATTGGAGTTTGGCGTCCTGGCATCGCACAATTCCGTGTCGGCGGAGAGGCGATGACCGTCTACTGCACGGTGCTTGTTCGAGTTGTGATTCGGCATCGAGCTCGATGCCGAATCACCAACGAGCCGGAGACTTGCCGACGAAATGTGCGCCACCAATGCAAGACGACGCACAACGACGATCCTGGCCAAAACCTTCATGCGTACATGTAGATATCCGAATATATATGTATATGAAATTAGATTAGAAAATAAATATAGAGTATTGACTTAGCTTCTCGCTGGATTGGCTGCTGCTGGAAAATTCTCCGAACGTGTCCGAGCGCGTGATGCATGCATGTGAGCCTGTTGCATGTCTTGTAGATGCGTTTGTGCTCCATGGTGGCGTGTACATATTTGTTTCTTGTTCGTTATGGAAACATGACGATGAACGTCGCTTAGCCTTGCATGCACGCGATTGGGTCTTCAGGAGAACAGGCTCCGTCGCGAGATTGAAGAGCGACCACACCATGAGTACGGTACATGTCGCCGCCATGCTGTGTAAGCTGATGAAGATGCCTCCGACGACGGTGCTAGTTGCTCGGGCGGTCGTCGGTTCGCAGGCAGATTTGGATTGGGCGGCTTGAGTGGTCGGCACGGCTCGTGCGTCCGCACCGATGGTGATGAACGATGTTGAAGCCATCCTCGACAGATCGATCTGTGATCAATTCCACCAAAGAAGCTGCCGACGGGTTGCACTACAAGAAATCGTGGCTTGCATGACAACAACAAATCGCCATGTAAAGTGCAAAAACTGTCACAAAAGAAAATTTGTGACGAAAAGGTACCGTCACGCGTGTCGTCCTATAATAAGCGTCACAACAAGTTTTGTGACGGCAGATGGAAAACAGTCACATAATGCGGTGACCTTTTGTGACCGTCATTTGTATGTTGTCACGTATTGTTACCTTTTATGATAACTATATTTGTCACGTATTGGTGTGGTGAACGCGTCACATAATGTATGAACCGTCACAAATGCCGAGTACATACCCTGGTAAATGTCGCTATTATGACGACAAGAAGTCATCATGTATAGGTAGTTAACCATGGTTAAGAAGTCGTCATGCATTATATATTCATTCTGCGATGAATCTTAGCAATGGTCACATAACATAGACATAAAAGTCAACCCAGATCACAGGATCCATTACATAGTGTAAAGGTTCAAATCCATCACACAAGTCTGTGCTTTACATATACAAATAAGTTCATATAGTTTCTAACAAGATAGAGTTTATAGTTCCAACAATATATTAGCTCCCATGTCCCTCACCACAAAGAACAATGTGCACCTTGCAAGAATATGTAGCTCCCATTCCTTCACTTCTCTCTTTGGTTGCTGCAACTTTCAACAGAATAAAACAACACAAAAAAAATAAGTAGTTAGCAATAAACTTAAATACGGCTAAAAAATTATGTTTATTCCAATTAATATATATAAATGATCTATTTTAGCTACTATACTGTAAATCAAAAAGCCAAAAATTTTAGTCTAGGCAATTATCGGAGAACCTAGATGATAGACAAAATGAAAATATGATAAACAAAGCATGAACAAGTTGTTGGACTTAAAAAAAATGGTCACCAGTACATATGCAAATAATTGTAAATGGTTACTAGCCTTGTTTTGTCAAAGAAAAAGGTATGAAAAGTCAACTGCTAATGAAATCTTTGGTTTGTATAAGCTATTTTCCAATTCGCAAATGTGACAGGTTGTCTCTTAGAAATGGTCCAAGTTAACTGAAACATAAACAATTGAAACCGGATGACATATATGAGACCAATGGGTCGTGTACAGGTAAGAAACAGATAGCAGTATTGCAGCAAACCATTCATGTCCATAATAATTATAAAAATTCAGTGTAGAGATTTGAACTTGGGGATGACAGGTTAGACTCATAAGCTTGGCACTGCATTAACTAATAGTTTATATGCTTCCCATTTTTATACTATGCATATCCTGTCTTGAGCACTAAAGTGGAATGTACCGTGATCAGCTGACACAGGACAATAATGCAGTAGCAAATTCCAAACAGGCTAAGCTAACTGAGTTCTATGAGAGAGCAGAATCCCTGAAACATATGAGCAGAAACAAAATCTTACATACTCTAGTATTGTCACGCATCAGCTGTACACATACTGTATGCACACGGCCAGGTTGTCATGTACGTATCACCTTTTTAGAGGGCACAAGCATTCACATCATGGTCACAAAAAAAAAACATTCACATTTTGCATTTCTGCTTGCTACTACTGTATAGGAGTAGTAGGAGCCAATCCCAGACACCAGGGGAGCAGCAGCTTAGAATCACGCACGTCATCCGAATTCTGCATCAAAAACATAGGGTTGCCAAACAAGCAGTACAAAGCAAGCAGGCGGCAGCAGTACGTACTGTTTGCAACTGTATGTATATATATGTTTTCTTGTCCCATAACATTCAAAACTATGTGCAGGTTTTTTTTGACAACTACTATGTGCAGGTTTAACTAATGCCCCTAGTCCAAATGGCTTGCAGAAATAAACGGAAGCGCGTCACCTGCGATTATTGACGATGTGTGTTGCAGATGAAGGCCGAGATTTGGAGCACCGTGTCATGGCGGAGCGCACCCTCCACGACGGCCAATCGTCGAGGCCACTGCAGCAGCAACGGCACGGCCGCCACCTGCAGCACTAGACCCTCGAAGCCATGAAGACGTCATGGATCTCGCCGGGGCCATTGAACCTTCGAGGCCACTGCAGAAACATCGTTGTGGATGAAGGAGCGAGGATCTCGTGGATCTGCTTTGGCTGCCGATGAAACAAGGATGAAGGAGCGAGGATCTCGTGGATCTGCTTTGGCTGCCGATGAAAGAAAAGAGAAACTCGAACGAGTCAGCAGTTTGCATTGTCAGCCACCACGATGCAATCCCGAAGATGAGAGATGAGAGCCTGAGAGCTGAGACGATAGCGGCGGATATAGGAGAGGCAGGGCAAGCCGCAAGCATGTGGACTTGGGGAATCTGCTGGCCGACCTGAGAGGAGGTGTGGAGGGCTCGCGGCCACGCTGGCCTCCCCCGCCGCCAACCGGTGTTCTCGGTGGCGCGAGAGCGAGGGCAGAGAAGTGAGATGGAGGCAGCAGCTGGAAAAAGGATACGGATAGTGAAGGTTAGGGTTTTCCCTAGTATTCATTCAAGATTCAGTGAATCTTGACCGTCCGCTTCGATCTAACTTCTAGGATGAGATGGGCCTTTGATTGGGCTATGATGGACTGAATCTGGATAGGATTTAGGTCCAATATGCAGCATATATATATATTTATTTATTTTCAAAATATGATAAATTCAAATAGAAATTTAAACATAATTTTAGTGTATTAAGTAATTTCAAATGAAAAGTCAAAATAGTTTGAAATTTTTTTACAGTCATTTACATTAAAAATATGGTCCCACATAAGATCTTAAGTTTTTTATGTAACTATTTGTATTATTATATTTTTCTAGGTGTTATGTGAAACAAAATATGGTGAATTATAGATTAAAAACTCTAGAATTCGGTATTGGCCACCACAAAGATTTGTTTCCTAAGACACAAGAGACCATTCGGCAAAGTTTGGCACCATTCTAAATCTTTTTGGATGGACATAGTTCAGCGTATAATTATTCAGTGAAGTCACGCAAAATTTAATTAAACTAAAAAAAGTACCAATCCAATTCATAAAAATCTCAAACTTGGTGGTTGCTTCACACAGAGCATTTGCAAGCCTAAGAAAAAATTTTAGACCCAATACGACATTAGAAAGCACATGGACCTCAAAATCCATAAGAATCTAAGTGTAGTCTTGATTGGATGAGAAGTTCTCTATACCTTTGTGAAGCATGTAGACTTCGTCTATGTTGAAATGACTCGAAATTTTTTTGACAATCATCTACACTCAAATATGGTATCACACCAAATCTTAGGTTTTTCTGATAATTATTTGCATTATTATATTTTTCTTGGTGCTGGGTAAGACAAAATATGTTGAGTTATAGATTGAAAACACTAGAATTCTACATTGACCTCCTCAAAGATTTATCTCCTAAGGCACAAGAGACAATTTGAAAAAGTTTAACGCCATTCTGAATCTTTTCGGGGGTAGGATCCGTTCAACGTATAATTACTCGGTGATGTAGCGTGGAAATTCAATTAAACTAGAAAAAGTATCAAACCAATTTAAAAAAATCTCAAACTTGATGGTTGCTTCATACAAGGCGTTTACAAACCTGAGAAAAAGTTTGAGACCAATACAACACTGGAAAGCACATAGACCTCAAGATCTCGGAGAATCTAAGTGTATAGTTATGGTTCGATGAAAGGTTGAATATACCTTTGTGAAGCATGTAGACTTTGGCTATGTTGAAATAGTTTGAAATTTTTTTGACAGTCATTTACATCTAAAATATGGTCCCACACAAGATCTTAGGTTTTTCTGATCATTATTTGTATTACTATAATTTTCTTCGTGCTATGTGAGATAAAATATGATGAATTGTAGATTGAAAATACAAAAATTCTGCATTGACCACCACAAATATTTGTCTCCTAAGGCGCAAGAGACCATCTGGCAAAGTTTGGCTCCATTTCAAATCTTTTCGGGGGTAGACTCAGTTCAACGTATAATTACTTGGTGAAGTCGCATGAAAATTCAATTAAACCAAAAAAATACCAAACCAATTCAAAAAAATCTGAAACTTGTTGGTTGGTTCACACAGGGTATGTGCAAGCCTGTCAAAAAGTTTGAGACCAATACGATACTAGAAAATTTAAATTTTAAAATATTTGATCTTCAAATGCAATTTTAGGGTACTAAGTAAACTCAAATAAAAAAGTCATTAACAACAAGATTGTACAACTCATCGAGATCTACAAATTTTGTTTTGATCATTTATTCATCCAATAAAGTGATAGTAGCATTCTTCATAATTTTAACACATCACCCTCATAGTTTTATAAACTATGAGAGAGAGTGTAAAATTTGTGAACAATGTTACTATCACTTTATTGGATGAATAAATGACCAAAATAAAGTTTGTAGATCTTGATGATTTGTATAACTTTTATATTCATGACTTTTTCAGCTAAAATCATTTTGGGTTCCAAAATATGGCCTGAAGTTGATTTTTTTTGAAATTGAAAATTTGAATTGTTTAAACTTGTTACCTAAAAAGATGACCAAGATAAATAAATTTACTTGATAGATCATAATTTTAGAAAAATTTAAAAAAAAGAAGCATCACATTTGAAGTTAGTATGTGAGAGAACGACTTGTTATAAATTTTGACTACAGATTAAAAAGAAAAAAACCTTGTGTTCATGATCTTGATTTTTTAGTATTTAAATAATTCATTTTTCTGCGTGGGTCAATGCTGCACGTTCCTACTTGGAACATCTATATGTATTTGCTAAAAAGTAGAGAAAATAACCACTCACACACAAATTGAGCTATGATGTGGTGGTAAGTCTCATTCTCGTTGCTTGGAAGGTTCAAGGTTCGACCCCTACCAGCTGCATTAGTTTTGCTGTTTTTTTCCTTTTTCCTAAAATTGAATAAATATGTTAAAAAGATTAAATAATAAAAACCGAATTAAGAGGCATGCGTACCCTGGTGGTCTGGTCGCTACCTTTAGTGCTGGATGTGGCAGGTTCGAACATTATCTACCACTCTTATTCTGTTGTTTTTTTTATTTTTTTATTTTCTTTCTTTTGAACGAGAGATCAGCGCACGCTAGTCTTTGCATATTCGGCTTAATTCCATGAGGCCATGTTTGATTCCAATTATATTTTTAATATTGTTTTATAGGTTATCTTGTGGTTCAAATAATGAAATGGGATAAGACACCACACTATAGCAGGAACGGATGCATGCCTAAGCGGTCTATGCACTTTTTTTCCAAAGGTCCTCGGTTCAATCCCTAAATATATGCATACTATTATTCTATTTTTTTAGTTTTTTAACCTTTAATGCTAGGTGAAAAATCATCACATTTGGAAAAAAATGGATAGGTAAATTGAAGTTAAAAAAGAAAGGAAAAAAAGATTCTCAACATTACTCTTTTAGGCCCAGCCCGTCTCCCCCAACTGTGTCTTCTCTTCCTTTAGGCCAAGGCCCAGCTTTAGGCCCAACAGACATGATCAAAGGTCCACTTCTTTTAGGGTATTTTATGACATTAGAGACCGTCATATTTGATAAAATATTCAGTGACGGTCTACTTCGTCACGTTGGTGCAGAAGCAGGCTGCACGGATGACGTTGGTGCAGAAGTAGGTGCAGAAGCAGGCTGCAACACCTCGACGGTTCCGGCGGTTGTCGCAACGCCGGTGGTCCAGGCGAACGCGCCGACGGCGATGGTCAGATCTGCCTCGAACTCCATGGAAGAAGGGAAGGAAACCATCTGTCTCACCTCAAGATCAGATTGCACACTCCCTACCTGACGCGCCACTGTCGACGATATATCATCGGCAGTCTATCACGGGGCTACCCGAGGTAGTAAAAGATCGGCAAGGGTGCGCTAGGACCTATGAGCTAGATGTGAGACGAAAGACGAACACAAGGTTTATCCAGATTCCGGCCGCGAGGTGCGTAATACCCTACGTTCCGCGTCTCTATGGATTATATTTATCAGGGTACAACGTATCCCAGATCGCGGAGATCTAGGTCACAAGGCAAGAGATCATGGAGATCTGCTCGTGTAAAGACGTGGTCTAATGAAATCTGGTCTGTGTAGGGACCTCTGCCCCTCCTTATATATTCTGAAGGGACAGAGTTACAATCATAGTAGCCTATTTGGTACTATTGTAATACCGTGCGGTGTATGTCGTGTGCCGCACGTCTTCATCTTGCAATTTGGGCCACTATGTTGATGCGGCCCAAGACCAGCCATGAGGGTATATGGGTCTGTACCCCCACAACGGGTCTATACCCCCACAACTGCTTTGAAGCTCAAAATTTTGGGGTGTGAACAGCTGGGTGCATTGGAGGGCTTGCAAGTTCTCAATTTCCTTCAAAGCCCGGCAATTTTAAGGTGTCCCGTCCTCTTCTCAGGTTACTTACCATTGTGAGGAGGAACCCTAAGAGACCTCGACCCATGGCCTCCTTACTGTTGCTGCCGCCAGCGGGGCCATTTGCCACTCCAGCGTCGATGCCCCCACACCTACCTCTCGCTCGCCTCCCCACCCCACCCTCGACACCTCTGCCGCTAGAGTGCCTCGGCATGACCCCCGCCCGCCTGTGCCATCACTGACGCCAAGCACCACCATTGCTGCCAGTGCCGCCTGTAGCTGCAGCTTCATGCTCTCCACCATGGGATCCGGTGTTGGGATGCCTTTGCGAGCCACCTCCCCACAATCAATGCTAGGATTCGCTTTCACGACCACCTCCCTATCCCATCACCGATGACGTAGGGCCACCCCACCACCTGCACCAGTGGAGGGAGATATTGTTTTCCATAGTTTTAATGGGAAAAAGGTAATTAGAATAATCTTTGGAAAATATTTCTAGAAATTAGGATGATGGAAATGGGGTAGAAATGCTTGGGTAGGTCCTTGGGTGTAACTAAGTTATTTATGAATTTTTTGGGATTTTTTCTATGCATGGAAAGGGCCTTTTTACCTCTTTATGTGTAGTGCTTGGGTATCCTAGCATTTTTTGACCCAACTATGCGGTTGACACGCGGGGCCAGGGCTGGCATGCGTGGCTGCTCGACTATTTCATGCACCGGGCTTTGCACTATGCCATAGACCATTTGCTCCCTCTCTCGGGTCATGTGTACCAAGTCCATAGGAGGATTGAGAGAGAGGAGCAGTTGCTATGGCTGACATGTGGGGTCTGCATGGTGGAGCATGTTCCATTGACCGGTAGGCTACCTCCTATCCTTCTCTTTCAACCGATGACACTGTTCCTACTTGGGCCCGCATCATAAGGACAGAGTGGTGGACAGACAGTGACATCTACCTGCTGACAGAAATAGAGCATGGCGGCTTGGCTCACTAAAGTTGGTTACGCTAGCGACGTTGGTGGTCGGGGCTCGATTCAGTGCATTGCGCTCGCTGTCTATGCAAAGCTAACGGGCCAATAGCCAACTGGAAATCAAGGTTGCAGAGGTTTGAGGTTCTACGTGAGCTTATTACATACTTGGAAGTTGTGCAACTATTCAGGAAGTTGGCTATGTGTCACACTCCACTTTTAAGGATAAAAGTAGAATGCATAAATAACCTTATATGCACCCCAAGAACAGTCGCACATATAGGATGACAAATTACAAAGAGTATCATCACCCTATTTATTACATAGCGTACCAATATTTATTACAGAGTATTGCGCATAAACAATATATAACCAAGATATCTTTATTGCGGAAGCTCCACACAAGGACATGTCACCTGGTGAACACCAAGCCTAGTACTCATCACGATAGCTTTCATTCCAACCTTCATCTGTTACCCATCCAGGATTTTCTAAAATTGAAAGTAAAGCAAGCGTAAGTACACAACCGTACTCAACAAGCATAACATGGGTTAATGAGGCTCAAATAAGCTAGCACTGTTTGACTGCATTTAGCTTTTATAACTTAATCAAATTAAAGCATAGCATCAAGGTAGTGATAATTCCCATATTCTCATGATCAAATTAACATTAACCAGTGTGTAGCAATAGCGACATTAAGATGCACACATTAACAATTTGAGAACCATTATCTTTTGTAAATATGTAAAGGCCACCCTAACCGAAGGGCACGGACAATATATTGATTTAAACTCTGATCAGAGGTGTACACTTTTACTGTGAGTCATGTTTTGCAACTGAGTGGACTTATAACTTTCAAACCACCACAAAATATATAAAGCCTCCTATAGGTTCTCCTAACCAATCAGAGATACGGAAATACGTTGTGTGTAGAAACCCCCCTTCCAATATGGCACAATCCTTCCTGGCTATACTCATAAGGACAGAAGCAGTCCTATACCCCAACTTCTAGACCACTAACCAGCTAGAAAAGGGCCTACAAGTGACTAGAGCCAGAGCCATATAGCCCTCACAGCTGTACGAATTCTCCATGATAAATCACTTACAGACAAGTGTCCATGTTTGTTAAAGGTCATTGTTTTCGTTGATAGCATAACACACATCAAGTTATAAGATCATGACCATTAGAGCACTAGCATCATAACTACCCAATGCAACCCAAGAGGTTTAAGGAATCTAGATATCAAAGCTAGTTATAATCTCTAGGTCATCAAAGACACATGCAAATGAATTGTTATTTATAGTGAATAGATAACAAGGATGATCTATGCTATACTTGCCTTGATTCACAAAGTTTTACTGATCCTGCTGATCCTCAAAGTAGCTTTGCTGAATAAAAACCTTACCGTCTGAACTCGACATTAACAATCAACATCAGACAATCCAATCGAGCATACATACACGAAGCAAATAAAGAACTATTAGAGGAACAGTACATCAATCTCATCAAAATAGAATAAAATGTTTATAAAACTATTCTACTCGCTTCTACGATCACAAAGACGTCAAGTTCACCAAAAACGGAGTTATAACGACGAACATATGAATTTTTAAAGATTTCCTATAGATAAATACATATTTTAAATATAGATTAAAAATATAAAGTTTCCAAAATACTTCAACAGTAGCACCACTGCGTAGATTATGAAATTATGAATCTAACAAAATTTGAACGGTCCAAATCAGAGTTAAAACGTGAAAGATATAAGCCTTTAAAGATAATGGCAAAACTATAAATAGATGAACACGTATTCTGAAACTGAAAAGGAAAAATACGTTTTCCAGAGAAGAAAACGTATTCTAGAAGCTGTTATAAGAAAAATACGCTTTCCAGTGGACAAAGCGTATTATGGATCTGTTAAACAGAAAATACGCTTTCCTGTAGAGAAAACGTATTCTGTCAAAACCGCCAAGGGCTCTCAACAGAATAAACCAAAACCCAGGGGGTTTTTGACAAAACTGCCACACGAAGGGTTACGGGCGTCTGTGGGCCGTTGAATCTGAGATCAACGGTTCAGATTGGTCTGGCCAGTCGCCTTGCCGGAGAAGACGCCCAACGCGGCGGCTGCCATCGCAGGCGGCGTACGGAGCTCGCTGGAGTTATTGGAACTAGCGATTTCGGCCACCATTTAAAGCGGGGCTGTTACCGTTCGAAAGAGGAGAACGAGCCGCGCTCACCTGTGGAGTTAATGAAGATGGGGATCAATCGGAAACGAAGCGCGATGGCGAGCGGCGGACGGCGATGCACTGCACACGGTGGCGGCTCGAGTTAAACCAAAATGACTCAAATTGAAAGCACCAAAGCGCTCAGGAGATCAAGGCGAAGCTCAAGGGCCAACTTACGCCACTAAATGAGCTATGGCTATCGCGAATTCCGAGCTCCAGCAGTCGATGGCAATGGCGGCTAGGGTTTCACGCGGTGGCTTTGACTCGAAGCGAAGGCGGCTGGCTTAGGGTTGCGGGTAGGGTCGCGGACGCTGTTTAATTGCTTAAATAGACCCGATGGCAGAGGGGTGCGACCGAGCGGCGGCACGGGGTCGGAGTCGGGCTCGAGCTCACGTCCGGCTCGAGGTAGAAGGAGATGAGGTGGGGCTTGCTTGTCAGCGACGGAGAGAGCGAGAGCGACGCGGGCGTAGAGCGGACGCGACTGCGTCTTGATGGGCTGGTCGGCCTACGGCCCAAACAGAAGCGACGGCACGCGCAACTGCTGCTGTTGTGGCTTCGGCCCAAGATGAAGGAAGCGGGACGTGCGCGGAGGAAAGCGGAGCAGCAGGCCGAGCGCGGGAGGAAAGGAACGGGCTGCTGGTTGCTGCACGGGCCGAATGGAAGGAAGGAGAGGGGGAGGGAAAGAAAATGGATTTTCTTTTATTTGAAAAATTTTCAAATGCCAATTCAAATATATTTTGAATCCAAATTCAAACTCCACCACAACAAAAATATGCACCAGCATGAATGCCCAAGCAAGTTTCTACCATGATTCAACCTCATTTTCATAAAAATATTTATTTTGCCTAATTATTTTATCACCATAAAATTCATTTTGCCATTTTTTGAAAATTTGAAAATCTAGGGTGTTACACTATGGTGGGGGTGGCGGCTTGCCGGAGCGACAGCTGCGGTGGTGGCTTGCCGGAGCGACCGCTGCGGCGTGGAGGCGGGTAGGTGCTCCCATTGAGCGTTTTAGCAAAATGTGGAAGGGTGGTGCATGGTCATAGACCATCAATAGTTGTGTAGCGAGGCTTTCCTTGATCGGCCTCACCTAGTTGATGATGAGCATCGGCCATGGTGGCGGCCTGCTTTCGGTGTCAAGGAGGCACAAAGGGTTTGGAGGGCTAGCAGTTGGTGGGGAATTAAGATGGTGAACGGTGCTAGGAGCTAGCTGGCTACTATTATTGACCTATGACACACCAGCGACGGAGAGCTCAGAGTTTGCTCCCATGGCGATCATGGGGACCAGATTTGCGGAAAACCAGCCAGGGCTCGAGAGGAGAGGGGAGGAGAGCAACTAAGAGGCGGATGGCATGTCCTAGACCTTGGTGGAGCTGGTGTGCTACTCATTGTGGCTGGAGCTCGCTGGTCAAACCTATTTATAGGCCGGGGAGGTCGGTTGTCCCTGGCGATGACGAAGTTGACGCGCGGGTCTCATCTGCCAGTGAGGTGAAGAGGAGGAGGCGGCGCGTGCTAGCTGAGCTGAGTGATCAGGTCGGCCCGCGCTAGGAAGAAAGTGGAGGCGAGGGCGCGCGCGTTGGGCTAGAGGCCGCCCAAGCAGCCCAAGTTCCTTTTCCATTTATGAAATCTTTTTCTTTATCTCAGATTTAACCCAGCCAAATTTGATTTGGTTTCAAATGAATTCAAAGAGGATTTGTGTAGTGAAGGGTTTGGGGATGAGTCAAGGTGGGTTTCCAAGTGGGTAGGGGCTGACCAAGGAGGGTTCAAGGCAATGTTCTTGGAGTTTTTGGAGGAAAAACGAAGAGAGGCATTTGGTTCCAAATTAAATCCTAGGGCAGGCAAACATTCAATCACATATTCAAACAAACATCTCAACCCAACGCTGAAACAATCATAAATGCGAAGAGGATCCATATGGTGAATTTTAATATGAGGTTTCTGGAAAATATTTTTAAAATGTGTTTTGCGAAAAATAGATTGTTAGGGTTTTAATTTGTTGAAAATTCTAAAAAGTTCAAATTTTTAGTGAATATTATGATGATGCAAAATACAAGGTGTTACAGCTTTCCCTTCTCCTTAGATCGTTTATCACATTGGGTGCCATTGTTCATGTTTTGTATCAATCCATCGTTCATGTTTTGTATCAATAATATAGCACCAGTGCCATAGTCACTCTTCTCTATAGGCGTGCTCTCACTGATCATGCTGTTAGACAACTTTGGATGGGTCTTTGTATTCTGACTCTCCATTTTCCCCTTCCCCTTTCTATTCTCCATATATTCTATACCACGGCTACGGTTCATGCTTTCTATCGACTTATCACCGGTGCAATGGTCAGTCTTCCCTGAATGCTTGTTGTCATTATCAGGGGACTTTTGATGGTTATATTGTATATTTTTTAGAAAAGTTCAATAGCATTTCAGCTGACAATCCGTAATATAAACAGAATTTAATATCACACTAGATCCATACAACATGCCATCATGGTACCATATTAGATGCCGATATAGAGGTCCAAATAATATCAAACACCAACATATATAGGTCTAAATAACATGTCAACCAAAAGTAGGAACTAGTAGTGAGCTCCCTAGGCAACTAGTAGTGAGCTACATATAAGCTTTGAAAGCCAACAAAGTAGCAAGCCTCCCAGAAGTTGCTCCTCTTCCCCTCCTTCCTGTTCCCCTTCCTCAAGCACTTGCACTTTATACGAAAAAGAGCAGAATTATGTTAGTAAAGTTACTAAAATATGTAGTAAAGAGAAGCAATAGTGGCTTGTCTTACTTTGTACCATGGTTGGCCTATCCTGACCCTCTTTCCCTTCCCTTTCCCCTTCCCTTCCCTGTACCACTTGCACTTCATAAGAACAGTGTAAAAGCAAGTTAATATAGGTGGCAACGCTGAAGTTTGCTAGAAAAATAGTAACAAACAGCAGCCATGAATCACATACATTTTCTCACTGTAGCCCTCTCCTAAAACCATTTCAGTTGCAGGAGCACTTGCGCTTGCACTTGCACTACTCTGTGACATGTTTTGTTTATACTTAGCAAAGGTGCCAGGATCAGTCTTCCCTGGACGCTTGTTGTCATTGTTATTGGTCTTTTTTGTACCCTCACTCTCCATCGTCTCCTGCCCCTCTCCCTTGCTGTCGTTTTTCATAAATTTGTCGCCCATTATAGGTAGTGGAAGATGAGCCACCTGATAACAAAATAAACAAATTATTGAATGTTTGAGGGGAAAAAACACAACAACTCGCACTTGTATTATTATGGCGAAGTTTCAGCCTGCATGATTAGTTGATAATAAAGCTGACCAATCAATAGAATGGAAGCCATGCAATTAATTTGGTGGTCGCTCAAGATCCAGAAACATGATCATCATAAGTCGCAGCGGCTTGGATGTCATCCTGAACATATCATTAGTTTCCATTTTCTCTCTATCAAATACTCCCTTCATCCCGCAAAGGAAGTCATTCTAACATTTTAAGACAGATTACCGAGTACAAGGAAACTCTTAATTTTGTGTGTGCATGCATGCAAGCTAGCTCTCAACCAATAAAGGCATGATTTAATACTGGGCCCACCTCCTAGAATGACTTTCTTTGTGAGATAAATTGCAAATGCTAGAACGACTTCCTTTGCGGGATGGAGTACACATATTAGTATTAAATTAAACGAAGAGGTAGTTCAGAGTTTTACGATGCAGGAAAGTGAACAAGATGATGCATATACTCAGGAACGAAAAAGGTATAACAGGCCGCAACTAACATGGCAGGTGAGTAGGGTTTCTGTCTCCGATTTTCGGCAAGACCGGCCGACCTGCTAATAATAATACAATCGCTTTCCATCGTATCGAACGTATCACTAATGATGATGATGATGATAGTAGGTTCACGTGACGTTTGTGCCTGCTGGCTCATCTCATCGTCGAACCAAAATATATCCGTCCACATGCATACAATTCATGGATCGTTTCATCCTGTATTATTTAGTGTTTGACCAACAAAAGAAATCTCCACGTTCGCTATCAAGGCCTAGAATAATAAAAAAAGAAAAATAAAAATTATCCACCGCTGCCGTTATGATAAAATTAGCCTAAAATACTCTTCAAAGTACCAAGCATTGCTATTTAAAAAAATGATTTCTTAGTAATTTTAAAAAATATCTCCCACGTAAACCCTTACTCACTATGAACTATGAAGAGGAAAGAAAATAATAAATCTGACGGGGAGACAAAAGGTTCAAATATGTTGTACAAGATAGAATTGATTGCATGAGACATGGGCCTCCGATTCATGCTATCTCTGTAACATAAGATATCAGCATAAATATACGCTTGATAAGATCATCAAATAAGGTCGTTTAGACCTTAGCCCAATGAAACTCTAAAATAACGGGAGAACCATATGGATGAAAATAACGGGAGAACCAGATGGATGAGGAACACTATCACAAACACGGTGGTGGTCAACGGAGGTCGGATCAAGGAACAAGGATCGGTTGAGGTTGGCAAAGCAATATCAACTGCCAAGGAGCACCTTGAGGCTAGAGTTGTGGCTTCTGCCATTGCTAGAGCCATCCGAGTAAACACTCCCTTTGCTAATTAAGCATTGTTGTACTCTCACGCTAAGCCATTATTCTAAGAAAATGTACGTGGATTGGTGCAAAAAACATATATTAATTTTATAGCTTCTGACTATCATTTTTTTTTACAAAGTAACCACTGAATTTTTTCATAAAAGTAGATTGCATGTATCCCAAATGTCATATATTATTAAGTTTACGGTGTGTATGATGGCTTGCATCCAGAGCTAAAAATATTTAGGAAAAAAAAGATCATGACATACCAAAGTGCCTGAAAAGTAACAAAATCAAATTGAAAAGAGCCAAGAGTGAGGAATAAATTATGTGTCTAGCTGCGCAAATGTGCGGGTCACTTTACTAGTTATCTTAGAATTTGGCCAACAAAAGAAGCCTCCACGTTCGCTCTCAAGGCTTAGCAATTACCACGTTAATCGTAGAAACTAGAAAGAAAAATAACCACCATTGATTTTAGTGGGTACGATTGTGATAGATTTGTGATATGATGGCAAGAAAGATTATCCTATGTATTTGAACGGACTAAAGATAGAATATCCTATGTATTAGATAGTAGCGAGATAGATCACATATGTGTATTTGAATTGACCAGGAGACATCAAAATGAAATACGAGAATATTTTACCATGTTGGAATAGAATCTATCAAACATTTCTTGGTAATCATCAATCGTGATGCAAAGGAAGGAGATCATAACATCAGGAAGGTTTCAAGGGTTCCCACGGGCCATGGAGTGATCGAGACGCCGTCTCCATTCACACTGTGTCTGGCCGGTACGGTGATTGCAAGTCTGCAGCGGCGGAAGTTGTAGCGCGCAACAGCTAAGTCAAGGAGCACGCCACCACCTGCGAGGACTCTGGGAAGCTGATGTAGCAGCCACACCGGATGCGAAGAGAAGCTACCGTGACGCACCATGATGATGGAATAATCAGCCCAAGTATCTCTGCAGCAGTGCAGCTCTAAAAGACACAAGAATTGCAAGGTGATGCCAAGCCAATAGTGTTGGACACAGAGACTCAAAGTTGGTGAGCCAAAGTCACTCTAGCACCTTGATATGGTTTTCATTATATAGAAAAAGTTTATCTTGGGACACAAGTTGCTCAAAGAGCATGTGCTAGGGAATATTGCATAAAGGTATAAAGGTAAAGCCTTGGCAGCCAAAGGAGCTCTAGCTTTCAATCATGGCATACCAGACACATGCTTAAAGAAGAATTGCATAAAGATAATGCTAACTAGCTAAGATAACTTGCAGCAAGGATTACTGACTACAAATAGTCCTGTGGCTCCTCTGAACCCGATTAGGTTGCGTGCAACAAAGAGCGCTGAGACAGATCAGTTTCAGCAAGGAGCTGCAGCCTGTACAGACCGCCGTCCGGCAGCTAGCTTCTCCGATCCCATCCGACGACAGCAACGTGAGCTTCGATATTATGTGCAAATTTGGTCGTCAGATATATGTCATAAAGAAAGGATCGGAGCAGCAAAGCAGGCAAGCAGGAAGACGTTGCAAGCTGCCATTTAACGCGAGTCAAGCAGCTCCTCCCTGGAGCATCTCCGCTAGCACAGGAATTTGTGCGTTGGGCTCTAGCTCAGCCAAACAAGTTCGAGATTCAGGACTAGCTCCAAACGCCATGAGAATCACGTACTCCATCTGTGTTTACCGTTCGTTTAATTTGCATTGCTTGATTCTAATGAAGGTATTATCTATTCAGGAACACTCATGCTCACAACGCTGGAAATTCAGAGACTGGTCTATTTTAGTGGCTCCATGCATCAGGTAGCTTTGCTTATGCTGCCTTTGAGTAGTAGTGCAACAAAGTTCTGCGCCTGTTGCGAGGTTGGGCTCAGATCTAAAAAACTCTAGATCGGAAGGACAAGCTTATTCTGTTGTGCCCCTTGGAATTAGGCACTGATGTGCAAAGTTGATTTCTATATATAACCTGAATAGTTGGCACTACTGCGTACATATTATGCTGTTTTTTTGAGCAATCATGTTATGCTGTTTAAGCAGGATCTTAAAGGGCAACAAGGCGCAGATTACCAAAAGTCCAATTAAGTCAATCAGGTCAGACTGAGTTAAGCACACATCTCAGCCCCATATTTTTTTTTTGTTCATTCTACACGGCTTATCATCACCTCCGCAGTATTTAGCAACGGTATAAAAGTTTGTTTGTATAATAAAATATTTCCTGGAATAAAATAAAAATAAAAACCTTAATGAAAAGGTACAAATCCAAAGCATGTTAGCATGCCAGAAAATATTATTTCAGGCTAACACACAAAAAAACGTAAGACCAGAAGCAGACACAACAATTAATTTGTCGCAAAAAAGGTGCTAACACATATAATTGATCAGTTGAGGGTACACATGAGATCCATCGTTAACCAACATAAAAGAAATAAATACATCATTTATTTAGAGGGTCGAGGAGTGTATATATATACACACTTACCCCGGTGATGAAGCTTAATATAGCTCGATGGTAAGTAATATATTAAAATGTTTTAGCTTCGATCATCAATGGCAAAAAGAAGCCATATATATATTGACGGCATGAGTTTGACGTTATTAGATTGATGGACCATGTGACTGTAGAGACTATACACAAAAAATAGACAGCTACAGTTTCAAAGAAATGCGGATATCAAAAGGAAACTAATAAAGTAAAAAATTACTTTTTAATTAAAGCAAATCTAGCTGCAAAAATGCATGGGCCAGCTTACTGCTCTCTCTTCCTAAATAAATATTCTTCTAGGGTTCAAAATTTGTCCCTAAACAGTGTCCTTCTCGCTTTCCAATATAACCCTATCTCTATCTCTCTCCTCCTTCTCGCTTTGTATGCTCTACTTTTTCATTCTTTCTTAATTTCCGTGCCTAACTTTTAAAATAACACTTACTTAGACACGAAGAGAGTAGTAGAAACAACAAAGAAGGAAGACAAGCAAAAGGTGCTACAAGTACGTCTTCCGATCCTAAGTAAACCAACCATGCATGCATATCCATCTAGACAGATTGACACGTGCACAGTTAATGATGCAGCACGCCTTGGGCGCTAGCTATAGCTAGCTATGGAATTAAGGGAATTGATGTACTATCTAGTACATAATTATTAAGCCGGTGGCCGGGTGTTGTGTTTACCTGCGTCGTCCGCCCGCACCAGTTAGATTTCTGCGCGGGGCGGATATTAATTTGAGTATTCCCGCGAATGAATCAAAGAGCTGCCGATCCAGAGCTTAAGGGAGCCGGGTCTAGCTAGATCATTTGTTTGCAAAGGGTCCGATCCTTCAAGGAGCTGAGCTGAGGCTACTATACCTGCGCTCGACGCGCATATATATAGAGGACAGTACAAGCAAAACAAGATCCCTACTTTAGTACTACTCCATTCATAAATAGTCGTGTATAGCGGCGAAAATGCGCGCGGCAGAAATTTCTTGGCTGGTCATCATCTATCGAGCTTTCGTGGGTTAATTTGTTAGATGTGATGAGTCCCTCCTGCACCGGAAATTTCGTGGTTGACTACTCCATACTTGAACCGGTGACGAGATGTAGTCGAAATTAATTATGTCACCGGAAATAAGCTAATATACTACTACGTTTTTCCGTGTTTGCTGAGTCAACAGTACTCAGCGCAGCCAGCCAACGCGCGCTACAATCAAATGGCCGTGTGTGAATTTCCCCTCTCCATCTGTTGATTAATCACGAGCTGGCTACACAACGCAACGCAACGAAATATTAATTGCAAGCTAGCAACCGGGCCTGGAGGCAGAATAGTATGTGCCTGTCTTAATTTCTAGATCGCTACAATGCAATATTAATTGCAAGCTAGTAACCGGAGTTCATATTACAAGGTTATGTGCTGTTCATATTACAAGCTACAAAGCATACTTTCATTAATAAGAATAAGTATTACAAGGCTTAGTCAACCGGCTAAATCCAGGCCACGTAAGAAAAAACGATGATGTGGCAGGCAGATAAACGGACAGAGAACCAGCTGGCGCTGAGTTCTCCGCCCGGCTAGCCAGTCGCGGGCTGTAAGCCAACGTTTCGCTCCCCACCTTTTCTCGCCCTCGATCCTGTGCGGCACCCTCCTGATCCCGCGCCCTCCCTCTCCTCCCGCAGCAAATCTCGCGCCAAATCCCGCGCCCTCCCTTCAATACCGCGCCAAAATCGATTCCTCTCATCCCAAATTGATGCCTTGCGTGCCCAACTGAAGGATAAAAGCTCCAAATCCTCCCAAAAATTTCTCTTCCCAAACCCTAATCAGCAGGGCAGCGCCGGAGCCATTGCCAGATGGGTGGAAAATCCAGAAGGACGTCTGCACCAGTGCCTATGGAGATCCCATCGCCACAGCCTCCTCCCTTTGCGTCGTATGCACCTGGCACCTGGTTTCCAACTCCACCTATGCAGTCCCCATGGTGGCGCGACAGCCATCAACAACTAGGCTTCGCAGGTTCCTCAACTCAAGGCTGTTCGAGGCTGCCGCCTGCATCTACATCTTCTTGGCCTGTGGCTGAGAATGACGATGACTCTGAAGTGCAGGCATGGTATGTGTCCTCAGTTTCTCATGAATCTTTGTCAGTTACATGTTATCTCTTGCGATTGCTATGCTCGAAGGACTATCCTTTGTTTATAAATTTTTCTACTAGTCTGAACAGTTATGCTGTGTACTGAAGTCACCTCTTCATGATGTGCTCTACCTAGAAAAAATATAAAACCTAGAAAATGAATAGGTTTTGCATGTTCCAAAATTATCTCTTTTTAATTAATAAATGTGACTTCTATGATTTTTGTAGGCCTAAATAAATATCAAATAATTATGAAAATTGATTTGTAGCTGTTTTATGATGATATCAATCTATACAAAAAGTTTAGGATGAAATTGAAATGTTTAAATAAATTTCACGAGTTTTGTTATTCTCATTTATTTTATAGAAATATTTAATTTTCATGAAATAAAACTATCTCAAACAATAAAACGGAGTATACAATTGCAAAGAGCTCATCGAGACAATCAAAACTGATATATTATTTGCTATATTTGGAGCTCCGAATAAAAAGATATCAATTTCGCAAATTAAAAAGAAAGTGGTGATGTCATCGCTCACATCAGCATCACAAACAGAGCCATGCACGGCCTAAGGCCGACATGTGGCAGAACAGTGCCATACCAACTTGAAAAACCACCAAGGTTGAAAAGTGAACTTTTTCTAAAGTTTAAGGACCAATGTTATCCGGTTTTAAAGTTTAAGGTTAAAATCTGGACTTTTACGATAGTTGGAGGTCCTAAAGTGGACTTAACCCTATGTATTAAGTATAAGCACAGTACTAGATTCAGTGTGTTATGAAAAATGATAAGTCAATGGTGATGTGAGTCCTTGAATGCTATTTTGATTTAATGTATTTTTAACATGGGACCAAATCTTTACCCTCCTGGTGGTTTCATGAGTTTTATGAATAGCACAACAAGCCC
Source organism: Bothriochloa decipiens (assembly GCA_023333625.1). Lineage (NCBI taxonomy): Eukaryota > Viridiplantae > Streptophyta > Magnoliopsida > Poales > Poaceae > Bothriochloa > Bothriochloa decipiens. The sequence goes on along the minus strand of CM041633.1, from coordinate 50,812,578 downwards.
TGCAGCCTTAGTGAGCAATGGGAGTAAATCACAAGCAATCAATATTGCTGATGATGACAACGATGGCAAGTGTCGTGGGGCTCAAAAACACATGCTATGGACAAAAAAGGAGGATCTGAGATTGGTATGTTACTTTTTTCTGTTAATTCCATACATGAGTTGCACTAACAATATCCTAGTAATCATCTTTTGGTAATGTTGTAGGTTAGTGCTTGGCTAAAAGTTCAAATGAGCCTATCCAGTCCAACTACAGGAAAAATGATCAGTATTGCAAAGGTGTTGATGATATCTACAACAGCACCACCCCAAAACACTGAGTAAGGCAAGTCAAGCTAATTAAGGATCACTTTGTAAGAACTTAGAAAAGGGTTCAATGGTTTTGTGGTAGCTAGAGAGGCCAACACTCTATGGGCTAGTGGCGAATCGGATGCAGATATTGAGGCAAAGGCAATGAAATCTTATGAAAATTAAAGCACAAAAAAAGATGGCCCATTTATGTTTAAGCGTTGCTGGGAGGTTCTTCGAAAGGAACCAAAATGGGAAGCCTATTTGGAACGCCTAGAAGAACTCAAGCCGGACAAAAGAAAGTTCTGTGAAGAGGATTATGATGTGGGGAAATGTTTCTCTTTAGATGATGATGCTGATGAATGGCCAATAGGAGGCAAGCAAGCTAACGAGCAGCGCAAGAAGAAGAATCTACGCGTCTTGCTGTGCAACCTCAGCTCCACCCAACAGGCGAGACGATGACGACGACTTGGCAGATCCAAACGGCCACGTCTCTCTGCTGAAAGCGCGAGGATAGATTTCATCAATCCAGAGAAATGCATCGCCGCCCTGGCTCGGCTCCATCACCTCACCCGGCCGGCCTCTTTCTGGCCGATCGGCTCTAGGCGTTCCCAGTAGATCGACCGGGGAGCCTGTGCCTGAATGCTGCCGCTGAGGTGGGTCGAGGAAATAATCAACGCGCTTCTCATATATACATGCTTGCACATGTAGCCAAGTGTCTTGTTTCTGGCACTCGGCAAAGATGTATTTTCGCGAGTGCTAATTTTCAGGACTCGGTAAAGATGTATTTTTGGCATCAGCCGCGCCGGCCGCCACCGCCGCCCTCCACTACCGCCACGTGTCCCGTGGGGTTAGACCCCTTATACGTATCCTAAAGGTCATATATTTATAAATGGAGGTGGTATATAGCAGAAATTTCTTGGCAGGTCATTATCTATCGAGCTTTCGTGGGTTAATTAGTTACATGTGATGAGTCCCTCCTGCAGCGGAAACTTCGTGGTTGACTACTCCGTACTTGAACCGGTGATGATGTAATCCAAATTAATTAAGTCGCGGGAAATAAGCTAATACTACGTTTTTCACTTGTTTGCTGAGTCAACAGTACTCGGTGCAGCCAGCCGACGCGCTACAACCAAGTGGTGTGTGAATTTCCCCTCCCCATCTGTCGCTTAATCACGAGCTGGCAACTGGACCGGGGGTCGACGGGCGTGGAGGCAGAATAGTACGTGCCTTCTCCTAATTTCTCGATCGCTATAATAATGCAATATTAATTGCAAGCTAGCAACCGGGCCGAGGACGATGGGCCTGGAGGCAGAATAGTATGTGCCTGTTTTAATTTTTCGATCGCTACAATGCAATATTAATTGCAAGATTGATGAAGACTTGCATCGGGCGACGTGGTTGATATCATGCACAATTAATGACGCAGCACGCCATGGGAGCAGCTATAGCTAGCTAGGGAATTAAGGGAATTGATGTAGTATCTGGGTTGTGTTTAGTTGTTGGGATGAAAATTTTTGGGTGTCACATGGGATATTCCATGGGATGTCGAAAGAAGTTTTTAGATATTAATAAAAAACTAATTACATAGCTTGCCTCGAAACCACGAGACGAATCTTTTAAGCCTAATTAAGCCGTTATTAGCACATGTGAGTTACTGTGCCACTTAAGGCTAATCATGAACTTATTAGACTTAAAAGGTTCGTCTCATGATTTCCAATCAAACTATGCAATTAATTTTTTTATTTCGTCTACATTTGATTCGATACTCCATGTATGTGCCGCAAGATGGGACAAAATTTTTAGGCAAAAATTAATTATGAAGTTGACCGGCCTTGTGTTTAGTTTACCTGCGTCGTCCGCCCGCACCAGCTAGATATTTGCAGGGCGGATATTAATTTGAGTATTCCAGTGAATGAATCAAAGAGCTGCCGATCAAGAGCTTAAGGGGCCGGGCCTAGCTAGATTATTTGTTTGCAAAGAGTCGTATCCTTCAAGAGAGCTGAGCTGAGGCCTATACCTACGCTCGACGGGCATATATATAGACGACAATGCAGGCAAAGCAAGTTCCCTACTGTCATACTACTCCCTCCATTCTCTGTCCTAAACGTCATATATTTTATAAATGGAGGTAGTATATCGCGGCAAAAATGCGCGTGCCAGAAATTTCTTGGCGGGTCATTATCTATCTAGCGTTTGTGCATTATGTGTGATGACTCCCTCCTGCAGCTGAAAATTTCGTGCTGGGCTACTCCATACTTGAACCGGCGATGATGTATCGAAATTAATTAAGTCGCGGGAAACAGGGTAATACTATGTTTTCACTTGTTTGATGAGTCATCAGTACTCACGGCCAGCCAGCGCGCTACAATCAAGTATTGTGTGAATTCCTCACTCCATCTGTTGCTCAATCGCCAGCTGGCTAGACAACGCAACGCAACACAATAATATTTGTGAGAGATAAATACACCGGCGGCCCTTGAACTTGCATCATTGTGCCGCTTAGGTCCATAAACTTGCAAAATCGAATTCTGGCCCTCTTAAACTTGTGTCATCGTGCCACTTAGGTCCACAAATTTACAAAACCGAATTCTGAGCCCTTAAACTTTTTTAGCTGTGCCACTTAGGTACATAAGTCCCTGGGAGGCGATTCCATCCGATGTAGTTGTGCCAGCGCGGAGGCTCAGTGCACAGGAAAGATAGTTTGACTTATTTTCATCCTAGTAGACCAAAAGATGTAGTGTTACAAATATAATTTGCACTACCTAACTACTCTGTGTATTTGAAAAAACCAAAAGAGTGTGTGTTTTTACTTATCTTCCCTGTGTTTCTGGAAGAACCAAAATAACCTAAGTGGTCAAACTAAGCTTCTTTTCAGATATGACATGGTTATTGACCTAACTGGCATAGCTAAACAAGTTTAAGGGCCTAGAATTCAGTTTTGCAAGTTCGTAGACCTAAGTGGCACAACGAAACAAGTTTAGGGACCCAGAATTCGGTTTTGCAAGTTCATGGACCTAAGTGGCACAACGACGCAAGTTCAAGCACCACCCGTGTATTTATCTCTATTTGCAAGCTAGCAACCGGGCCGACGAGCCTGAAGGCAGAATAGTATATGCCATTCTTAATTTTTCGATCACTACAATGCAATATTAATTGCAAGATTGATAGAGACTTGCATGGGGCGGCATGGTTGATCATCATGCACAATTAATGATGTAGCACAATTTCAATAACTTTAGTGTCGTGCACTACCGGGGATTCCGAGGGAGAAGTCGGACACGGCGCTCTGTCCTTGAGTCCCCCAGATCCAGATCTCGCCGCCCCCCCCCCCCCGCCCGTCTTCGACGAGCTCGCTGCGGCGGGTTGGGAGCAGGGCCCGTCGCCTCATCGTATGTAGATAGCTAGTAATCCAAGTTGCCTTTTGTGCTAGAGTGCCTTCATGGCTTCATCCTGCCTTCGTGTCATCCTCGTCGCCGGCATCGCAGTTGCTGTGGATTTCCTCGGTGCTTTCGTTGCTGCCACCGTCAGCGACCCCAAGGTATGTGGTAATAAAATAAGTACCTTCTTCTCCCTTGGAGATCTTCGCTTCTTCTTCATCCCCGCCGCCACATCTCCTCGTCACCGCGGAGCTCTGCACCATCCTGCTCCACTTCTTCCACTGCCGCCCACTTCCATCTTCAATCAGCAGCCTATAGTCCTGGTGCTCCTTTTCCTAGCTAGGCAGCTCCTCCTCTGGTGTTGGGTTGACTACTCAGCCATCACTTGGTGTTGGGTGATGGAATCACACACATACATATGAGGTAGAAACAATATGCAGGTTGCAATTGTATTCCATTCTGTCCCAAAAGTTTACACCCCAGGGGGTATTTATAGACCCCCTGGCTTCGCTACACAAAGAAAACTTACAAAATTGATCAAGATACCCCCTATACATTTAGCTAGAAAAAACACATAGGCGAAGTGATGAAACACACTTCGCCCTTATTCTTTTATCTCCTCAAGCAGATTTAGGCCTGATCATGATTTCATCTTCATAGACAGCCTTACGACCCTTTTGTGCGAAGCCACCATGTCAGCTTCGCTGGGCATCTGGAGTTCAGCGAAGCCATCTTCGCTAGATAACCTGAAACATGAAAAAGCACATATGCGAGGTTCAGAGCAGTCATGACGAAGTGTCTAGATCATCTTCATCGAACATTGTATTGTTTCAAATTCTATAATGAAAAGTTTATTGTCAACTCCAAAGTTTGAGATGGAAGTTTGTATGTCAAAGTTGTTCCCCAACAGCAGCCCCTCGCGGGCGAAGGCCTACTCCAAAGGTCTGAATCCCGTGAAGTTTATATAAACTTTGCCTGACAAACACCGTCCAAACTTTAGAGTTGGCCTGTCAACTTTTGAATTTGAATCTAACGGCTAGTTTTGACTATTTGACTAGACCCGTCTATAATTAGCGATGCCTCCCCCTGGAGCCGTTGTTTTTAGAGGAGGGGAAGCCCTGCCAAAAATTTTCTTGAGCTAGAAAGTTTGAGATAGTTTTTCTTGACATCTATTGCTTTTGTTCGTCTTTTCTTGAGCTCTCAGGCGAAGTGTGTTTGACAACTTCGGTGAGGTTTGTTTCGTTTAACTTTTATGCTTTGTGATCTTGTCTGGGTTGTTTTGATTTTTTTAATTTTATAGATGTCTTTGTGAGACTTACAAGATCAAGTTCAATCTCAAGAGAGCTCAAAAGTTGATGATGATAGTTTACCTGTGCATTCTGACGAAGAAAATCTTGATGATTTTGATGCATCTATCAAAGATTTGATCAAGGATGAAGAGGGTTTTACCTTGAATTTTGGTAAAACTTTGTTTGAGAAGGGTCATCTTGATGAAATGTTTTGCTTGAAGATTGTTGAGCGTGATCAAGTAAGAGTTCCTGATCCTGAGGAGTCTAATCCAAAGCCTTATCCTGATGAGTGCATTGTCTACTGGGAACTATGTTGGGAATATGCCCTAGAGCTAATCATGAGATGATCATATTCTGATTGTATCCATGATTAATAAAGTGTTCATTGAATATCCATTATAGATAACTTGTATTGATTGGCAATTATGTGAATTGTTTGTGGAACTTAATTACTTGAATGGTTATTCTAATGTTGTCCCTGGTCGGCGTTCTTGTGAGAACACACTTGAATATTAGACCAGTACATGTATTAGTTGATGGCTATGTTTCACAAGTCATGGACATGGAGATGTCAAACTAATAATGTGGGCACATGTGAGACATGTAGGCTAGACTGACCCGACATGAGAAAGTCTCTATTCATGTCATATACGTTATGTCCTTAGACCTGAGATTATGGTATGTACTCAAGATGTGAAACGGCCTACTTAGGGACTGTCAAACACTACTCCGTAACTGGGTAGTTATAAAGTTGGTCTTTGGGTGGTCGGGAAGCATGCTATGAGACGTAGACAATCAAGATGGAATTTGCCCCTCTCTACTCGAGAGAGATATCGCTGGATCACTCAAGTGATTGGATCAACAAAGGCATGGCCGTGCTTGGGTTAACCCATGAGTTGAACCATATATCAAGTGGCAAAGGGAATAACTTGTATATGGTCGTAGTGGTTCATCTGATATGATCTTTGCGTGCACGTAGGAGTTGTCACGCCTTGCTATAGGCTGCTGTCAATTATTGGGCGAGTAGGAGTACTTGGCCCATGTCAATGTGTGCGTGAACCCAGAGGGTCACATGCTTAAGGGGCTGGAAGCCTAATTTGGGTTGGACCCGAATTAGACAAGGCTTAGGGTTACTAATGGGCCTCCAACTCATGAGCTCATTGGGGACGCCTATATAAGCAAGGGGTAGGGTGCGCGGTGAGAGTTGGACGCCTTTGACAGCCGCCGTCACCCTCCCCACGCTCGCGCCTTCTGTTCCTCGCGGACCTAGCAGTCCGGAGGCGCATCGCTTTTTCCCTATACGTGTGGGATACCTTGGAGGTGCTGCATCTGGAGCACTAGGACGAACCACGTGAGGGGATTAACGTGATGGACGATCACGCAACTGCACTGCCTGCTACGACGCGTACGACTACATCGAGTCGTCTTTCGCTGCATCCGTGCATCTAGTGGTAATCCCATGACCTGTAACTAACGGTAGATCCTGGTTTATGAGGCAGAAAATTTTTGTTTTTCTGGCTAGCGTAGCACCCTCATAACCCTTCAAACTATTTACAGCTGATCTCTGTTTCCCTTGTCAAGACTTTGTCGAAGATGTGCTTAAGGCTTTCAATATTCAGATGCATCATTTGACACCAAATGGTGCAGTTAGGCTAGCGCAGTTTGTCTGGGCTGTGAGATCTCTAGAATGCAATGCTGATATTGCTGCTTTCTGCAAACTTTTTGAAATGCATACTCAGTTCAAGGAGTTTATGCTTGACGGTCGGGTGATCACTAAGTATTTTGCTTGTTCGAGTTTTAAAACGGCTCGTACTGCCGTTCAAGTTTCTCTAGCAACTAGGAACAAGTAGGGTACTAGAGATTGGTCAAGATATTGGTTTTATCATAAAGTGCCCATGGTTGAAGAGTGGGAACCTGTTATGAAGAGGATGGTGAAGAAATATCTGATGGCAGCTAGGATGGAGGTTGAAAAGTTTAAGCTATCTCCATCTTTCCCTACTTCCATGATATCGAAGACTGCTGTTAATGCATACAAGTGCACAACTTCGTTACAGTGTGCTAGAGATCTTGTAGAAGAGTATGCTGCTGCTAGGATTTGGCCATTGAAAAAAGAATGGTCCTTTCAACATTTTTATCTTAGAAAAGTTCGAGGTATAAACTACAAGTATCCAGATAATGATTTTCATCATCCGCGGACTTTTGCTACTGATGAAGATTTTGTGAAATCTGTTGAGAGTCGGGCTGAAGATTTACTTGGAAAATATGTGTCGAGTGAAAAGAATAACATTGATAAGATCCTTGGGGGTGACTATAAACATTTGAATAGGGTTTTTGAGGTTGCACAGGTTGAATATGGTGAACGGCCTCCTCTTGGTTATTGTTGTGAAAAGAAACAAGGTAAAAAGAAGGAGGAGGAATCTACTACTCAGGCTAAAGGAACTAAGCGAAAGGCTGGTCCTAGCAACGCTGTTGCCAAGAAATTGAAGAAGAATCAAAGTCCTTCTGTCATGCTTGATGCTGAAGTGCTTTACGCTGTGCTGGAGTGGAGCTTGGATATGGAGGGAAATTTGGTTGTTGGTTTGGGTGGTTCTGGAGAAGAAGATGTTGGTACTTCCAAAGTTGTTGGTGATGTTGGTGTTTCTGAGTCTCAACATGTTGAAGAAGAGGTGAGAAAAATTACTATGGTTTTTTCTTCCAGTGGTTCTACTCTGTCGTTGCTTGCTCCGCTGAGTGATGTATTGCATAATATGCAGGGTCAAAATTTGCCTGCCAAGGATTCTGCTATAATTGCTAATGTCGAAAGTTTGGTTTCTGAAAAAGAAACTTCTGAAAGGCAAACTTTTGTTGAGGGTTCTCGAAGAGCTGCTGATCCTATTTCGCCAAGACTTGATATTGAGGCTCCTATCGTTGGGTCTCATGATGAGAATGTTGATGCTGGTAAGACTACTTCGCTTGAAGACCCTACAACAGTTGGGGTTGGCGAAGTTGGTATCCCGAATGTGGCGAAAAAAGTTGGTGGCTCTAGAGTTTATTCTCTTAATCTTGAAGAGAGTGATGACGAAGTTTTTGATGAGGAGGCTAATGATGAACGGTTGATGCGCTTGTCGAGCTCCACTATTCATGTTGAATCTAGCAAAAAGGTTGATTGTAGCTTGGGAGAACGTGTTTCTACTGGTAAGTAATGTGTTTTATGTCTGACTTGTTTGGCTTGCGCTGTCTTATTTTGCTTAGTCCTTAATTTTTGTCTCTTTGCAGAAACTATTTTCACTCATGCACCGTCTTCTCCTCAGAAGAGTGTTGATTTTAGTAAGATGAAAAATATTCAACAAGATCCTTTGACTCCTATTGTCCTTGCTGATGGTGAAGGAGAAATTTCTGATGCTCTAAAGCGGGGCTTAGAGTTTTGCCAAGAGAAAAGTTTAGGTCTTGATTGTTTCAAGTTTATAGGTATTGGGGCTAATAAACATCAGATGATGCCTCACACTTCTGAGGTTCAGCTATCAAAGTGCATAGATGAGGCTTTCACTGTCCCTGATGCGGAGCTTGAAATATCGAAGAAGCGTTTGCTCAAAGTTGCTGACACTGGCTAATCTATGATGTACAAAGGTTCTCTCTTGATGAGAGGTTTTCAGATGGGCCTAGAAGAAAAAGTGAAGAACTTTGCCCTTCGTGAGCGTGATTATCAAGTTGAGATCCAAAATCTGAAGGAGCAACTTGTAGGGAAAGAAAAGGAGAGAGCTGATGCCGTGGATGCTCATAACAATTTGGAGACTAGGTTGATTAGTGCTCTTGCTGATGTTGAGAGAAAAGAGGATGAGATGAAGAAAATTGTCACAGAGAATGAAAAGTTGAAAGAAGGTATGTGATGTATTGAGAAAAAATTGACACAGCAGGACAAATCTTTCTTCGATAACTGCAATCATATTTGGGAACTCTGTTTTGTAAGCTATGATAAGTTTGGAGCCAGGCCTGGGAAAAAATGTTGGGATCTTGGTGACTGTGACAGTTTCCTTAGTTGGCTTTGTTGCCAATACGAAGATTTGTCCCAAGTCATGGAGACCACAGTTGATATTGGGGTTTAGTATTCTGCTCATACTTTGTTTCACTTGATGAGACAAAGCCAGGATCCCTTGTTTGCGCAACTTTGCGATGACCAGTACAAGTTTCCTTCTGTGGATAACTTGACTAATGTGTCAAAAGCTACTCAAGTGTTGTGTAACAAGTATCTTGAGCAGTATTGGAGGTCTAGTGGTCGAGCTCATTGTTTTGATATAGCTAAGGAGAAGTTGCAGATGGTATGCAATGTATTTAGCTTGTTGTGGTTTTTTCTATTCTTTGTGTCTCACTTTTTCTTTTTTCTTTTTAGCAAATTGCAAAAGAGGCGGAGGCTACTCAGAAGGAGGCCGAGTAGATTGTGAAGAGGGAGGCCAGAGCTAGGGGTCAAAGTGGTGCTGGATCGAGCAATGTTAGTGGCGGCCATCCTTAGGCTCTAGTTGTCTTTTATTTTGTGAGATGAGGGAGTTTCAAGATACATTTGTTTTTAAGTTATCATCTTTGTAAAGCACACACTTGGAAGTTGTTTGACTATTTGTCCATCCTGCGCAGGTTCCTCATGATGAGCCTGTGCAGGATGTCAAAAATATTACTCCGCTGTTAATGTGTAAAGATGACTTCATTTTTGAGGCTACTGAGTTCTATGATTTTCACGTGAAGTATGATGGTTGTGATGTTGATGATTTTCTCACTCGTAAGTTTCGCTTTTGTTATTTTGAACTCGAATTTTTTTGGAACTCTATCTTATAAAATTTTTATAGATGTGAATAAATGATACCGTAGTATGAGGCCTCCCAACTGCTGGGTGTTTGATTTCACAGATTTTGCTCAGGTAAGGTTTGATACATGGGTTCTTATTTGCTTTATGATTGAGCTTTTTGATGTCTTAACTTTTTATTATAGTTTCGAAGTCGAGTACTTCGCCAGCAAATGTTTGTGAGGATTATTTGCATCGCGAGGCGGACGAGATTATTAACGAAGTTGTTAGTGACATACTTGGTGATGCAGCCGAAGTAGTTAGCTCTCAAGATGACTAGTATATACTTTGTAATTGAATAGATTGTACCGTAAACATTCTATTGTGTCGCGAAGTGTGTGAGTTTACCTTCGCTTGTATAGGTGGTTGTTAAATAAACACTTTGAATTGTATTTTGTATTTTTGGAAAATTTGCTTTTTGTTTGAATAAATCGCATGCACTTCTCTTAGGAATGTTTTTACTTTAATAAAATTAAGTTGAAAAATTTGCCTTGACGGATTTTGAAATGCCGTCCCTCTTTCTTTCATTCGAAGTGGACGCGTACACTTCGCTTAGAAGTTTGAAAATGTTTTTTTAAAACGCTATCCCTTCTTTTTCGTTCAAAGTGGACGCGTACGCTTTGCTTAGAAGCATGCAACATTTTCACCTTAGTGAAATTATGTCAAAAAATTTGCCTTAACAAATTTTGAAAGGTCATCCCTTCTTTTTCGTTTGAAGTGGACGCGTATGCTTCACTTAGAAGCTCAAAACACTTTCACCTTAGTGAAATAAAGTCAAAAAATTTGCCTTAGCAAATTTTAAGTTAGATAAGTTAGTATTTTTTAGATTTAATAAAATATTGATGCTAACTTAGTTTTATAAAATTTGTGCCGATATGGGAGTATATGTTGGATATACTCTTCGGCATTTTGTACTTTTAGTTGTGCAAATGTAGAGACATATCTTTGGGGAAACTACTTTCTCATTTATATTTCATGAGATTTTCAAAGAGACTGCCTCGTTAAAAAATCACTCACCCTGCAAAAGGTTTCCCCTGAGTGGAAAAAGAGTGTAGCTCAGTTATGCTTTTAGGAATGTAAAGTTGCTTATAAAAATAATTTCTACTTCTACTTTTGCAAAAAAATAAACTAATCTTGCAATCTTACTTATGGATAATACTTGTGGAGTGCTTCTATATTCCAACTGTGACTGAGTTCTTCACCATTTAGATTTGCTAGATGATATGCACCTTTTTTGTTTGTTCTTGTGATGATGAAAGGCCCTTCCCACTTTTGTTGGAATTTTCCCACTGTGTCTTCATCTCTTTTTCTTTCAAGGACAAAATCTCCTAGTGCTAACTCTCTTGGCTTGACTTTTTTGTTGTACCACTTCTGTGTTTTAAGTTGGTACTTCTTGATATTCTCAAGTGCTTCATTTCTTTCTTCTTCGAGTAAATCTTTGCTTGTTGTTTGATCCTCTTTTATGATCATTTGAATGTTTGTTCTTGGTCCCTCCTACTTTATTTCTTCGGGGGTCATTGCTTCATCTCCGTATAGTAACTTGAATGTAGAAAAATCTGTTGGCCTTGGCTTCATGTGTTGTGAGACCAGATAACTCTTGGTAATTCATCTACCCATTTTCCCTTTTTTAGATCTGTTACGCATTTTGATATTCCTGTGCAAATTATCCCATTTGCTCTCTCTACTGCTCCGTTGGACTGTGGGTGCCTTACGGATGCGAAACAGAGTTTGATTCCCACTGAGTGGCAGTATTCTCTGAAGTCTTCGCTATCAAATTGGGTTTCATTATCTATTGTGATGTGTCTTGGAACTCCGAATCTGCATATGATGTTTTACCATAGGAATTTTTTCATAGTATGAGAATACATGTTTGAAGGGCGGCCCTGGTGCAAGCAGTAGAGCTTTACCGCCTATGACCAAGAGGTCCAGGGTTCAAGCCCCAGCCTCTGCACATTTGTGCAGGGACGGCTGCTGGCTATTTTCCCTTCCCTAGACCCCGCAGTGCGGGAGCCTACAGCACTGGGTATGTCCCCCTTTTTTATAAGAAGACATGTTTGTGATTGGTTTTGCCTTAATCCACTTGATGAAATATTCAACTGCTACTATTGCATATTGGTAGTTTCCTTGAGCCGAGGGTAATTTTCCAATTATGTTGATGCCCCATCTTGCGAGTGGCCAAGTTGGTTCAATTGGTTGTAAGTTTATTCCTAGTGCATTGACTTTGCTCCCTGCCATTTGGCAATTGTGACAGGTTCGAATTATTTCTTTGCTGTCACTTTGAGCGGTTGGCCAGAAAAACCCTTGCCTGAAAGCTTTCCCAACTATTGATCTAGCCCAGCGTGGCATCCGTAGATTTCCTCATGTATTTCTTTTAGGAGGTTTTTTCCATCTTCTCTTGACATACACTTTAGGAGTGGTTGGCAAATTCCTTCCTCGTATAATTCTTTATTGATGATTTTGTAACTTCTGGTCTTTTGCTTCATTCTTATTTCATCAACTTTATTTTCTGGCTCGTAAAATCCCTTGAGGAATGCCATGATTGGAGCCCTCCAGTCTTCGCTTTCGATGATATGTACTTCTTTTGATTGTTCAACTTTTGCCTTTGTTGAAGCTTCGGTAATAGTTTGTAAGAATACTTCTGGTGGTAGCTCTAACTTTTGGGCAGTGGCTTTTGCAATTTCATCTGCATATCATTTCTTGAGATACTCTTCACTGTGAATCCGACGAAGTGTTTTTCTTGATCCCTCAATAGTTGGAGATATTTTGCTAGTTCTGGATCTCTTGCTTTATAATTTTTCTCTATGTGCCTAGCCACAACTTGAGAATCTGTCTTAATTATTAGCTTTTGAATTCCCATTGCTCTTGCTTTGCGAAGTCCCAACAATACTGCCTCATATTCTGCAATGTTGTTGGTGCATTGAAACTCTAGTATTGCTGTTTATTTGAGTTTGATTCCAGAAGGTGAGGTTATGATTGCTGCTGCTCCTGCGCCGACGAAGCCCCAAGTGCCATCACAATAGATTATCCATTCTGGCTGCTCTATTCTTTCTTAATTGTACTTCGAAGGTGTCTAATCTACTATGAAGTTAGCTAACATTTGAGATTTGATTTCTGTTCTTTTCTCAAATTTGATGAAGTATTGAGACAATTCTGTAGCCCATTTTCCCAATCTCCCTAAGGACTTACAGCCTTGTAGCACGTCTTTGAGGGGTTAATTTGTTGGCACTCTTATTTTGTGTGCTTGGAAGTAGTGTTTCAACTTTCTAGACGCCATAAGTACTGCATATGCGATTTTCTCGATTTCTGAATAGAACATTTTTGATCCAAACAAAGCTTCAGATGCGAAGTATACTAGAACTTGTCTTGTTGAGTGGTCATTTTCTTCTTCTTGTATTAGTACTGCACTAACTGTACTTTCATTTGCTGATACATACAGTAGCAAATCTATCATTGGGTCAGTATTGCCAAAGTTGTAGGGTTGGATAGATGCTTTTTTATTTCTTCGAAAGCTTCTTGTTGTGCTGGACCCTAGCTAAATTTTTCCTTTTTCTCTTTTAGTGCTTGAAATATTGGGAGGCTTTGCTCAGCTGATTTGGATATAAATCTATTCAGCGAAGCTAATCTTCTTGTCAGCTTTTGGATCTCCTTGATGTTTCTTGGCACTTGCATATTCAGTATTGCCTTCACCTTCTCTGGATTCGGGTCAATTCCTTTTGCGGATACGATGCACCCCAAAATTTTGCCTGTTTGAATTCCAAATGTGCATTTTTCTGGGTTCAATTTTAGATTTGCTTTTCTAAGGTTTGAGAAGGTTTCTTGTAAGTCTTCGACATGGTCTTCTCTTTTCTTACTTTTGACTACTAAGTCATGAATATAGGCAAGCAAGTTTCTTGGTATTTGATCTTTGAGGACTGTGGATTTCATTCTGATGAAAGTAGTTCCTGCATTGTGAAGCCCCTTGGCCATTCTTTAGAAACAGTAAGTTCCAAATGGTGTAATGAAACTTGTGTATTCTTTATCTTCTTTTTTCATCCAAATTTGATGGCAGCCTAAATAGCAATCGAGGAAACTAAGCATTTCACTTCCTGCTGCCTGATCTACCAAAGTGTCTATTCTTGGTAATGGAAAGTTATCTTTTGGGCATGCTTTGTTGAGATCTGTGAAGTCTATACACGTTCTCCACTTTTTGTTTTTCTTCTACACCATGACTATGTTTACAAGCTAAGTTTTGAATTGAACTTCTCTTATGACTTTTGCATCTAACAATCTTTGGACTTCGGCTTTTGCAGCTTGTGTTTTGTCTTCCGACAACTTTCTGATTTTTTGCTTTTTTGGCCTGAAATTTGGATCAATGTTTAACTTGTGTTCTATGACATCTCTGCTTACTCCTCTGAGGTCTTGTGCGGACCACGCAAATATGTCCTTGTTACTTCACAGGACTTGCATTATTTTGTCTTCTTCTTCTTTTGTTAAGTTTGTGCCGATGATAACTTGTCTTTCTGGCACCATTGGGTCGAGTGGTACTTTCTTTGTGTCTTCGCAAGACTTTGCCTTTTCTTGAGTCTTTGCATTTTCAGTTTCGAGCTCGTCCTCTTCTTCTTCTTCTTGTATGACATGGATATTTTTGAAAGCTGGGCTTGCATCTCTTTCTATGTTTCTTGCCTCTGTTTGATCGCCAAAGACGATTATGATGCCATTGATTGCTAGCATTTTCATGCATAGGTATGGGTAGCTTACTATTGCTTTGAAGGCATTTAAACTCCCTCTTCCGAAGATTGCGTTGTACTGGCTATGCATTTCAACTACATCAAATGATATTTGCTCTGTTCTTGTGTTGTTCACTGTTCCAAATGAAACTGGCAAGACAATTCTACCGATGGAGTTTATTTTCCTTCGGCCGAAGCCAACTAGTGGATGTTCGGCTCTCTCCAAAGTTTTCCTATCAATTTTCATTGCATCTATAGTTGATGTGAATATGATGTCGGCGGAGCTACCGCCATCTACTAGAATCTTTGTGACTGCCCATCCTTCAATGTTTGCTTCGATTACCATTGCATCCATGTGAGGGTAATCTTTTAATTTGAGATCTTATTCTGAAAATGTGATTGGTAGGTGAGACCATCTTGTTTTCTTGAATGGGCCTTCGATTGCGATGGAGTTTACTCTTCTAAAATAGTTTCTTCTTTTATTTCTTATGTCAAGCTCCATGCTGTTTCCTCCGAAGATTGTCATAATTGTTCCTTTGCTCGAAATAATTGCATTCCCATTGTTTGTTGATGCTTTGGGGGTATTGTTGGTGTGTTGAATTTGGTGACTTCTGTTTGCCACTGAATTTGTAATGAAAACTTTGCTGTAGACTTTGGCCCCATTGGTTTTGCGGGCACATTGCTAGTGACTGGCAATTGTAGATTGGCCGAGGTGGTGGCAACATGTGCTGAGAATAAGTTATTGGCATGTAATTTGTCCCTTGGGGGGCTAGATGATTGACAACTTTTAACTGTGAAGTTGTCCTATTTTCTTCTTGCATTTCTTCAATGCTTTTCTTTAGTCTTGGGCACATTTTGGATGTGTGACCAGCCCCTTTGCCGTGTATGATGCAATACATTTCATCAGGCCTCAATATCTTTCTTTCAAAATTTCTACCTTGATTGTTGTAGTTTTCCCTTTGCTAGAAGTTTTTCTTGTGACTTCTGTTGTTTTAAAAATTTCTTTGATTGCTTGAGCTTGGGCCTTGACTGGTGGCTTCGCTCGTGTTGTTGATGTGATTTATCCTCTGAAATGGTCGTCACACAGTATTTGTTATTCTTGAGTGTTGAAAATTGTTATTTGATCTTGGCATGTTTCTTTCTCCATTTTTTTCTTCTATTCTTTTTCTGTAGTCTTTGTCGAACTCACAGTACTTTCTCATTTTTTTATATAACTTTTCCACTATGGTTGGTCTTTCCCTTTTGAAGTGGGAAGAAAGTTGGCTTGCCCGTAGTCCTTTGATTGCTGCAATGATGACAACTTCATCTGGTATATTTGGTATTTGAGCTTTTGCTTGTACAAATCTTTTATAATACTGGCTTAGTGGTTCCTTTGGTTGCTTCTTGATGTTGAAAAGATCATCGCTTGTGAGCTTAACTCTTCGTAAGCCTTGAAAATCTAAGAGCAAAGTGTGCGAAGTTGTTCCCACGATTTGATTGACCTTGGCTTTAGCGAAGAGTACCAGTGTTGTGCTGATCCTCTTACTACCATGATGAGGGACTTCGCTAAGGTGTTAGCATCTTCCCCGCTTGATGCAACTGCTGCTTTGAAGCTCATGAGAAATTGTCTTGGGTCGGACATACCATTGTAAATTGGGATGATGTTGAATTTGAATCTTGCTGGCCACTTCGCTAGCTGAATATCGATTTACAGAGACGACTCTGTGTCAATTGTTGCTATTTGACTTTGGTTCTCTTTGCTGTTGTTGTTTTTGCTTGCTGAGTTTGGGTCTTGGATAATGACTTCGCTTTCATTTTCTATCTCTTCGTTGAGCTTTGTTATTTCGGCTTCTGCTTCTGTGATTCTTTGCTTCAGGGACTTTTCCCTTGTCTTCGCTCTTGTTTCTTCTAGTTGTTTTTTGACGGTGAGTTGATCTTCGAGTTCCTTGAGTCCTCTTTCTTTATTCTGAGTTTCTTCTTCTTCTTAAACACGTCTGGTTTCAGCTGCTGTTGCATCTCCTATACTTGGCTCTTGTATGGCGTTGTTGTCAGTTAGAACTGTCCTTTTACTGGGTTTTCCTATTTTGGTGGTTATGAGTGTCTTTGATCATACAAACGGACGGTGCCAGATGTTGAGTGATGGAATTACACACATACAAATGAGGTAGAAACAATATGCAGGTTGCAATTGTATTCCATTCTGTCCTAAAAGTTTACACCCCAGGGGGTATGTATAGACCCCTTGGCTTCGCTACACAAAGAAAACTTACAAAATTGATCAAGATACCCCCTATACAATTAGCTAGAAAAACACATAGGCGAAGTGATGAAACACACTTCGCCCTTATTCTTTTATCTCCTCAAGTAGATTTAGGCCTGATCATGATTTCATCTTCACAGACAGCCTTATTGACCTTTCGTGCGAAGCCACCACGTCAGCTTCGCTGGGCATCTGGAGTTCAGTGAAGCCATCTTCGCCAGATAACCTGAAACATGAAAAAGCACATATGCGAGGTTCAGAGCAGTCATGACGAAGTGTCTAGATCATCTTCGTTGAACATTGTATTGTTTCAAATGTCTATAACAAAAAGTTTGTTGTCAACTCCAAAGTTTGAGATGGAAGTTTGTATGTCAAAGTTGTTCCCCAACACTTGGGATCCTGGTTCGAGCCCCTTCTTCAATCTCCGGCGACGACCACAACTTTATCTTTCGGTCACTGGTGCGCATTGCCTCGACTGGCTCAACCGTCCCAGCTTCAACCGACGCTTTGCACGGTCTGTCCACGCAGGTGTATGCGTCTCCGACGCCCCTGCGAATCTCCACCGGCGGCCATGTCCTCTCTGTCACCGGCGACGAAGCTGCCTTAAGATCCAGATGAAGATGAGGGACTTCATTATAATCTGGCCTACTTTTGAGGACCTATATGTAATTTAGCTGCTGTTTTAATATAATATCAGTGTCCTTGTCTAAAAAAATGATGTAGCATGCCATGGGCGCCAGCTATAGCTAGCTAGGGAATTAAGGGAATTGATGTAGTATCTTGGGTGTGTTTAGTTGGTGGGGTGAAAATTTTGGGTGTCACATCGGATGTTTCGTGGAATGTCGGAACGAGTTTTCGGATACTAGTAAAAACTAATTATGTAGCTCGCCTGGAAATTAAGAGACGAATCTTTTATGCCTAATTAAGCCATCATTAGCACTTGTGAGGTATTCTAGCATTTAAGGTAATTATGGACAAATTAGACTTAAAAGATTTGTCTCGTGATTTTCTACCAAACTATACAATTAGTTTTTTTTTATCTGAGCATTTGATATTTTATACATGTGTCGCAAGATGGGGCAAAAAGTTTTGGACAAAAATTAATTATTAAGCCGGCCGGCCAGTGTTTAGTTTACCTGCGAATGAATCAAAGAGGTGCCGATCGAGATCTTAAGGGGCCGGGTCTAGCTAGATTATTTGTTTGCAAAGAGTCCTATCCTTCAAGGGAGCTGAGCTGAGGCCTATACCTGCGCTCCACGGGCATATATATAGACGACAATACAAGCAAACCAAGTTCCCTACAGTCATACTCCTCCCTCCATTCTCTGTCCTAAACGTCATATATTTTATAAATGGAGGTAGTATATCGCGACAAAAATGCGCGTGCCAGAAATTTCTTGGCGGGTCATTATCTATCTAGCGTTCGTGCGTTAATTAGTTATGTGTGATGAGTCCCTCCTGCAGCGGAAATTTCGTGCTGGACCGGCGATGATGTAATCGAAATTCATTAAGTCGCTGGAAACAAGCTAATACTACGTTTTCACTCGTTTGCTGAGTCAACAGTACTCAGTGCGGCCAGCCAACGCGCTACAATCAAGTAGTGTGTGAATTTCCCTTCTCCATCTGTTGCTTAATCGACTGCTGGCTTGACAACGTAACGCAACACAATATTAATTGCAAGCTAGCAACTTAGCCGACAGGCCTGGTGGCAGAACAGTATGTGCATGTCTTAATTTTTCCATCACTACAATGCAATATTAATTGATGAAAACATTCTTGTCACCGATCATGAACCAAAAAACAGCTATTCTATGAATGCATTTAAAGACAGAATGGGCAGAAGTGATTTCCACTGAATCCATAATGATCTTGCATCTCTGCTTCACAGTGAAGACCTTTCTTCCCAGACAGAAGCATTTTCTATTGAAGAAGTGAATTCAGTAATAAAAGAAATACCCAACAGTCATGCTGGTGGCCCTGATGGCTTCAATGGCCTGTTCATTAAGAAATATTGGCACAATAAAAAGGATGACTTCCTAAGTTACCTCAATAGCTTCAACTCCTCAGTCATATACATCAATAGTCTGAACTCTTCTTGCATAGTTCTAATTCCAAAGAAAAGCAACCTTGAAAGTGTTAATGATTATAGACCCATCTCCCTCCTGAACTACTCACTAAAATGCCTCACCAAGCTGCTCTCTGCTAGACTCCAGTCAATGATCACCAAAGTAGTTCACTCCAACCAATATGGAGTTATCAAAGGAAGAACCATCCAGGACTGCCTAGCTTAGGCTTTCTAGTTCCTCCATGTCTATCATCACTCCAAGAAAGAGATAGTCATCGAGAAGTTTGACTTTGAAAAGGCTTTTGATAAAATAGAACATCAATTCATTATAGAGGTTATGCAATCCAAAGGGTTCCCACCTAAATGGTTAGACTGGAACAAGATGATCCTTGGTTCCGGTTCCTCCTCTGTCATGCTAAATGGAGTGATTCGAAAATCTCTTCAACCTCAAGGGCCTGCTCAGATCCTTCTCTGACTCTAGTGGTCTCCATGTCAACTATCACAAGTCCTTCATGGTACCTATAAATGTTGACAACTTCAAGCTCCAACACCTTGCCAACACCTATCTGGGGCTACCTCTAAGTATCTATAAGCCCACCATGTAGGATTTTGCACCCCTCTTACAAAAAATTGAGTCAAGGCTTATTGGCATCAGTAAAATGCTATCTTTTCATGGTAGACTAATCCTAGTCAATTCGGGTTTTTTGGCTATGCCCACATACTACATGTGCTCCCTTCTTCTACCCCGTAAAGTTGTTGAACAAATTGAAAAGTATAGAAAGCAATGCCTATGGAGTGGAGGGGAAATCAACAGAAGAGGAATGTGCCTTGCAGCTTGGGAACCAGCATGCAGACCCAAAAAGAAGGAGGGCTTGGCATCATTGATATCAACAAACAAAACAAATCCCTTCTAATGAAATTCTTAGATAAATTCACAATAATGCATACACTCCTTGGGTTAAGTTGACCTGGGATAAACTATATCTAAATACAAATACCCCTCCACATGCTAGACATCCAGTGGGCTCCTTCTGGTGGAAGGACATCCTGAAGCTAAATTTAGAATTCAGAGGCATGACTACCTATTAGCTGGGAAGTGGCAGATCCATTCTTTTTTGGTCAGATCACTGGACACAGAACTGCATCAAAGACTCCTTCCCAAGGCTCTACTCTTTTGCTAAGAAGAAAAAATTCTCTATATTGCAATTCATGCAAAATGAAGATAATGCAAACTTCTTCCTGCCTCTCTCATCGGAAGCTGCATAAGAATTTCATGAACTGCAGAACCTTCTCAACTCTTCAGATTGGGATCCAAATACTTTGGACTGCTGGCTCTACTGCTGGAACCCCTCTAACTCCTTTGTACCTAAAAAGGCCTACAAACTTCTCCTAGGAAGCCAGCAAGCATCCCCTTTGTTTGAATGGATGTGGAAAGGTGACAACTTGGGAAAATACATGTTTTTGTTCTGGCTGCTCCTTAAAGACCTCAATAGCTACTCTTGTGCCATCTGCAACACGAATGTGGAAGAAACCATGTTCCATTTATGTTAGCTTGCTGGAATTATGTTGGCATCAACTGGGATCTAAACCTTCCTCCTCTTGACATGGTTATCACTGCAAGAAACAATTTTGGCAGCCCAATTTTCAGAGAAGTGATGATCACTGCCTATTGGTCCATTTGGTGCTCCAGAAATGATCTCATCTTTGATGGCAAAGCTTGCTCAATGGTTAATTGGAAAATTCACTTCAAGCATGAATTTGAATTTGAATCTAGTCCAAACCTAGCTGTGCTGGCCTGCTCCAACTTTGGTTAGAGAATATCCCTTAATGTCTATGCTTTTTCATTTTGAGCTTTGGTAACTCATTTAGCACTACTCATGCTCCTGTATTTTGTTTCCATGATTATGAATAAAAAGGAAAAAGAAAGGTGGGGGGTTTTTTCCCCACCATTCCCTTCAAAAAATTGCAAGCTGACGTGGATTATTTTATTTTTTTTAGTTTTGAGGCGAGAGAAGGTAGGAGAAATGTCTTCTATGCCCTCATCTTCAACCTCCGTCTGCTCTTGATTATTTGCCATAACACAATACCGCCGCAGATTTGGTCGTTCGTTTGACAGCGAGATCTCGACTTGCCTCTAGGGTCCGCCTCCTCTCGTGATCACATCTGACGGTTTCTTGATCATATCTCCCCCACGTAGCAAAGAGGAGAGAGGGAATAGAGAGGAGGCGCTCCCTCCCATCGACGTCCCACTCACCCCATACGAAGCGATGGCCACGCCAAGGAGCACCGCTGCCGCACGAAGTCGTCGGCCATGCCCCGAACTGCCATGAGATTTTTGGTTGAAGAACTTTTCATTTGAAATTATTTAGTACGTGAAAATATTGTATAAAATTAAAATTTGAAACTATTGAAGAACTCTTTTTAATCTGTGGCTATAACTAGCCTTTCTGTCTCATACTATCTAAAAATTTGATGATTTTTTTCTAAAATATTTTAAAATCATGCTCTATTAATTTATTTTGTTAGTACAGCTATTATTTTCTCTATCTTTTCTTGGGACTGTGTTCTATGTATTTAAATTTTGAGTTTGAAAATAACAACTTCAAATGTTATTTTGGAATACTAAATGATTCAACTAAAAAGTCATTAACATAGAAGTTGCAGAACAAATCAAGTTCTACAACTTTTTATTTTGATTATTTCTTCATCCGATGAAGTGGTAGTAATATTGTTCACAATACTTAAAAATCTCAAAAAATTACTACCACTATGTTAGATGAATAAATGATCAAATGACCATAATAAAAGTTCTAGATCTCAGAATGTTATCAAACTTTGTAGCTAACAACTTTTTATGTGAAATTTTCTTGTTAAGGAAAATTATGTATAAATTTCTAAAATTATGACAACTTTTTTATTTGGAATCATCTTATAAAGAAAAACTACGCTTGAATTTTTGAAAGTTGTAAATCATGTTGTAAATCTCAAAAAAATATAAGACTTTGCAATTGATAATTTTTTGGTTTGAAATGATCTTGTCATGGAAAACTATGTTGTAATTGTGTACTTTATTTGGTTGTAATTGTAATGTAACTCTATGTAGCTTTGTGAAAATTTTTTGATTTAGTAACTGAGTAGCAATTCATATTGTCAGTGGACCATGTGGCTGTCCAGTGGGCCCTCTCCCAGAATTAAAAAAATCCTATTTTTCTGCCTGATTTTTAGGAGTTTTACATCAGTGCCAGTTTCATATTAGCGTCGGTTTTGAAGGGGGATTTTGAACCGGTAGTGCTGGGCTACTCTGGGGTAGTGATTGCTTCAGGGGTAGTGAGTCCTTCAGGTTCTTCTCTTGTTGGATGGGCTACGGTATCTGGCTCTCTGATTCGGTATCAGGTGCCCGGTTAACCTTATTCTAGTTAGTTTTAGTTTCTTATATATAATGTAATCGATATGTAGTCACAAAATTGTTGTAAATAGAGTGAAGGAAGTCCCAATGGGCCGGTTGGAAATTTGTGGTGAGGGACCAACTATCTTCTTCAATTTGTTGCAAACATGAATCGCGCACGTCGTTCGTTGGTAGTAAACGAATAGGGATAGAGTCCGCCACTGTTATATGGCCACGTGGGATCGTTTTGACTTGTCGTGGGCTTCCGAGCTCCTGGATTGCAGATCCCACGTAGGCCCATGCTGTTATTGTTCGGTAGTGCGTTTTAGACCATTACTTTTCCTTAAATACATTTTATTTTCCTATTATTTGCTCCTTCAATTCTTTTGTTTGACTTCATTTGAATATACTTAGTTCCGTTTTCCATTCCTAGTGTATGTTACATTTAGCTATTCATACAATATTTTACTTACACTGGCTTTTACTTTAAATTCCGTAACAATAGTTTGAGGCCTGCGGAACATTCGTAAAGAAGTCACAACCCTGTAATAACAATGCCATCCAGACGCGGAAACAAATTCATACGAGTACAAATCTAGAACATTAAAAAAATTGTATCCCTTCCTTGTCGTCCTTACGCGAAAACCATTTGGCTGCATGCTTTGCTAGTCGCACTAAACGGGTCTTATTCTCGTTAGTTTTTCTAGAGATTCTTCTTGTTTCCTTGTATAATGTATAGACATATATGGCCTCTTTGGTAGAGCTCCACCGGCTCTAGATTTACCAAAACCATATCTGGATCCAATTGTTGTAGCCAAACACTTTTGGATCCAGCAGCTCCGTCGTGGATATGCCCCCATATTCACCAAATTGACAGAGTACCTCAAAAGGTGGTTCATCTAATCTAAGTTTGGTGGACTTGGAAAAAATTATCTACCACTACCACTAGTTACAAACAGAACAGTTCGTTCTATTCTTTTTTGCGGTCCTTCTATCCAGAAGCGCAACTGCCCACGTCTTCCTCCGCTGACGTGTTCATGCTCCTCCGTGCGTGTTCCTACCCTGCTTGGCCATGCGAGCGGGAGGGGTTGGCAGCCGCTGGCCCAGCCGCCGGCTGTTGGGGTGCCTGGCCGCCGCAGGCCTGACAACCGAGGCGCCTGGCTACACGAGCCCCAGGGGCTGGCCGCCGTGGGCCTAGTCGGCGGCCTCGTCCTTCCTGGATAAGCACACACGCATAGCTGGATATGCACACACACGTCCAAATCCCACTGCTAGCCTCTCGCTGCGGCACGTGCACCAGTCGCCCTGCATGCGGTCATCGCGGGAGCTCCAGTTGCCCCGCACTTACCATTGATCCATGGCCCGAGCCCCGTCCACCGGCCCTTGCCGTCTACCGCGCCCGGCCCGTCGCCGGCCAGGGCCACGCACTCCTGCCTAACCACGAGCACAGGCCGTTATTGCACTCCGAGTGCGAGGAGGAAGAAAAGCACGTGTTTTTTTTTTTGCATTTTCATTTTTACCCGTGACACATGGGGCCCAAGTGGAAGTGAAATTAGAGAGAGGTGGAGCAATACCAAACAATTTGACAAATTATAGAGCCATGGCAGAGCTGCACCATGGTAGATGTAGACGAATCCCAGTTCTAGATTCACTTTTTCTATTCCTGGAGCTGTACCACACAGGCCCATAGTCACAAATTATTGTATATAATGGCCTTGTTTAGCACAACTCTCTCAACAACTTCATAGAGCTGTTGTGAGCTATTTTTTTCCCAAATAGCCTTCTTCAAAATAGCTTCATGTTTGAAGTTCTTTTTTATTCTATCCTAAGGGGTTGGGATGGGAGAGGGCTGAAAAGATAGCTTATCTCAGCTTCATCCGACACATGGAGAAGAAGCAACCAGAGCACGAGGTGCCGCAGTTGAGTAGGGCGCGTGCGCAGCTACTAGGCTGAGGCGTAAGTGCCGTCGCCGTCGAGCCAGGCAAGGGCACTGGCACTGCAGCTGAGCCAGGTGCGGGTAGCCGAGCTAGGGGCATGGGCCATTGGGTGCGGTCGCTGCTACCGGGTCCAGTGCGACCGTCGGGGCATGCGCTAGTGGGCCGTTGGGGCAAGCGCGGCCGCAGGAGCATGCGCGAGCAGGCCGCAGGGGAAGATGTAGCCGCTTGGGCACGGGCACGACCGCCAGGAGTGTTCAAACGGGCCACCGGGGCATGGGCGAATGCGGCCGCTGGGGAGCGGGCGTGATCGCGACGCGGAGGCGTGGGTGAGCGTGGCTGCCGGGGAGGCGGCGCCACCATTGGGGCGCAGGCAGCTGCACTCTCCAGGGTGCACACGAGCACGACAGCATTAATGTGTACTAGAAAAATGAACATTATGCAATGAAATAAATTAAAATTAATGAACTTATCTACTAATTACAGTACAAACATGTAATCGTAATATAGGTAGTGTGCAAGTCGCCTCAGACCACTGAGCAGGATTCACTACTCACTAATACTTTATCATAATGACCTTTTGTGCAGCGTATCATTTTAAATTTCTGCAGTTACAACAAATCAATAGTCACTAAGGTGATGCCTTCGGATCTCAAGCTATTGCACGCAATAAACACACACACACAAAAAAAAAAAAAAAAAAAAAAAGTCGCAGGGGATCAGACCACTCCTCCCTGAACCTCTCCAACAGCCTGCGCTCCAACTACACTTCGATAGCGAGCATCAACATTGACACGCTTTTCCTCTCCTCACCTAGCCCAACCCATCCACCTTCCCCTGATACACCCTTTTCCCCGTGCGTCTGTGCACACAAAATTTTTTGACGAAGCAAAACGAATTAAATCCAGAATCGCCTGGGAGATACAGATGACAGCACGCCCGTACAGCTGCAGTAAGCGATCAAGACGATGAGAGAAGCACAATCCTTCGCCGGCGCCGCCTCCGCTGAGCAGCAAGCAGAAGTGTCTGAATCGAGCTGCAGTTGTGTCTGAATCTAGGTGCAGAATAAGAAAATTAAATCGTCAAAGAGACTACGCGGCACTGAAATAACACATGCATATGGTCGCCAGCTCGCAGAAAAGAAACATCAAAAGCGAATCAAAGAAAGGAAACGCACGAATCTACAAACAGTTTGAGCCACAGAAAAGCGAATGAAAACATGACACGATATCATCCTATTTAGAAACCTCGTATTTTAATTCTTTCTTCGGTTTTCCATTTCTAGTGTATGTTAAATTTAGCTGTTCCTACAACATTTTACTTACACTAGTTTTTGCTTTAATTCCGTAGCAACATTTTTGCTCACCATATAATATAATTTTATTGTTTGTATGGAATTCTTTTTATATTTTTATAAATTGTACAGCTCTAATTATTCTGTGGACAATATGAATATTTTATATCACGCAAAACATTTTCCTAAAACAATGTTCCCGTGTGTCTGAAATATTTTTATTATAATTCCGAACATTTTCTCATGAAACTGGAACCAATTCTACATGAAACTGTAACAATGCTATCCTGACGCGGAAACAAATTTATACAAAGCTCGGACAATATTTCCATGAACCTATAAAATTTTACTGTTAAAACTACAACAGTTTTCTTGTTATATACCTGAAATAACTTTCTCGTAAAGGTGAAACAGTTTTCACGTACTACAATTCTTGAATCTTGAGCAAGCCAAAAATTGTTGCTGCTTCATCATCTGGTAACTGCTTGGATGGAAAAATAAAATTAGTGCCCGTGTGCTGCGGCTCCTCGGCACACGCTCCGCCGGACCCGGAGCGCTTCACGTGGAGCTAGTTTTCGGCGCTACGTGTCCATACACGAAAATAGCTTGGACTCCATGTCCATATGAAAAAACAGCGCCAGCTTTGTGCATTGCTGGCCAGAAGCGCTCCTTTTTGACCATTTGGTGTAGCTCCGCCCAATCTGCCTGTGGAGCCAAAGGAGAAGCCAATGCGTGAGCCTCGTCTTGCGGTCCCGGCGCCTAACGTGGAAGCGATTTCTTCATGTACGCAGGCGAGATGCTCATGAGAAATCGCAAGGACCCCAGGCCCATATATCTGACAAGTAATGACAAACTAGCCGAGTAACTCCGTCCTACAGTGCCGCAACCCCTGTAATCCTCGGGTACTGTAAGTCCCGAAGAGCATTCCTCGGGTGCCGACGTCTCAGATTTAGTAGCGTTGGCTGTCCTCGAGTATCGAGCTGTTTTCTCACGCTTTCCTCCAGTGCAGAGATAACCTCCCGGGTGCCGAGTTATTTGGGTGATGGTATCCCGTGTACAGGGACTCCAGTTCCCCAGGCTCTCAAGCACCCGCTCAAGCTTCGCTGATTCGGTCTTGCGCGTCGTTGTGTCTTGTTTTGAAGAAAAGGATCGACAGATGTGTACCGCCTTGAGTCCTTCGCTTGCGTTGTAATGCCTGCGGTCCTTCTAGGTCGCATTTCTTCAGCCGGATAAGAAAAAGGGTAACAAAGTTCTCAGCAAAAAAGGGTAACAAAGTTCTCAGCAAAAAATAAATTGCTTGAATAGAAACATGTTACTTGTTGGGGGAGTAACCTCCGCCAGGAGCCCCCATGCAGCTCTGCCGCCCAGGCCAAGGGCCAAGACACCCGAGGGACACCAGCAGCAAGGCACAGACCTTCGCTGCAAAGTACACCTCCCCGGGCGAGGGGACCTTCGCCCACGAAGGTGCGCCAACGAAGCTGACCCATAACTCCAACCAACGACTGCCATCACCTTTCCTTGCAGGGAACGAAGGTTCGCACGACTGCACATGGAGGTCCACGGGTTCATGCGTGGGGCTCCGGCTGACGTCGTGGTGATTGGTGCGGCGGTCCCCCGGCTGAGTCCACGTGGCGTTCATGCAGGGGGACACGTGGCACCAGCAAGACCCATGGGAGCAGTTAGCCAAATTAGGTTATGTACCATTTTGACCCTGGTGTGGGCCCACTTGCAATGTAATTTGGGGATGAAACATTAGCGTAAAAAGCCCCTGACCCTTGGTACGCCCTGTAAATACCAGAGAGAGGCACCATGTAGAGAGAGCACTATTCCATTTTTCAGTGCCAATTAATGCATTTTACCCTAATGGGCCCAACTGTCCCCACCCGTCATTGTTGTCCGTTTCACTCCACTTCCTGTCCAGTGACACCCACGGCCTCCCTCCTCCAGACTACCTGACGAAGGTAGGGAGGCAGGAGCGAATACCAACAGTTGGCGCCGTCTGTGGGGATCGAACATAATCGCAAGCAATGCCTCCCACCACTCGTGACACTGCTCGCCCCCAAGGCAACGACGGCGAGGCGCCTCCGGCCGCCACAATCGCAGACGCCGCTGCCAATCCTTAGGCAGCTGAACCTTCGGCCGAGGCCCCCACCGACCAGAGCGGAGCGCCGCCACGCAGCTCAATAGTCTAGGACACTATCAGACAGCCTCACCCCCATACCTCCAGGGGCAACAACGACAGGGCCCCCACCGGCGAAGAAAACTTCGATAAGGATGAGCTGACCCAGAACCTCAACGACCTGCACGAGCGTATCACGGCCGTCAAAAGACTACAGGATGAGATCAATAGGCGCACCCGGGCGGTGACCGCCAGGCGCAGAACCAAGCAGGCCATGGAAGAGCTCCGCAGGATCGAACAGTCCATTGCAGCGGCCAAGGACGAAGCACGCGTCAAAGGCAAGGACCCTCGTGCCCCTAAGCTGCTGCTAGCACCCCTACCACAACCCGCCCAGCAACACCACAATGAGCATCAACATGAAGACCCACAAGGCCCTGCCCATCACACACAAAGCCGCACCCTCGTGCCAACGTCTTGTACCCGGGCTTCAACCAGGCCCTACCAGATCCACCTCCGGAGCATAGAGCCAACCCTCAGCCAATGACCTACGACTCTAAGTTGACACTGTCATACGACCTGCAAACCACCAACTAGACTCCGGCATTTGACCTACAGCATCTGCCATGATACGACGGACACACAGAGCCCAGGCAATATCTCATGATATGATGGACACACAATGGCCAAAGCATTTGTCATCGTCGCTAGAGACATCGCCCAGTCCTGGTATAGCCACCTCAGCCCAGGGTCCATCCGCTGCTGGGACAACCTCCATGAGAGGCTCCGCACGAACTTCAAGGGGGTCAGCAAATCTAGTACCAAGGCCACAGCCCTCCACAATTGCAGGCAAGGGTACAATGAACCGTTGCAAGACTGGTGGTGAAGGTTCGTCCAGACCAAGTATCGCATCCTCGGAATCATCGATGAAGTCATGATCATCGTCGCCATAAGCTGCATCCGGCCGGGGCCCTCATCCGTGAAGCTATCTAGAAGAGATCCCAAGACCCTCACTATGGGGGTATAGACCCCGTATACCCTCGTAGCTAGACTTTGGGCTGCTCGGTTCAGACGGCCCAGACGAGAAGACAAAAGCTGGTCCATCATCATCCTGATCAGTGGGCCGGATGACAAGACCGAGGCCGTGGTCTGCTACTGCCTAGGTCGGTGGGCCGCATGGGTACTGAAGGCTACTTGGCATGCAAGGAGTCTTAGTCGGTTAGATCTATTCGTGTACTCCAAGGATACGACGCAATGTAACCGACCATGGGGAAACCCTAGATATGTAACCTTGTCCCCCGGCTATATAAGGTGGACAAGGGCCCCCTAGAAAGGAGGGGGATCTCATCTAATCGGGACCCTTGTACTTTGATACTCATCAATACAGCAGCAGAGAAGCAGGACGTAGGGTATTACGCTTTCGAGCGGCCTGAATCTGGATAAACCCTAGTTGTCCTGGTTGTTTGTCTTGTGTCTCACTTCTAGATCATAGGTCTTAGCGCACCCTCACCGCAATCTACTACCTCGAGGTATCCCGTGGTAGACTACCAAGGAGATTTCAATGAACACTTAATGCATGTCATAGATAATTCACATAATTGCCAATCAACACAAGTTGTCTATAATGGATATTCAATGAACACTTAATGCATGTCACAGATACAACCACAATATCATCATCTCTATGATTACCTCTAGGGAATATTCCCAACAGTCTCCCACTTGCACTAGAGTTAATCCCTAAGATGTCTAATCCCCAAACACCTCATGTGTGCCTCATGTTTAGGCTATGGAAGGGCCTTTGTCAAAGGATCTACTATATTTAAATCTGTATGTATTTTTCATAGTTTGATCTCTTCTAATTTCATAAACCGTCAAATGAGATGAAACTTCTAGAGTACATGTTTATTCTTCTAGTGATCCCTAGGCTGCTTAGCCTGTGCAATTGCCCCATTGTTATCACAATGTAATTTCAATGGGCCCGACGCATTAGAAAACACACCAAGTTCAATGAGGAACCTCCTCAACCAAACACCTTCTTTTGCAGCTCCACTAGCCGCAATATACTCGACTTCTGCTATAGAATCGCTAACCGCTTCTTGCTTGGAACTCTTCCAGCTTACTGCACCACCATTTATTTTGAACACAAAACCTGACTGAGTAGTGAATCATCCTGGTCGGTTTGGAAGCTAGCATCGGTGTAACCATTTACAACGAGCTTCTTCTCACCTCCATAGATTAGGAACACATCCTCGGTCCTTCTCAAGTACTTAAGAATGTTCTTAACCAGCGTCCAGTGACTCTCACCAATATTGGCTTGGTACCTGCTCGCAACACTTAGAGCATATGCTACATCTGGGCGAGTACATATCATGGCGTACATGATGGAACCGACAGTCGAAGCGTATGGAATCTTACTCATGCTCTTGCGCTCATCATTAGTGGAAGGGCACTGATTATCACTGAAGTGCACACCATGTGACACAGGCAAGAACCCTTTCTTAGACTGTTCCATGTTCGACCGCTTCAACATCTTATCAATGTATGTGTCTTGGCTTAATCCTATTAGCCTTATTGACCTATCTCTATAGATCTTAATACCCAAGATGTATGTTGCTTCTCCAAAATCCTTCATAGAAAAACTATTATTCAGTGAAGTCTTTACACATCACAACATAGGAATGTCATTTCCGATCAGTAATATGTCATCCACATACAAGATCAGAAACACAACAGCGCTCCCACTTTCCTTTTTGTAAACACAAGGTTCTTCTTCATTCTGACGGAAGCCAAACCCTTTGACGACCTCATCAAAATGAATATTCCAACTCCGAGATGCTTGCTTTAACCCATAAATGGATTTTTTAAGTTTGCATATTTTTCCAGCACTTTTAGGATCAACAAAACCTTCAGGCTGTATCATATACACGTCCTCTTCTAAATGTCCATCTAGAAAGGCTGTTTTAACATCCATTTGCCATATCTCATAATCAAAATACGTAGCAATTGCTAGAATGATCCCAATAGACTTAAGCATCACTACTGGCGAGAACGTCTCATCGTAGTCAACCCCTTGAACTTGCCAAAAACCCTTTGTGACAAGCCGAGCTTTATAGATGTGAACATTTCCGTCCATATCCTTCTTCTTCTTGAAGACCCATTTGCACTCAGTGGGTCTAACCCCTTGAGGTGGGTCAACCAAGTTCCAAACCTGATTGTCTCCCATGGAATCTATTTTAGATCTCATGGCACTCTGCCATTTCTCAGAATCTAGGCCCATCATTGCTTCCGCATAATTTGCAGGTTCATCATCATCTAATAACAACAAATCACCACGCAATTTGCGATGTCTTGCTGATCTTCATGGTTGGGGCGGAGTACCGACTAAAGGTGGTTGGGATGAACTGACAATAGGTGGTTGGGGTGGTGTACCGACCACAGGTTATTGGAATGTACCGACCACAGGTGGTGTACCAACCATGGGTTTATCAACTTGTTCTGCTACATTAGCATCACTCGTCGGGTCATTCAATAATGACTCATCTTGAACCTCTTCAAGATATACCTTCTGACCACTCCTATCTCCTTTGAGAAACTCTTTCTCTAGGAAGACACCATTCCAAGCAACAAACACTTTTCCCTCTGATCAGTTATAGAAGTAATACCCTAAAGTTTCCTTTAGATATCCCATGAAGAAACACTTGTCCAACTTTAGTGCTAGCTTATCAGATATCAACCATTTGACATAAGCTTCGCAACTCCAAACTTTTAGAAAAGGCAAACTAGGACACCGACCACTCCACATCTCATATGGTGTCTTCTCCACGGACCTAGATGGTACCCTATTTAGTGTGAAAGTGGTTGTTTCTAGAGCATATCTGTGGGGGTATAGACCCCATATACCCTTATGGCTATACTTTGGGTTGCTCGGTCCTGACGGCCTAGACCAGAAGACGAAGGCTGGTTCATCATCATCGTGATCGGTGGGCCAGACAACAAGATGGAGCCCATGGTTTGCTACCAACCAGGTTGATGGGCCGCGCAGGCGCCGAGGACTGCTTGGCGCACAAGGAGTCCTAGTCGGTTAGATCTAGTCATGTACTCCAAGGATACGACATAATGTAACTGATCATAGGGAAACCCTAGATATGTAACCTTGCCCTCCACTATATAAGGTGGGCAAGGACCCCCTAGAACTCATCTGAACCTTGTCTATTCATTGTAGTCATCAATATAGCAATAGAGACGTAGGACGTAGGGTATTACGACTTCGAGCGGCCTAAACCTGGATAAACACCGGTGTTCATCTTGTGTCTCACATCCGGATCGTAGGTCTTAGCACACCCTTCACCGCAATCTACTACCTCGGGGTATCCCATGGTAGACTGCTGATGAGGTTTCATCGACAGTGGCATGCTGCATGCCCCCAATTTCGGAGTATAAAATACTTTATGCGCCGAAATTTCCTTTAGGTCATAATTGCCCAAACCGCTTGAACTTCTCCTTGAGAGTTGCGTGCGCGGTAGTGGAGATCGTGTACCAACAGGCCCATATAATGCTTTCTCCACCGCGGCCCATTTTTCATCTGTGATTCAAACCCTAGCTTTTCTCTCTCAAGTGGCGACATCAACAGGCGATCCTTCGACGAACTCGATCATCGGCACTCTTGACGGTGATCCTTAGCCTCCATTAGCATTCTTTGCCTTCTCCCTCTTCGTCGCGGCCATGGCTATTCGTTTTGACATCCCCAAGGTTAGTCTTCTTCTTTTGCCCGTCCTCTGACATTTCGTTTCTCCTTTTTCGCGTAGTTCATGACTCTTCCTTATTCTCAATCTTTAATCTCAGGAAGTTTGCAACAATCTTCTCATTCCAACACATCAGAATCACTTTATCTGCCTAGGCCCAATGGGAAATCTAGACCCAACCGACATCATAAACGCAGAAACCAATCGAATCCCCTTTAGAGCTCAGAATTTTGACTTGGGATTCTAGACTGACACCTTCCGATCCTGGCCAAAAACCACCAAGGGATGGAAAGATTGGTATTTGAGAGTCGCCAGACCAATGGAGCTATATTGGGTAGAATGCAAATTAGAACAGTGTATCAGAATATCTATTGCCGATATGGAGAGGAATGAGTCATTGTTAATTGCCGCCTCCTATTTCTGGTCTGATACCCTGAATGCCTTTATCTTCAAACATGGGCCAGCTTCTCCAACCCTTGCCGATGTGTACATGCTCGCTGGCTTGGACATCTCATCTGCCGATGATAACTCACTGTTCCAGCGAAAACCTGAACATCGGCTGACTACCAGGAACATTGGTGGCTGGACTAGTTATATCAACGAGTATAAGAAATCTGGTTCAGTCAGTCACAGGGAACATTCAGCTTTTTTGAATATGTGGCTTGAGAAATTTATTTTCTGTGGCAGAACAGTTGGAACAACCAACATGCACCATCCTGCAGCAGAGCTGTTGGCTAGTGGCATCAGACTCCCACTGGGCTGATACCTTCTTGGCTCAGTCTACCATCTCCTCCACCAAGTATCACAAAGGCTGCTGCAAGGCAAATCCATCGGCAACCTGGGGGGCCCTTGGTGGTTCATCAATATGTGGTTGAATGCCCATATGCACAAGTATTTCCACATTGATCTGTTTGCCCAGCAATTCCCTTGAAGTCTTCCTGAAGATTATCAGCTCGGGGAAGAAGAATCGGCAACACGGCCCCCTATTAACTTTGGAGAAGCACTGGCAGTACTACCAGGGGCAGAGCCAAACAGAGTCCAGATCAGCAATTTCTTCCACAGATTCTACATCGGCATCCCTTCTGAGCTTCGGGCCTGGGTCCCGTATGTTGATGAAGCAGCAAGATTCCCTCTTTCCTTTAACCTTACCGATGAGGCTTTGAACCAGGATGCCGACATTCTTAATGCAATAATCACCGCTCGTGCCATTCCGATCAACATATTTGAAGCGGGAAGAACATTAATCCCACATACGAGTTCTATTATCCATCGATAGCAGCAAGACAACTAGCTTTTGGACAACTACCCATCAACCTCTGTTTTGCCGATGTGATTAAACCGAGAGAGACTATTGTGAACCGTGTGGATTGGCACAAGATTGTTACTCTCCTTCCCGATGCCGATACCTCTAATGTCGATCTAACTGATTGGGTACCAGCTTCTTTTGTCACCGAGTCCTTCAAATTATGGTGGCAAGAATGGAAAGAGCAACTATTCTTTGCATCTCCTCATCTTTACTGGAATCTCATTGATTCCGATCACGCCATCCTTGCCGATGCGGTAAGTCTGACTCTCTACACTTCTTTCAATTCCCCTTTAATCCATCGGCAACTAACCCCTTTTAACAGGTCGATGACCCAGTTCCAACATTAAGTAAGAGTGGCAAGGTCATACGGCTGCAGCCGATCTCCCCGGTATCCATTATTGGCCATAAAGCTCCCTCGCTAGATGCTCCAGTGGGCCGTGGTCGTACCAAGAGGAGCACCAAATATGTCACATTTTTGGCATAGACATCTCAGGTAACCAACTCACTTTCTTTTGTAGATGCCGATTGCTGTGATTTACCGATTTCATATTTCAGGGCGCGAGTTCTACACCACTAGAATCTTCATCGGTAATTTGCCCTTCGTCTCCACCTGCAGCACCTTCATCACCCCACCTTGTTGTCCCTGATGACTCTCTAGAGGTATTCTTTATTCAAACCTTGATTATTGGATCGGCACCTTTACTCATCTGTCTCACTTGCAGCACCGAGTAATTGCATCGGCAACCGTCCCAAGTGTACCGATTCCTCAGCCATCCATTGCCGATGCCCCCCAGCCGTCCGATGCCGATATCTTACAGCACAAGCGTAAGGCTTCATCGGGAAAAGAATCACAATCCAAGCGGGCAAGACTTACACCATCTATGTCGGCGTCCTCACCTCGCCCGATATCACCTGACGTATCTGTGCAGACCTCTCCATCGGCAACTGCTCTTCCATCGGCCATTGTACCCATACAAGGATCTTCATCGGCATCGGTGTCGCAGCAGCAACCAATCGAGGTACCAACACAAGAAACGTCATCGGTAATTGTACCCAAAGTTGTTTCTCCGAGCCAAAGGCGAGAAATTGCCTTGAAACAGGTGAGTTAACTCTCTTACATCACCTTTAACACTTTGGGACCTTCTGCTGACATCACCTTTTCCTTTTTAGGAGCAAGATTCCCCCGATAGTCTATTTTCCTTCTCTATTAGTGGGATTGTTCCTGATGATGAAGATTCTGAAGAAAGCTCTACTCCAAACCTTGGAGTTTTATCACCTGAAACCAAGTCAAAGCTGGAGACACTATTATCCTTACTGCAACAGGAGACTTCTTTACTGATCCAGGATTCTGACTCTGCAAGAGCAACTTTTAAAGGAATTCGAGGTCAGATTCCTGCCGATGTTGAGGAGGCACTCTTCCAAGCTGCACATTTGGAGAGTCGGCAGTTGCAGTATCAGAGGGCTGCCCAGCAGATTGCCGATAGGGCCACTCAGGCAAAACTCCAGGAGGACATGATGAAGCATAAGCAACTTGCCGATGAGAAGCACAAAGACATCGGTAAGCTAGAAGCCTCTTGTGTAGATCTGGAGGACAAGATTGCTCAGCTATCGGCAAGAAGAGAAGCCCTGCTAGCGGAGCTGAGACAGATTGAAGGAGCCTTGGACGCAGCAAATCATGAGAAGGCCCAAATGCCCGAAGCTGTCAAGACTCTTTAGCAAGAAAGGGACCACCAAGTCCTCAAGACGCTGGCGCTCAAGAAGAAGATCAAACCAGTTGAAGGCAATGCTGATGAAGATGCAAAGATACTGGAGGAAGCTGACCAAATTCACCTGCGTGCGATATCAACTATCCATTCATTGTTGAACTTGTAAACCTCCCTTTTCATCGGCAATGTGATGTATCGGTAATTTGTAAAACTTCACATTAACGTAGTGCCGATACATTCTTTTTGAACAAGCACTTTATCTATACATCTATTATTATTTTTTTATTGGCAAGTGCTAAGAATCTCATCAGCAATAAGAAAACCATGTTGATGTCTGCCGATGGACCTTCACTTTTGCGCTTCAGCCGTCATACTTGAGTTTCTGCTCCACGGGAACTTTCCTCTTTGCGTTCATGTTGCATCTTCCTCTTTTGAGTCCTCGTTAAACCTTTAGGGCACCATTGGGGAAGCTTCGTCTTCCAGACAGGTTGGTAAATTTTTGCATTTGAACCTGGGCAATTTGTATTGGGATCCCTGCAGAGTATTGTTTTGTTAGGGACTCCTGCATTGGTCATCTCCTCAAGCTCCTTTTGATTCATCAGCAAACAGTCAGCATGCCTGCCCAGCCTTTCATATACACTGGTCCTGCCCCCCAGCCGATCATGTACCGATACCCCTTCTCTGATTGGCTTACCGATGTATCTGCTCTGATCACCATAGCGCGGCCTTCTTTCTGCCCAATCGGTTCGATCATAACCATTGCACTCGGGGCAACTATCAACAGTAGGCAATTTAATGCCTTCTTCCCAACAATAGATGAAGAAGGGGCATCTCCAATGGTCTTTGTGCCGATGCCACGCTTCCCAACGCAACTCCTCTTGCCGATGCCGATAGCTGTCACTTGGAATTCTGTACAGAGCTGGTCTAGGAGGCCTTCTTGAACTACTGCTTTCTTCAACTCTCTCTTTCCCCTTCAAGTCATCGGTAATTGCTTGATTTCTAGGATCCATTGACGCTTTTTTCTTAGCGCTCACCGATGTCAATACTTTGGTCTTGTTTACGGCCTCCACTATATTTGCTGGGAAAGGATGTTGATCAATTTTCATCGGCTTCTGAACTTTAGAATTGTCAAACTTGATCCTTCTAGATTCAATTGCCAATTGCAACTGCTGTCTGAACACCTTGCAGTCATTGGTACTGTGCGAGGTAGCATTGTGCCATTTGCAGTACCTAATCTTTTTCAACTCTTCTGCCGATGGAATCACATGATTGGGTGACAACTTGACTTGACCCTCTTGGAGTAAAAGATCAAATATCCTATCGGCCTTTGTGACGTCAAACGTGAATTTCTCTGGCTCTTTCTGACCAAAAGGACACGATAAAGGTTTTTTACCTTTTACCCACTCAGCCAGACCGATAGTTGGTTCTTCATCTGAATCTGATTCCTCTACCTCTACAAAGGACACCTTCTTGTTCTAGCTCTTTCTATGTTCTGGAGCTTGAGCACTTTGATCAGAGATCCTCTGCACAATATGGCTTAAGCTCTCAAACTCCTGAGAATCATATTTGTCCCTGAGATGTGGCAACAAACCCTGGAAAGCCAAACTAGCTAACTGGCAATCATCAAGCACTAAGCTGTAGCACCTATTCTTCATGTCTCGTACCCTTTGCACAAAACCCTCCACCGATTCGTCGCTTTGCTGTCTCAATTTGACCAAATCGGTAAGTTTCTTTTCATGGATACCAGCAAAGAAATATTTATGGAATTGTTTTTCTAGATTGGCCCAAGTAAGAATAGAATTTGGTGGTAATGAGATGAACCACGCGAATGCCGATCCAGACAAAGAGGACGAGAATAAACGGATCCTCAGCTCATCCCTGTTTGCTGCTTACCCGCACTGGATGATGAATCGGTTGATGTGCTCCATTGTTGACGTATCATCTTGCCCAGAAAACTTAGTGAAATCTGGCACCTTGTACTGATTCGGGAAAGGAATTGAATCATAAGATGAAGGGTATGGAGTCCGATAAGAGTAAGTATCAATCTTGGGCTGAATCCCAAATTGTTCTTTCTTCACTTCTGCAATCTTATCGGTCAAGAGCGCGTCCCGATGATGCACTGGCTGAATCTCCGCTGGAGGCGTTGGTTGATATGCTTTGACATACCCCTATGGCATTTGGTTTGGAGGGACTGGCATATTCATAGCACCAATCTGTGGGGTAAAGTTCATCGGCTGTTTTGCCGATGTTTGATCCTGGAATGCTGCCTGTGGACTATACCGTTGAGTCCCCATTGCTTGGTAGCTTGGCTAAATAGCAGGTTGCTAAACTGGCGCTTGCCCTGACCAATTGAGATTGTAACTCATCGACATCTGACTTGCCGATGGCTGATAGCTTGCAGACAATTGATGCTCTTGTATAGATGGATGATAGCCAGCATAATTGCCCTAAACTGCAGGTAACCCAGACTGAGATATGAATGGTACTATGGGCTGCTCTGCAGTGGAAGCTCTCTGTTGAACTGGTGGAGGATTGGTCAATGGATTCGCATAAGATATCTGTTGCGGAGGCGGGTAGAATCCCATTGACAATGGCTGTATAGCAGGAGGTATAGTAGAATAATGCGGCACTTGAGCCACCGGCCGAATTGGAGTAGCCGATGTCATCGGACTCTTCCCTGCTACATCATGCACTTGAGGCAGTCCAGAGTTGGCAGTAGATGGACCTAGAGGCATACCGTATCCCCACCAATTAGCAGCAGTTTGACTAGGCCTCTCCTGAGATATTAGATCTGATCCTATCGATGTGGCTTCAATGACGGATGGTCCTGATATAGCTGAAAGAGTAGGCGCTTCCATACTCTCAACGGCTGGAGTTGCTGATGGAGTACTGGTAGATGCCGATCCCGGCTGATGATATGCCGGCCCGACATACCCTGGTGCTTGTCCGTCCCTTAACGTTTGCACAACAGCATTGTAGACAGTATTGGACAGCACGGTGGAGTGGTTGATCAAAGCTTGATTTAATGCAGAATTAACCATCTCCTATAATTTACCAGGGTTAGAGTCAAAGGTTACCTGCCGAGGCAATGGCAGATCTTGCTTCTGGATGACTTCTCCTCCCCTATTCATGCTAAAAGACTTCAAGCAGAGCTGCCTGTAATCCTCCATAGCTTTCTCCATGGCTTGCCTCTGATCCTCCTTGAGATCTGACTCTGATATGTTGATGATGTTTTCTGGATTGATATCAGTAGGATTCTTCATGATAGATCTGTTGACTTGGTCCCACCGGGCATGCCAAAAGATGTGTTGATGCAAAATTATATCTGCAAACACACCGGGCTAATACCCACAATCGATATCCGAGGCGTGCCGGTTGATTTGACCTGTTAATCGACAAGGATGGTAAATTTGAATAAGATCTGAACGAGACAACAGCGATACGCCCGGACGTCAAAGCTCAGAAGGTATTCGATAACTGTTGAACAGATCAGATGAGACGACAGCGATACGCCCGGACGTCAAAGCCTGAATCATGCTCGGTAGACACGGAACCTGCAAGGTCGCCGGAGATCAAGTTGATGCAGCCCGTCGATTCTTGAAAGAACTCATTGAAAAGGAAAAGTTACTGGTGACGAAGTCGTCGAAAAGTAGATTACTTG
Source organism: Bothriochloa decipiens (assembly GCA_023333625.1). NCBI lineage: Eukaryota > Viridiplantae > Streptophyta > Magnoliopsida > Poales > Poaceae > Bothriochloa > Bothriochloa decipiens. The sequence continues at coordinate 50,773,657 of CM041633.1, read as the reverse complement.
AAAAGTAAATAAAAGTAATAGATATGTTGTATTGGATTGGTTTTTTTTTACATTGCCTCTCGGTACATATTTATACCCTGGCACTATGAGTCCTAAACAGACACAACAATGTATTACCTAAACAAGTCCTATGTCTAAGGAATAAAAAATAATAACTCGTACCAAGGTCGGACTCAAAAGTAAACTATTAAAATATTGGCATAAATATTGCCAGTTTTCTTATCCATCACTTACGATGAAACCTCTATCGGCACGCTCCTCATCTCTGTAGATTCCATCGGCAATCATGCCTCTCTCTCCATCGGCAACAGCCCTCTGGCTTCATCGGCAATGTACAAGATTAACATGTCCTTTTATCAGTAATCTTCCATCGGCAACTCAGAAGCAATATTAGAGAATAACCACTCCCTTGCCGATCGGCACAATTTTCGGTTCATATTGGCACATGTCAAAAAATGGTGTCAACACATGCCAGGTAGGGGCTACGTGATTTGATCTCTAGGTGATCCAGATGGTTTCGTTCCTAGCTTCCAAGGACTTCAAGACGCGCGTCTCCTACACCATTGGTTCTTTCACATGGGCCACCGGTGTGACGACATCCCTCATGTTTGCGGGAGCAGCGCAGCCGGTCCCAGCTCTGGCTGCAATGCATTCAGTAGCACCGACCACTTTGACTACTTCTCCAACAACTCAGATCTCTAGGATGCCCCGGGGTCGTCCGAGCCACCCATGAAGAGGATGGAGACGATGTCCGCACCAGCGGAGAATCGATGGCTTCCTCACTACCAGAGGAGGCACATCGACAACTCTGATCTAATCAATGCAATCGACTGGCACGGGCAGGTCTGGCTGAGCTCCTCGAGTATGTAGAGTCTGCTCCTACACGGCTTCATGAAGAGTACTTGGATTTCACCCTTGTCCGACCATGCCGGTGTAATCGTGCCAACCAGCCACGTCGCACAGATCCAAACCTGCTCGTAGTCCATGGGCCGCCACCTGTCCATCAGGATAGCAACGCTCAGCACCAGCAAGGACATACGAGCCAAGCTGGTGGCCCATGCCAGCCAGATCCAAATCTAGCTCTAGCCCGAGCACCACCCATCGACCACAGAGGAGGGCCACCGGCCGCTCACCGCAACAGGCCCCCCACTTCGGTGGAGCACCATCAACGACAACCCGTGCTCGACCAGGGGCGCTGTCAGCAGCGCCTTGCGTGCAATCAATCTTGACATCCGTGACGACCAGATCCAACTCTGGCTGCCATTTGGGATCCGCCTCCAGTCAGGCTGAATGAGTTCATCGACGTACATCAGCACTGGCAAGCACTCACCCGCGCTTCTCAGCAGGCCCGAGCAGAGTGGAGGTAGCAGCGCCGGGCGCAGCTGGCGCAACCCGCCTCAGGGCAGGCAGATCTCGTCGCCCCCAACCAAAACCATGCAACAATCTTCTCGTTCGAGTTGAGCAACATGGCCGCGTCCTACAAGAGAAGCCTGCAGGATGCTCCCTGACAACATGACAATCACCTACTGGACCTAGATCCAAATCTAATTCTGGTCCTAGAAGATCCAAGGCCCATGATTGGCATGGTGTCTCTGCAGCAGAATCCTTCTGGATCTGGCGCGACGGCACCCGAAGACAACACTGTGTTCAACTCACTCTCTTGGCTTGATAGGACCTCATCTCTGATGAAGAGTGCCCTGAGGTCTGGAGTCAGGAAAATGTCAGGAAGGATGACCCAACCACACTAGACCACCAAGCCTGCACTACCAACACGGCGCCAGGCACCCCGAGGACTCCACCTGGTTTCAACGGCACCATCTTCACCGTCAGCGTGGACGAGCCTCCTGCTCTAAATGAAGCAGACTAAGAGAGGCGAGCAAGAGAAGATTGCAACGCTGATCGAGAGCATCGACATTAACAGGAAGCACAAGATGCGAACGCCATCAATAACGGAGACAATGGTGCAGGTCCTCCGTCACGCCGCCTCCAATGCAACCTCAATGGTGAGTTCAACATCGTTAGAAACCAGATTGTCCATGAGACTCCCATGGCCAACATCACTATGGCTATGGATTGGCTCAACAACCTTCCCCTGAGCACACCCGAGGTCGAAGCGATTCGGGACTTTCTGATCACCGCCAAAGCACAGGTGGTTCAGCTTCGCTCCGTCGGGTCGTTGACCACATTGCATCGGCCACGGCAGTGCCGGCGCAGCTGTCGTTGCCAACCCATATAGAGTGGTGCTGACAATGTGTCCAATCATGGGGACCCTTTGCTCGAGCAGCATAGGCAGGCCGATGTCGACAACAATCCACGAGAAGCGCCATGTAACAACGAGCGCCAACACGGCAATCGCTAGCGTGCCAACAGGTAGGAGGCCAACCGACATGTCGAGCACAACCAGGAAGTCGAGCAGCCCCAAACTCACGACCTCCGTGATCACCTTGATGAATGGTACCGTGCTCGGCGACACCTTAATGGACCAACCCCATTCTCAGAGGAACTCAAGGCCGTCCTTTGGCCAAAGAACTTTCGATCGGGGACGTCAAGATGTATGATGGGCAAGACGATCCTAAGCACTGGATCATGCTGTACAAAGTAGTGGTCCAAGCAACGGGGAGCAACTAGTACATCATGGCAAACTAGCTCCCGGTGGTCCTGAGCAACGTCGCTACCTCCTGGCTGCTCTATCAGTGCATCGGCAGCATCCACAGCTGGCCCCAGCTTAGGTCGATGTTTATCGACAACTTCAAGCCCACGTGCATGCAGCCGAACACCAAATACACTTTGGTGCAAGTCCAGCATCGTTCGGTGGAGTCAATGCGACAGTACATCCGGCGTTCTCCAACGTGTGGAACCATGTCATCGATGTCACTCCGGCGGAAGGGATCGACCTTTTTGTCGCCAGCTTGGTTCAACCGTGCGGCCTAGACCTCAAGAAGGAGTTACTCCTCGAGCGACTGAGAACCATGGAAGATCTCCTCTCCACCGCCCACAAGTTCGCTCACCTCGATGATGGGCTGAACGAGGGGGAACCCATCCCCCCAACCACAACTACAGCCGCGACGACGACCACGACCGCAACAGCAACCAAGACCGCTGGCCAGATTGGTGGAACGATCAGCGCAACCGTTGGGACAACCACGAGCCCAACCATCGTGGTGATGACCGTCCATACAAGTGGCGTGGTCAGGATGGCTACAATGGTTGTCGGCGTACCGCAATGACCCCTCTGTCAACGTGGTAAAGGACCAGAAGAGGACGAATGATAAAGAACTCGACAAAGTCCTTAGTCAGGATTGCCCTCATCACCTTGGCAAGGGTCACAGGCTAGGCGAGTGCAGGGTCCTGAAAGAGGCGATGGATAGGACGGCCAACAAGAAGCCACGTCTGGCCCCCAAAGCCTAAGGCAAAAGCCCCGTGCAGCCTAGAGATGTCAATGAAGAAGAAGTCAAAGATGCCAACCCACAGCACACCTACAGGGATCCCGTGAAGAACATGACCACCATCATCTTTGGGGGCAAAGTCGAGCTGGAGAACGCCTGTGACAAGAAGCTACTAACGCAAGCCATTGTGGCTATCCTAGAGGTGGATGGTCTCGTTGCAGATGTGAAGGTGCCCGCCTGGTCCGAGCAGCCCATATCTTTCAGCGGCAATGATATGTGGGCCAAAGTCCCCGATGGCGGTCATTTCCCACTGGTCCTCGACCTGGTGATAGACGGCATCCGGTTTGAGAAAGTGCTCATCGATGGTGGCAGTTCCCTGAACATATTATTCCTCCCAGCCTTCAAGGAGCTCGGGTTGGGTTTCAAAGATCCCAAGCCATACAATTGACCATTCTAGGGCATCACGCCAAGGAAGCCTTTATACCCCCTCGGGCAAGTCATGCTGCTCGTCCAGTTCGGGACCAAGCAGCACTTTCGCATCAACCACATTACCTTCATCGTGGCCGACTTCGAAAGCATATACCATGCTATCCTTGGTCGACCCGAGATTGCCAAATTCATGGTGGTTCCTCACTACGGGTACCTCGTGTTGAAGATCCTGACTAAGCAGGGTGTCCTGTCCTAGCATGGCAACGTCTTCACGGTGTGTGCATGCGAGTCTGATGCCTACGTAGCCATGGAGGTCGAGGAGTTGAAGCATGCTTTGGAGCACACCGACCTGGGTGTCAAGGAGGCACCCCCTGCGGAGCTTGAAGTTCTAGTCCAGCAAGGCCAAGCAGCACAAGCTGATCTAGCTCGATCCAAATGATCTCTCAAAGACCACCAAGATTGGGGCTACCCTTCCCCCCAAATAGGAAGATGCGCTCATCTGATTCCTTCAAGAGCACATCAGCGTGTTTGCGTGGAAATCCGCTGACATGCCTAGTGTCCTGAGGGAAAAGGCCAAGCACTACCTTCATGTCTCAAAGACTACTAAGCCCATCAAGTAGAAGATGCGTTAATTTGCTTGTGACCACAAGGAAGTCATTAGGGTAGAAGTCACCAAGCTCCTAGCAGCTGGCTTCATCAAAGAGGTGTCTCACCTGAGTGGTTAGCTAATTCGGTTCTTGTACTAAAAAAGAATAAAGAATGGAGATTGTGCACTGATTACACCAATCTCAACAAACACTGCCCTAAACAGGCCTTCAATCTCCCTTGAATCGATGAGGTCGTAGATTCTACCGTAGGTTGTGAGCTGCTGTCCTTCTTAGATTGCTACTCGGGCTACCATCAAATATGCCTCAAAAAAGGGGACTAGGAAAAGACTGCCTTCATCACCCCTTCGGTGCTTTCTGCTACATGACCATGTCGTTTGGCCTCAAGAACGCTGGAGCCACTTATCAGCGGGCCATCCAGGCTTGTCTCAAGCACGAGATCACTGCCGACCTCGTTGAGGCATATGTCGATGATGTGGTGGTGAAGACCAGAGAATCCAACACATTTGTTGATAACCTCCAGTGGACTTTTTTGGCCCTCAATAATTTTTGGTGGAAGCTGAATCCCAACAAATGCATCTTTGGTGTCCCGTTTGGGATCCTGCTCGGCAACGTCGTCAGCCAGGACGACATATGCCCAAATCTTGAGAAGGTTCAGATCGTGCTAGACCTCCAACCACCACAAAACGTCAAAGGTATCCAGAAACTCACCAGCTGCATGGTGGCCCTGAGCCGCTACATCTCCCGCATGGGCGAAAAAGGGCTCCCCTTCTTCAAGCTGCTCAAAGCTAATGAGAAATTTGAATGGACAGAGGAGGCTGGCAAGGCTTTCAAACAGCTCAAGGAGTACCTGGCAACCCCCCAGTACTCACGGTACCGCAAGAAGGTGGGGACCCCCTCCTCTATATCGCCGCCACTACAAACATGGTCAGTACCGTGATGGTGGTCAAGCGCTAGGAACCCGAGCATGTCTACAGGGTGCAGCACCCAATCTACTACATCAGTGAGGTTCTTAACGAAACCAAGCAGCGATACAACCATGTGCAGAAGCTACTATATGCGCTCTTGATCACCAAATGAAAGCTCCTCCATTACTTCCAAGCATACAAAATCACGGTGGTCACCAAAGCCGCACTTGGCAACATACTCCGTAACAGAGACGCTAGTTCTCATATTGTCAAATATGCATTAGAGCTCTCTGAGTTCATGCTGAGCTTCCATAGTCAAAATACTATGAAGTCTTGGGCCCTAGTCGATTTTATCATTGAGTGGTCAGACCTCACCTTGCGCCTGGCCGATACGTCTCCTGACCACTAGAAGATGTATTTTGATGGTTCCTTGAACATCGATGGCACCAGGGCAGGAGTATATTTCATCTCTCCATCCAGGGACACGCTCCGCTAAGTCTTGTGCATACACTTCAAGGCGTCTAACAATGTGGCTGAGTACGAAGCAGCCCTACATGGTCTCCACATTGCAGTCGAGCTAGGCATTAAACGACTCCTGGTATACAAAGATTCTGCCCTCGTCATCCCTCAAGTCAATAAAGACTGGGACATGATCAAGGAGAAGATGGATGCTTATGTTGCGGAAATTTGCAAGTTGGAGAATAAGTTCTTTGGACTGGAGTTCACGCAAATTCCACGTGCTGAGAACATAGGTGCTGACGAGCTATCTAAACTTGAATCGTCCCCGAGCCAAGATACACCTGGTGTTTTCATCTAAGATTTGATCAAGCCTTCGATCCCTAATCAGGCTTACGAAGCACTGGCGCCTAGCACAGCAGTCGACCAACTCATAGCAGTGCTCACAGGCAAAGCAGCAGAGGTAGAAGATAGCTACCCCCGCCAGCAGGAATCTGGCAATGGTGTTGAGCAGCCACCGGCTGATGAGCCAGCCGAGCAGGCAGCACCTCCCCAGCCTGACTGGAGAGAGCCCTTTGTCAGATACCTAAATGACCACCTTGTTCTGGAGGATAAGATCGAATCCCAACAGCTGGTCCGCAGAGCCCATGCCTACTTCAAGGTTAACAGTGAGCTGATGTGCAAGGCCCCAAGGTCCCTGATCTTCCAGAAATGCATCATCCAAGCAGAGGGTTTGAAGCTTTTGAAGGATATTCATGAGGGCACTTGTGGTAACCATGCAACATCCCAGACGCTAGTTAGCAAAGCTTACCGAGTAGGGTTCTACTGGCTAACAGCCATCTCTGACACAGAAGAGTACGTGCGCCGGTGCAAAAACTGCCAGATGTTCGCCAAGCAGATTCATGTCCCCGCACATGAACTGCAGACCATCCCGGTTGCTTGGCCGTTCTCATGCTGGGGACTTGACATGATCAGCCCCTTCAAAAAGGCTCTTGGCGGACACACAAGCGTTTTTGTGCTCATCGACAAATTTTCCAAATGGATCGAGTACAAATCCGTCAAGAAGGCCTCGTCCAAAAAAGCAGTACAGTTCCTTGATGAGGTTATCCACTGATTTGGCATACCCAATACCATCATCACTGATTTAGGCTCTTAATTCACCAATGACGAGTTCTTTGACTTCTACGATGACAATGGCATTAGAGTCAAATATGTGTCTATCGCTCATCCTTGAGCAAAATGACAGGTGGAATGAGCTAACGGTATGATTCTTGACACCCTGCGCAAATGGGTATACCAGGATGACAAGGATCTAAAACCTGGTTGGTGGCTCAAGGAATTACCTGCTGTGATCTAGGGACTCCGTACCCATCCCAGTCGTAACACTAGAGTCTCTCCATACTTCATGGTATTTGGATCCGAGGCTATCCTACCAGCCAAGGTCGCACTCCTCTCACCATGTGTCCATCTTTACAATGAAGAAGCCTCAGATGAAGCTAGGGAATTTGACATCATCGCCAAAGAAGAAATAGTGCTTGAGTCCTGTGCTCATACCGCTAAGTACCTAGCGTCAGTGCATCGTTATTAAAATCAAAACGTCAAAAGCAGGTTGTTCATGGTCAATGACATGGTGTTATGACGAATACAGAAGACAGATAGTTTGCACAAACTGTCATCAAGATGGGAAGGGTCATTTAGGATCAAGGCTGTCACATGCCTGACATCCTATCGGTTGGAGATGACGGAAGGTGTTGAGGAATCTAATCCCTGGCACAGTGACCACCTCATATGCTTCTATCCATAAAAAAGATATGTACTCAGTTCTCTGTTATCTCAATTACTTAATAAAGTTTCTTTTGTTGTTCTCTTTTCCCATCCTGATTCTATTTTTGTGCACACATCTATCATACAAGCGCCTTGCATAAGTCCTAGTTATACTTTGTTTTTTGCCCATCGAGAATGGCTTGACAAGGCACTGTCTCGAAGCCTCTTACAATGTGTTACAGCTCCATGCTACATGGCACTAGGAGATTCAGCAGTTGCTCTCTAACAGTGCTAGGTACCTAGTGATCTCAGCAGTCCTATGCGGGTCACTAACGCATCCCTAATCACCTGAAAGAGTTATCTTGCATTGAGGGTGGGGGCAAAACTTAACTTGCGACATTTTTTTGGAAAAACGACCCATGCATAAATTGCATCTAGAAAACAAAAAATGGAAAAATGTTTATTATCCACTTAAACATGCCTACTTGTCTGTGTCAATAGGCAACTTATATACATTGACCACTGCTCAGCACAACTTATATACAATGTTTTTACACAAATACATTGACCATAGCCTACTGACTACTACCACCATCTCCCGCATGATCGAAGATTAATGTCATCTCTTCAATGATGGCAGTGGCAGTCGGACCAGATGAGGCTCGGAGCTCTACAGCTTCCTCATCAGCAACCTCTGGAGGGATCCCGTGCTCAATGGTTGCCAGATCCACGTTTCGGTAGTTGGCACGGACCACAACAAGCAAGGTAGAGGCCACAAAACGCCCAAACTCCACGACGAACTCCTGCAGCGCCGGCCACAGCCTCTGGCACTGGTCGGCGATGGTAGTCTCCTCACCTACAGGGTCCAAAGGGTGCTCTTCTCCTAGAAATATGGCCCTTAATCCGGGCTTGATGTGGTCGGTCATGGCTCGCATCTTTCCACGGAGGCCTGTGTTGGCATCCTCAAGCACCGAGAACTGGGCTAGGTGGTGCTCCCTCAGGTCTATAGCAACAAAACAATGGTGGTTAGCATACCCTAGTCTGCCTAGTATGCAGTAGACTACAAACAACAACTCTACAATACTTGACTTACCAGTCAGCTAGGCGATCTATGCCTGGTCTGCTTTGGCCTGCTCCAGCAGACTAGCCTGCTCCTCAGCCATGGCCTTATTTCAGCCCTTCAGCCCTATAAGAAGCAGTCATAAACACAGAAGGGCAAGAGTGGATTACTTACTGGCGTTGGCCTGCTCTAAGGTTTCTTTCTTTCGGCGCAGAGCCTCCTCCTCCCTGGATCGTTCAAGAGTCTCCAACTTGTGACGCAGAGCTTCCCCCTCCTACCTGGCCTACTCTAGAGCCTCCACCTTACGGTGCAATGAGGTCACCTCCTCCTCCTGCCGGACCTCACGCTCATAGAAGACTTCAGGCTGCGCCTCCAGCTCGGCATTAGCTCCTTGGAGGGTTTCACACCGCGAACCGGCTGATGGTCCTACCCCACTAGGTGCTGGTCTGCTGCAGCGATTGCACATGCCATGGATTGATTAACATGCTTGTGGTTTAAACACCAAACACAAAACAATAGCTAATCGTGGTCGGGTGTTACCCTGATCCAGTCAAGCAGCACCTCCACCGCATCCTGGATGCCAGCGTCCATGTCGTCATCAGATATTTCTTCATGAGACACGACACGGCTATCTCCTAGCTTGCACGATATGAAGACGTGCTACTTGGGCAGGTCGGTGCATGGCATCTTCGGCACCCTGGGCACCTCCTCAACCTCCTCAGCCGACATTGGCGTGCTCGGCCCTGCCTGCGCCAGTGTGTACCTCGGTGGACGACCCATCACAGCGGTAACCGGTTGAAATGGCATCACCCACCTCTCCGGCGGAGGAGTCGGTGTCGAAGTTGGGTAAGAAATCGCTGCGGTACTGCTTGTCACCTTCCCCTACTCCACGGGTTGTGCTGTGCTGCTGCCTGGCACCTGCTCGGCGGACGGTGCTGAGCTCTAACTGGGGGGAAGAGTTGGCATTGCCGATGGTGGCGCACAGCTGGATTACATATTTTGGCCAACAACAAGCACAGAATCACAAGCACGAACGGGCAAGATATGCGGACTCAGTGACACTCACCTGGCTAACCACCGGAACCCTCCTCGAAGCACCTGGGGCCCTGCTTGTCACTCCGCTGCCGTGCCCGGGTACTCGGTCCGACGTCCCACCCGACTGGCTCATGCCCGCAGGGTGCACTGAAGTAGTTGGCTCCCTAGCCTCCTCTCAGTGCCCTGCGGATGAAGCCACTCTGGTCGATGATGCAGCCACCTTGTGCAGTGCAGGCGGCGGCGATTGTGGTGGTGGTGCTATTACCCCAGCTTGCTCTGGCTACGGGGTTGATGTAGCAGCTGCTCACTGAGGTGGCGGTGTCGGCGGTGGTGCGGCCTGCATGGGCCTCCTAGGTGTTGCCGTAGGTGCAGGCCTCGGGTTCTTCCCTGTCAGAGGCATCGTAGCCTGACGTTTCCTCTGGCACTGATTTAGCATCAAGAGGTCGTCATCAGACGACACCCGGGTGGCCGGGGCACCCCTTTTCTTGCTTCCCCTCCTTTTTCGTCTAAGTTTAATTTACCCCCGGACAACAGAGAAGAGGGTTTCTTCTTCTTGGCAGCCTCAGCCATGGGTTGCTTGCCCACTGCTCGGCTCCGTACCTGAGTAGTAGGAATGTCCTCCTCGTCGGAGCTGGAGACATCGATAGCCTCCTGCTCCGCTTGGGACTTGCACTGTTGGCATAGCGCATCGCACTGAGGCCATGGCTCTACCGGCATGTCCGAGATTAATACCTTACGGTCCTGACCAAGCAATGTCTGATAGTTAGACAATTCACGAATACATATTAGTGCATACAAAATTAAATTACAGAGCAGAGCTGGTCGGTTTACCTCTGGTGGTGGACGGTTGATGTCGTATGGCTGAGCATGCGGCTACAGAAAGATGCTGCTCAGATCAAACCTCTTGAACAGAGAAGCCATCCGCCAGTATAGCACCTCCTGTGTCAGCTTCTCCTGTCTTTCTCAGGAGTGGTCAGCCCGTCCAGAATATTCGAGCAGGTGGTTGACCCATTCCTTGCACGGCTGGATCCGGCGGACCGACCAGATCCCGGCAACAAGCACGCTATTAACCGAGTGGTTGTCAATCAACATTCGAGAAGGTGGAGGGAATGGTGGTGGTAGTAAATGCGGTGCGGAACCTTTTCCCCCGCGGCGCTCGCTATTTATACCATGCGGTTGTGCCCTTTTGACTTCTAGGGTTGGACCACTTGACTTGTGTGGACGTAGGCCTGTTGGGCCGTCGTGGTCCCCAAGTTCGTGCATGGGCTAGGATATTATATTCCCCCCACATGAATGATTGCGTGTGCAAATCCAATCATAACGCACTTACCCTAAAATCTGGGGATCTCATCCCAGATTTGTTATTAATCATATATTTTGCTCCAAAATTGGTTCTAGATTTTTTCCTTAAATCTGGGGACTGATTTTGCGGGCCAAATTTTTTCCTTCACACCTAGGGACTGTGTGCCAGTATACCACCAGATGATGCTTACAGAGCACATGTTCTCGGCATCGTCAACTGCTACAACACGTCTTTAGAAAAACAAGCTAAGTTTTTTACTTTAGTTTTTTTAATGGTCCTTTCTTTTTTACACAGCTTTGTATCTTTTTCACTACTCATCATACATACGCCCTACACCGATCACAATTAAATTTTGTTTCTTGACCGCCAAGAATGGCTTGACAAGGCACTATCTCAAAGCCTCTTACAATGTGTTATAGCTCCACGCTATATGGCACTAAGAGATTCAGCAGTCGTGCCCTAATGGTATTACGCGGTTCACTAGCGCATCCCTAGTCATCGACAGAGTTAGGTTCACTAGCGCATCCCTAGTCATCGACAGAGTTAGGTTGCTTTGAGGGTGGGAGGCAAAAACTTGATTGTCGACATCACTCATGTTTTCTACATATCAAACATCTAAATTGACATCAATGTTGTCATCCAGATTAATTATTTGTGCATCATTTACTATCGGTTTTCATGTTTATTTTTTAGGACAAGGTTTCGGTTGCTGAGCACACTTCGTACGCTTGGAGACTGGATAAAGGATCATTGTTCAAGTTTTCCACTGGCACATGCACTTCACCATTGACCAGTTGGGCTGCCCAGTGCTTACCACCCAGTTGGTCTAACTCGGTGCTATGAACTGCATACCTGGTTCCTGACCACCTGCTGCTTGAGGACTCGTCATTATCATCACGCGGCTTGGTGCCATGTGCCGCACAGCCTCGTCTCCGGCCTTACGCTGCTAGGGGACATGCCACCACTAATTGACTAGGTGTTACACACCATACAGCCTCATTTGTTATTTCATCCTACTCGGAACCTTGTCATTGCCACCCAGAGGCATCCGCGGATCAGCGGTTCTCGGTGTCTCTTGACCCGATCAAGTACCTGGTGACTGCACTTTCGACTTGCCACCAAGCTCCTGCCTGTGGATCAGTAGTTGTCGGTGTCCCTTGACCTAATCAAAACTGAGCCCTGTTTCCTAAGCAGAAGGTCATAGGTTCATACAAAGGCCTTTGCATCAACTCATCATTTGTCATTCAGTACGACTAGTTAAGTGTGGTGTTGAGTTTTTTCTTAAAAGCTCAATACAACATATGCTATCTTCTATCGAGCTTGGGGACTATGTGGGCCCATGTCACCTCATGGTGACTTGGGCATATTGCTTGTTCTCAGTTCTAAAATGGGTATTTAGTATTTTCCATGTCTAATTAGTGTTGTGTTGAGTTTTTTCTTAAAAGCTCAATACAACATATTCTATCTTCTATCGATCTTGGGGACTACGTGGGCCCATGTGACCTCACGGTGACTTGGGATTATTTTCTGTTCCTGGTTTGGTACCCCTACCTCTGCGGATTATTCATGTTAGCATTCCAGTGATACTTTGTGTCACGTGTTAACATGGGCCCACATCTCAGGATGTGGAAATATTTTTCTTTTTCTTGGAACACCATGCATCTTTTGATAGATCACCTTCCTTGATGGGAGCTGTGGTCGGGAGTAGACTTAACTACTCGGGAGAAGCCTAGATGGTGCTAACTGATCAGCATCAGCGCTGGTCGGCGTCATGTGGTCAACATCAGCACTGCTTGGCATGACGTGGTCCGCATCTTCACTGCTCGGTACAGGTCAAGATGGCGACTCCCTCAAGATACATGGTGCTCGGGGACTAGCTGTGGGGGTATAGACCCCATATACCCTTACGGCTAGACTTTGGGCTGCTCAGTCCTGACAGCCCAGACCAGAAGACGAAGGCTGGTTCATCATCATCGTGATCGATGGGCCAGACAACAAGACAGAGCCTGTGGTTTGCTACCGACTAGGTCGGTGGGCCGCGCGGGCACCAAGGACTGCTTGGTGCACAAGGAGTCCTAGTCAATTAGATCTAGTCGTATACTCCAAGGATACGGCACAATGTAACAGACCATAGGGAAACCCTAGATATGTAACCTTTCCCCCCCAACTATATAAGGTGGGCATGGACCCCCCTAGAACGCATCTAAACCCTGTCTATTCATTGTACTCATCAATATAGCAACAGAGACGCAAGACGGGGTATTACGCCTCTGAGCGGCCTAAACCTGGATAAACCTCGATGTTCATCTTGTGTTTCACATCCGAATCGTAGGTCTTAGCGCGCCCTTCACCGCAATCTACTACCTCGGGGTATCCCATGGTAGACTGCCGACGAGGTTTCATAGACAGTATCCCCAAAATGATAAAGGTAGGTCCTTCCAGCTCATCATAGACTAAACCATGTCTAACCAAGTCCAATTATGACGCTCGGACATGCCATTTTTCTATGGTGTTCCGGGCAACGTAAGTTGTGGAACAATTCCGCAACTCTTAAGATGATTGCTAAACTCGTGGCTCAAATATTCGCATCCACAATCAGATCACAAGGCTTTAATTTTCTTGCTACATTGATTCTCTACTTCATTCTAAAATTCTTTTAACTTTTCAAATGTTTTAGACATATACTTTATTAGGTAGACATATCCATATCTACTAAAGTCATCAGTAAAAGTAATGAAGTAGTGAAATCCACCTCTAGCTGTCGTGCTTAGTGGTCTGCACACATCAGTATGTATGAGTTCCAATAAGTCAGACGCTCTCTCACGAAAACTTGTGCAAGGCGCCTTGGTCATCTTGCCGAGCAAGCATGCTTCACATGCCTCGTAAGATTCAGAATCAAATGAAGTTAGAAGCCCATTAGCATGGAGCCTCTTCATGCGATTTTTACCTATATGACCCAAACGACAATGCCATATATATGTAGGGCTTAACTCATTGAGCCGAGGCCTTTTAGCAGTAACATTATAGAGAGGAGCATCACCAAGATTTAAAATAAATAATCCATTCACAATGGATGCAAAAGCCACAAACATGTTATTCTTGGAGATCATACAACCATTGTCTTTACTCACAAAAGAATGACCATCCTTCATCAAACATGAAGGTGACACAATGTTTCAGCTTAAGCTAGGAACAAAATAACAATTATTCAATTCCATAATAAATCCTGATGGTAGGTGAAGTTGTATCGTCCCGATGTTCAATGAAGCAACTCTTGCATTGTAGCCCTCGGGGAAGTCAACCTCTCCCTTTTCCATATTTCTACTTCTTATCATTCCCTGCATCGTATTGCAAATATGAGCAACTGATCCAGTATCGAATACCCAGGAGTTGACATAGGAGTTAGCGAGAAAAATATCCGTAACATGAACAACAAGAGTACAAGTAGCAGTAATACCTTTACCATCGCCATCCTTCTCTAAGGACACCAAGTACTCCTTGCAGTTCCTTTTCTAGTGACCTTTCCCCTTACAGTAAAAGTAATCTGAATTTGCAGATGGTCCAGCCTGGGCAGTGGATGAGTTTGGCTTAGAGATCTCATCTTTAGCCTTGCCCTTCTTCTTCCAAGAATTGCCCTTCCTCTTGAACCGAGGCCTATTCTGGACTGCCAACACTTGGCTACTACCGGCACCTTTCTTGATGTTGGCTTCTGCTATTTTCAGCATGTATAACACCTCAACTTTTCTATTGAGTGACTTAAAGACCAAATCTCGGAAGAGACCTTCTAAAGAGGTTCTAACAAGATGGTATTGTCATCATTCCTCTCGGACTTAAGCAAGAATTCTATTAAGTGTGGTGGCATTCGCTACCAACTTCAATCAGTCTTGAGCGTCTCTAGCCATGGGACATAAAGGTCTAAACATCCATATTGGTTTTTCTTTTCATCATTTCACAATACTCGATTCTGTTTTACATCTCATCAACCTCTTATGTCCCGAGTCACAAGACTACAAGATCTAAGGATCAAACTGTATCTTGTAATCATCTTTCACTAACCCTTACTTCTTATCCTAACATCTCATAGGACTAGAAGTAAGGAAAACATGAAGGCCTGAAGTAGTCAATCCTTATTCTCTTTGCAGTTCACAATCGATCATCGTATGACTCATACATCTTGAATCAAGGAGTTGAGAGCAGCATAACATCAATCTTAACCTTCGTATCATTTTCTGCCAGTATTGACATTGGACCCTACATCTCATAAAGACCTAGAAATCTATTTATAAGCTTTGTGTCAATGACTCTCAGTGTCAACCTTTACCTCTCTTGTCGATTATTCTTCATATCTAGTCGTCGAGCTTTCGCTGAGCCTCAATGACTACTAGCACTTGAAAGTCTTCAAGTTATTATTGAAAATCGATCTATGACTCCCTTGTTAGCCCTTTTGGTGCTCCCTAAATCCTTATCTCGTAAGTGCCAAAGCAACTTTATAACCTACTTTGTCTTCTTTCTCTTAAGTCTCTTTGAATCTCGGGATGAGACTCATGTTAAGTGGGGTAGATCTATAACACCCCAAAATTTGTGTTTTGGGTTGTTATTAGAAAGCGCTAAATAAAATGTGCTTTTCTATATTCTTTTTTAGAAAATATTTGAATGGGTTTGTGCTTGGTGCTTTGCTTGGTTTTGTTGGTGTGAAAAAGAATTTCTAAACCTCGAGCAAGTCACGTCTAGGTTTTCTTTGAATTTGAAAATAAAGCTTTGAAAACCCAAGTTTGCCTCAAGAAGGTTTTGGGAAAACGGTTTCAGAAAAATCCTTTCTCTGGCTTAGAGAAAGAGAGAGTTTTCTTTTTCCTCTATAGTGTTGGCCACCGCTCTAGCTAGACACCATCCCCTACCAAGCTCCAGTCCACCCGGGCTTGCCTCAGCATATCCTGGCCAGACCTAGCTTGCTCTGGCCTCTCCTACCCTCAACTAGCCAGCTCTGGCCAATCATGGCCAGCACCAGCCGACCATGACCAGCCCCAGCCAGCCAAGGCCACCCCGGCCGGGCCAGCAGTAGCCATAGTGGGCCGCCGCCACCAGCTGTAGTAGGCCGCAGCCGGCCGTCGCCGGGCGTTGCAGGCCGCAGTGGGCCACCGCCGCTGGCCGTAGCAGGCCGCAGCCGGCCGCCGCCGGCCGTAGCAGACCCCTGCCGGCCGTCGCCGGCCGTCCTGTAGGCCAGGGCTGAGGTCCCTTCCCCCGGCGTGAGCTGCAGCCTGGCTGCCATGACCATGGCCTGGAGAGGAAGATGGACAGAGGTAGAAGATGAGGTATTTATGACTTTGCCACCAAGCGATTTATTTATACTTTTGCCACTGATCATATAATCTCCGCTGTTTCACCGTTTTAACTCTGATTCGAGCGATTCTAGTTGCGTTAGTTTCGTGTCGTCGTGATCTACGTAGGAGTAGTAAATTTTATCATGTCACTAATTTATGAATTTATTTGGTTAAATGCAATTTGATGAATATTTATTTAATAGTTTTCTAATTAAAAGTAATCTAGGGTTTTATATTTCCGATCTCGTTGTGTTATGACCGTGTGGACCTTAAGCTTTGTTTTAGCAATGATCTTCATGATGTCATATGTCTGTGCATTTAATCTTGTTCACTTGTGTAATAATTAGTTGATGCTCAACTAAATAAAAGCAAGCTAGGGCTATGCTTTCGTTGTCCTTGTGTTGCAATCATGTCAACGTATGTTGCTTGTTATCAATAATGTTTGTCACATCATGTGTTATGTAAGTAATCTTGTTTATTAATTAATGTGTGCTCTCTTGTATAAAAGTAATTTAGGTTTGTACCTTGAGTTTTCATACATGCCTGTCAATATGACTAGTACCAACTTAATTGCTTCTTTATTAATTATGACTTGTTTAGAGTTACTTTGAAAACATGTCATGCTTTGTTAAGTGTTCTCACATGTTATATCATATTAACCTAGTTAATAATGACTTAATGTCCTTTTCGTTAATGCCTTTTCGTTAATGCCATGCTTAGTTCAACCTTGAATCATAAATGCTCTATATTTAATATCAACATGTCTTATTGTTTATGTCCTGCTTGGATTAATCTTTAAGCATATGATGTTTCTTTAATGCTGTTGCATGTTCTAGGTTTGATAATTTATGAATGTTTAAAATGGCTTAGATAATATAATTGCTTATAAATAGAGTATGACTAAGGTTTAACCCTGCTTTACATTTCAACATCATCCAACTGATTTGACTTTATGTCTTTCTTATGTGTTCCGCATCTTGCTTTAGTAAATGTATCAATCTTAAAGTTTGTTTCTGTGCTTGTTTGCAAGTACCTCGCTAGCCGTGTTTTCTTTAATGATAGATCCCTCGTTTGTCATTTTTGCGCTCTTGCGACCGTAGCACCGAGTTTGACCATTTAGATCGTTCTATTTTTAGTTTCCCTTTTGATTGGTATATTGATCTTAGTCTTGTCTTTTTGTGTGTTTGTTTGTGTTGTTTGGTTGCTGTGACTAGACGAAGAGTGGTTTGTTAATGCTGAAGACTAAGCTGAGGACCGACAAGTGCAGCTGAAGCTGGAGGCCAGAAGAGCAGCTAGACTTTTGATTTAAGGCAAGTGCAGGCACCTTTGATCATATTGAGCCTATTCACTTTTAATTAATACATTGCATGTGTCTTAAATCGGTAAACCATAGGGATGACTAGCCACTCTATCCATATATCACCTATGGGGGTTTTTAGTTGATAGGTCATTAGGTTGCTAGTGCTCTACCTCACCTTTCACCAATTTAATGAAGATAAAACTTGCTTCTTAAAATATGTTGGAGCCATGGGCTCTTGGCTTCGGCCGTTGGAGAAGTTGATGTTGATCCGCATTGTTGGTTGGCGGTGAAAGACAGGGGAAATGGATGCTAGTGGGACTCATGTTGACGAGGGTATCCGTATCTCCTCCCCCTTAAGGTCCTATTCGTGGAGCGGTAACCTAGGACTTCCGTACATCTCCAGGCTAATGGGCTTTGGCTTGGTCTATTAGCAAGATCATCATAGGCAGGAAGGTGGCTCACCGACGGGTAGCATAGCAATGGCGTGAAGGGTGTTATAAGTTCTAGCATGGGAGTTCTGGTTGATCTGTAGACCGGGGAGGCGGCTATGAGTACGTCCCTCATGTGCTTGGGACATCGCGGATTGGGTTACCACTGCCTATGACCCTGTGAAGGACCTCATTGTGACCTCTGCCAGCCTATCTTGGAAATGGGCTAAGAGACTTGCAACCTTGGGCATCAAGAGTAATCACAATCTGGAGTGAAAGTGTACACATCTGCGCAGAGTTAAAATCGATATATCGTCTGTGCTCACGGTCGCAAGCGGCCTAGATCCTTGCATGATTAGTCAAATGGTTTAAGCTGTGAAATCTTGGTGATGTTGTTTAAGGAGGTGGCTACCTCTGTATCTGAACGGGATGGCAATCCTGTGTTGCTTGAGATGGCAATCTCAAGGTTAATGATATTAATGATATATGCTTATATCTATAATGATAAATGATTCATTAAATGCCACTTGAACCTTAATTAAGGGTTGGGTGTTTCAACCAAGTTGATTAGAGAACAGGTTGCAATAAGTAAAATCTTAATTGCTACATTTAAAATGGTACCGCAGTTTACCTTTCAGCCTTACCTTTGTATAAGCCATGCATGTCATTACTTTCCACTTGTACTTGCTGAGTTTCGAGATGGAACTCACTCTAGCTATAGATTGTAGTAAGGTGTTTCTCAAAGGAAGGATAAAGAAGTTGGGTACTGGAAGTGTTTGGCATATGGAGCCCCCAGTCAACAGTCCCTGAGGAAAATGAAGAATGAAGAGAAGTCTTAGCCAACGTTTCGCGTTACTCTGATAAGTGTAAGTGTTAAGAATACGTATGTTTTCGCTATAATATACATTGTTTCTGATATTTATCTATTTTCTGTTGTATGTGTGGACTTCCTGGGGACACATATGATGACCTCTAGTCTTCTTTGGAAACTAGGGTGTGACAGCATGCCACACAATTCACTCAAGCCTTTCTTCGCCCCATGCATATGGTAGTTTGAGATGAAGTTTCCATAACTGGGCGGAAGAGATGAGAGGATAAAATTAGTAGCCAACTCTTGGCCAATTGAGAAGCCTAGCTTCTCCAACCTTTGAGTGTAACCAACCATCTTGATTATGTGTGGTCCTACTGCTGTGCCCTCTGCAAGCTTGGTTTCAGCAAGCGCCTTAGAGACATTGAACCTTTCAGTCCTGGCTTGCGTGCAAAACATATCTTCAAGCGCCACGATCATATCGTTTGCTGAATGATTATTATCGAACTGCATCTGCAGATCAGATCCTTGCAAGCAAGCATAAGGCAACTCACTTCTAGGTCAGCATCCAATGCTCTCCTGTAAGCGGTTCTTTCACCAGTAGGTGCATTTTCTTTAGGCTCATCTAGTAATGAGGTGTCTAGAATTTCTTCCTTTTTTCAGCCCTAAGAACAATTCTCAGATTGCGAATCCAATCCGTCTAATTTGTTCCATTCAACTTATCTTTCTCAAGAATTATACGCAAATAAAATGGTTGATTGCGGGTAGCCATTTATCTACAACAAAAGTAATGCAAAATACTAAGACAATGTATCTATGAAGAGTAAATCATATCAAATAGACTTTACTCCCACTAAAATCAATATCCCTCAATTGATACTTAGTGATTCAAGACCCACAACTAACATCCTGACCAGTGAGCTTTAGCATCACTGCTGGTCGGTATGGTAGATCGATAAGCAACACCTTGCTAATCATATCTCGTATGACTCTTGTTGTTGGGCCAGCATCTCTATGCCGAGCACTCAACCTTCCAATGCTTCAAGATGCCTAACTGTTAGGATGACCTTGTTCAAGTAACCAAACCTTCTTGCAGTAAGTATCCGATACGAACCTATCTAGTCAAGGAAAACCAGTGGCACCCTTATTTCGTAGACCCACCACCAATTGTATAAGACTTGTGACAGTGCAAGATTTGTGGAAGCATGCAACTTAAACATTGCTGAGGGATCATTCTACTTCACTACCACATGAACGTAGACAAAACATTATAGCATGTGAAAGTAGAACATAGTAAGAACGACATAAACACAGATATGACTTGGTATAGCCCATTGTTCCTTTGAGATCTCCATCTCAATGTCAATTTGTTTGTCATGGTGATCTCCATCTGCATGGTACATGTATGTCATCCATCTATGGTGCATCCGCCAAGACTAGCAATCACTACCATGAATAAAATTTACATAGTTGCGGATCATCACAGATTGGCACGTAGGCCATTACATCAAATTGACAATATCTATGAGGCTCCTGCCCATATTTTCCTCATGACATGCAAGCGATAAATTAATAACATACATGCATCTCATACACATAAGAGCTATACCAGTCATAAATTTCTGCAAAACAGATTTAGTTGATACAGATGTCTAACGTTGCAACGCCTAAAACTTTTCTCGTCATCTCATTGCCCAGTAATAGATCCCATCTACTACCACCGCACATCGCATGTGCTCGACACTTGACCCAAGGCTCAATTCAATCAATCTGATTAATCTCAAACTCGCCATGACTAGTTTTACATGTATCACTTAACTCGGATGGCGAAATCCCGACCGGTACGAGTAGATCGTTACAAGACCAACTTGGCATGACAATGAACCACGATTAGAGACTCATCTACAACTGCACATATCACCATATGCCCTCAGCCGGACCTATAACAAAGTAGCTACTACTTCGATTCCCTTGTAGGGTTATGATGGTGCTATGCTAGCTAGAAAACAAAACTTTTCTACCTCATAAACTAGGATCTAATGCTAGATATAGGTCACAGGATTGCCACTAGACGCGTAGGTGCAGCAGAAGACTCGATGTAGTCGAACGCGTCGTACCAGTGCCGTGCAGTTGCGTGGTTATTCGTCAAGTACACCCTTCGCTTGCGGATCTTCCGAGCACGTTTCTGACCATGTTCCTGACCAGTCTAGCTAGTCGCCGACCAATCCAACTAGACACCAACTAGTTGCCGACCACCGTGACTGACCAGATCCATCTTTTGTGTCACAGATGCAACACCTCTGAGGTATCTCACACGTACAAGAAGAAGCAATGCGCAACCAGACTGCTAGTTCTATGAGGAGCAAAGGCGTGAGCGTGGGGTGGGCGATGGCAACTGAATAGATTAGATCGGATCAAGTCTGCCTTGCCCCTACCCCTTGCTTATATAGGCGTCCCTCTACAACCCTGACCTAGAGGCCCATCAGGAACCCTAAGCCTTGTCTAATCCGGGTCCAACCCGAACTAGGCTTCCAACCCTTAAGCGTGCGACCCTATGGGTTCATGCACACATAGACATGGACCAAGTACTACTACTCGACCAATAGTTGACAGCAGCCTCTAGCAAGACGTGACAACTCTTGTGCATACACGAAGATCATATAAGACGAACCACTACGATCACATACAAGTTATTCCCTTTGCCACTGATATGTGGTTCCACTCATGGGTTAACACTCAACCCAAGCACGACCATGCATCTATTGATCCAATCACTTGAGTGATCCAGTGATATCTCCCTCATACAGAGAGGGCAAAAATTCCATCTTGACTATCTATGTCTCATAGCATGCTTCCCAACCACCCGAAGACCACCTTTATAACTACCCAGTTACGGAGCAGCGTTTGGTAATCCCTAAGCAGTCGTTTCACATCTTGAGCACATACCACAATTTCAGGTCTAAGGACATAACGTACATGACGTAAATAGAGAGAATCTCATGTCGGGTCAGTCCAGCCTACACGTCTCACATGTGCCCACATTATTAGTTTGACATCTCAATGTCCATGACTTGTGAAACATAGCCATCAACTAATACATGTGTTGGTCTAATATTCAAGAGTGTTCTCACAAGAACACCGACCAGGGACAACTTTAGAATAGCCATTCAAGTAGTTGAGTTCCACAAACAATTCACATAATTGCCAATCAACACAAGTTGTCTATAATGGATATTCAATGAACACTTAATGCATGTCATAGATACAACCAGAATATCATCCTCGCTATGATTACCTCTAGGGCATATTACCAACATCTGAGACCCTCTAGATTCAGCCCCCTTCTTCCTTAGCAGATAGAAGTGGCGGAATAGATTGAAGTGGGGGTCGATGCCCAGGAACATTTCACAGTAGGCGATGAAGATGGAAATGGAGAGAATGGAGTTGGGGTCCAGATTGTAGATTGAAATCATCCAGTAAATGTAGAGATCCCAGATGAATCCGTTGACAGGAGCCCCTAATCCTCGTGTCACCATAGCCTCAAATACTACAAATTCCCCATCCCGGGGAAGGGGGAATCCTCACCTTGTGGTTCACGCCATGCCTCCATCTCGAACAGTGGCAGCAAGCCCTCGTCGGCCAGCGCTTGCAGCGACTCCCGTGTGGGTAGTAGGGTGAGCGGAATGCGGCGGTAGTGCGGATGCGCTAGATTCGCTCGCGGCCCTACGGCCCTGGCACGTCAGATCCAGTCGCCTTACCACCTTCTTGGCTCCTTTCTTCCCATCTCCTCCGAGGATAGTGGGTAGTAGGGTGAGCGGAATGCGGCGGTAGTGCGGATGTGCTAGATTCACTCGCTTGCTTTGCGGTGGCGGTGGGTTCACGACGGTGGACCGGCAGTGGTGGCGGTTGCTCGAGAGTAGGCAGACGGAATGGTCGAGAAGATGGAGAGAGTGGAAGTGGAAATGAATGCGACGCAGAATCGATTTCCCTAGTGGCGCCCGCTATTTATACTAACCGGATGACGTCGCTTAGACTTCTAGGGTTAGACCCCGCTTGACTCGTGTGGACGCAACTTGGTAGGCCATCCTGGTCCAGAGTGCGTGCGTAGGCTGGGATGTTTTATTCCCCCATGTGCATGATTGTGTATCCAGTCCTGTTGGTTGCGCCCGTGTCTGATAATCTGGGGATCTAATCTCAGATTTGCTTTAAAATTATATATTTTTCCAAATTTGTTCTAGATTTTTTCCCCAAATTTGGGGACTGATTTTGGTAGTTTTTCACTCAATGGTGCTTACGAACCACGGGCTCGCGTGTGAACTATTCCGAGCACACCTGGGGATTGCATGGCAATTTTTTGCCCAGTGGTGCTTGCGAGCCATGGGCTCTCGGTGTCCTTGGCCTAGTCGAGCCTATGATCTATTGCGAGCACACATGATCACCGCGAGACAGGTGGAACACGTCTAGTCCTTTGATACTGGCCTTGGTTAAGTTAGTTCTTTTTTTGACTTTTTTCCTAAAAAGCTCAATACAACATATTTTATCGAGCTTGGGACTATGTTGGCCCACGTCACCTTGCGTGACTTGGACCTATTTTCTGTTCTCAGTTCTAGAAAGGGTATTTAGCATTGACTACACTTAGCTGGTGTTTTTCTTTTGCTTTTTCTTAAAAAGGCTCAATGCAACATATTTTATCTTCTATCGAGCTTGGGGACTACATGGGCCCACGTCACCTCGCGGTGACTTGGGCCTATCTTCTGTTCTTGGTTCACTGCACTTACCTCCACGGATGGTTGATGTTGACATCCTAGTGATACTTCGTGTCACGTGTTAACATGGGCCCACGTCTCAGGATGTGAAAAGAATTTTTCTTTTTCTTGAAACACCATGCATCTTTCGATAGATCACCTTCCTTGACGGGAGCTGTGGTCAGGAGCAGACTTACGAACTGCTTGGGAGAAGCCTAACAATGCAGGTGGTTGGCATTAGTGCTAGTCAAGACTACGTGGTCTACATCTTCACTGCTCGGTTTCACGTGGTTTGCATCTACATAGTGCAGCGTCACATGGTCTGCATCTTCTCTGCTTGGCATCACATGGTCTACATTTTCACTGCTCGATACAAGTCAAGACAGCAACTCCCTCAAGATACATGGTGCTCGGGGACTAGCTGTGGGGGTATAGACACCATATACCCTTGCAGCTAGACTTTGGGCTGCTCAGTTCAGACGGCCTAGACCAAAAGACAAAGGCTGGTCCATCATCATCCTGATCGGTGGGCTGGACGACAAGACTGAGCCCGTGGCCTGCTACCACCTAGGTCGGTGGGCCGCACGAGTACTGAAGACTACTTGGCATGCAAGGAGTCTTAGTCGGTTAGATCAGTTCGTGTACTCCATGGATACGGTGCAATGTAATCGACCATGGGAAAACCCTAGATATGTAACCTTGTCCCCCGATTATGTAAGGCGAACAAGGACCCCCCTAGAAAGGGGGATCTCATCTGATCAGGACCCTTATACTTGGATACTCATCAATACAGCAGTAGAGACGTAGGATGTAGGGTATTATGCTTCCAAACAACTTGAACCTGGATAAACCCTAGTTGTCCTGGTTGTTTGTCTTGCGTCTCACTTCTAGATCATAGGTCTTAGTGCACCCTCACCACAATCTACTACCTCGGGGTATTCCATGGTAGACTGCCGAGGAGATTTCATCGACACTCACCGAGCTCACAAAATCACGGAGAAAGAAAGTCGGGCAGACACCGACCACCGCGTCAGGACCCAAACTTTCCAACCTCCACACCAACAGTCCTCTCGCCAGCAAAGCCGTGGAAACAACCCCCACAATGACAACCCTTAGACAGGGCCCGGTAATGTCAACGCAATTGAGAACACCCGTCTGCCTCAGTCGAGGCAAAACCAATAGCCGGCAAGATAGACTACTCAGTAAAGGGACCACAGGCCACCTAGTCCCAACCCTCAGAAACCACAACAACAAATGAAGCATTACTGCCACTTCTGGGGCACCGATAGTGACCACTACACTATGAAATGTGTCTACTTCGCCAAAGGGATGGATTACAAGGATGGCTAAACTAGCACCGTAGCCACGGTGGGCACAGTTAACCAAACCCAGAAGAGGGCCGAACCACCCTCAGCAACGCCACCAGAACATAATCCACCCCCGTACCACTAGCCTTACTACTACCCTCAGCCAACCTTCACCCACCACTCATACGCTCAAGGCCATCCCACCCAATTCTATTACCCTCGCCAAGACCAGTAGCACTACATAGTCACTCACCAAACGCCACCCCTGCCACCAAATCAGACCCCCACCTTACCACCACCACCTGCGCTACCTGTACTAACAGTTCCGCAACCCATCCAGGCTAAGAATGAACCTCCGACAACCCTAACGGCCGTTAATGATCCAACCTCCACCTACAGCATCATCTTAGCCATCTCCGGCGGATCCAATGAAGACCATGGCAACAAGAGGCAGTGCAGGGAGCATTTCAGGCGGCTATACCATATAGCCACCGAAGGTCTGCACAAGAATGGCCATTGTTCACACATGCCCATCACCTTCAACGAGTCTAACCTCATGATCAAGGAGTATCCACACATCGACATAATGGTGATCCAGACCAATGTCAGTGGTTGGACTGTCACCAAAATCCTAGTTGACAACTGCAGCTCTATCAACATCCTGTTTGCCTCTACCTTCGACAACATGAAGCTTAATAGAAATCAACTCCAGCTAGTGAGGCACCCTCTATTTGGCTTCGGAGGCCAGCAGGTCAGAGCAATTGGCAAGATTACTTTGCTAGTCTCTTTTGGCGACAAGCGCATTTCAAGGACGGTGCACATAACCTTCGACATCATCGACATGCCCTACAACTACAATGCCATCTTTGGCAGAGGGGTCACCAACTGTTTCAGTGCCTCCATACACCCAAGTTACTTATGCATGAAGCTACCCACGCCCGAAGGTATTATTGCCATATATGGAGATCAAACCATGGCCAGAATGGCAGAAGAAGCGAAAACACTAGGGCAAAAGAATGTGCACTGCCTACAAGAAAAGGAGGAAAGAGAGGAAAAGGCAGAGGTCGAGCGTAAAGTGGACCTATCTAGGGAACCCTCGGCGCCCAACCCAAAGAAGAAATAAAGAAAATCTAGCTGTTTCCAAACAACCCAGAAAAGAAGGTCATCATCTTCACTATGCTAGACAGCGAAACCAGGGCTCAATTGGTGCAGTTCCTTTACAACAACAATGATATCGTTGCTTGGTCAGCTTCCGACCTCACCCGCATAGACAGGGTCCTCATCAAGCATAGCCTGCATATCAAAGAGGACTACCCCCAGTCAAGCAGAGGCTTCACAAGATGTCCGAAGAGAGAAAGTAGGCTGCCAGAGCGGAGGTCAACCGCCTGCTAGACGTGGGGGTCATATGCCCAGTCAAGTAGCCAACCTAGCTATCCAACATCGTGTTAGTGCAAAAAAAGAACTCAACGTGGCTACACAATGTCGCGCTACATTTTAACCACCCTCAAACCTACTAACAAGGCATCATCCGCATCAATGGCTAAAGCCCAAATCCTCTCCTCAAGTGCAGAATGAACTAGTCTCTCAGCTACAAGCTCCACAAATTCATCCACCTCCATCACCTCCACCGAACGACCTCCGTTGGAACCCTTCCTAATCCCTTCATCATCGTCAACCACAATCAGGGCCCCAACAGCCTCACCAACTCTTAACAACCACGGGGAGCTCCTCCTCCACCACCCTCATGCGGTAGCTGCACCGCAGGTCTCGCAGCTCCATCTCCATGAGCTCTGGCTTAGGAACCCTCATCCCCTTGTCCTCATTGTCTGAAAACGAACCCTTGCCAAACAAATAGTCCATCTCCGTGTCATTGTCGAGGTCATCCAGGTCGCAATCTCCACCAAACAAGTAGCGCATACTCTGCTTGTCAGTCAAATATGCCGAACGCCAAAAAGCCATCGTCGCCTGGTTGGACCAGTCATACCTCCGCAACTTCCACCAACAAAAGTCACCAAAAACCATCCGCGGGTGCTTCAGCCTCGCACGTACCCAGTTCTACCCAGACACAAAAAGTCCTACCTATTCATCATTAGCAGGACGACGTTAAGCACCTTGTGCACCGCTCTGCATGAACTTGTGCAACGAAGGCTCTTCGGTCAGACCATAAAATGAAGACCAATCGTGTTGGCGGGAAGGAAAATGATGAAATCCTCAAAACCATCGCAAGACACATAGACCACCGAACGCTCACAATTACAGTCATAAAATGTCAACCAACACAAGGGTTCAAACACATAGCACCACAACTTAGAAGTTCACTTGAACGCATCTAACCCTGCAATGCGGGACAACCCACACTAGTCTCAAGCCAGATCAAGCATCGCCAATGGGTGCACCCTCATTTGTACCAACCTCTTCTCCAGCCTCACCCTCCATGCCCTATGGAGTTTTGGCCATGCCCTCCTCAGTTTCATCACCACCCGTAGGGACATCCTTAGCCGTGGCCTCCATCATCGCAGTCGCATTAGCGGCAGCGGCCTCTGGCTCCACTTCAACCTCCGGCAAACCAGCAATATGAGTGCAAATCTACACTCACACAACAAGAACAAACCTCTGTCAATCACAAATTAACCCAATAAGGAATCAACTGGCCTAACGTCAACAGAGGGCAAACAGTTTCACATCACTTACATCATGAGTCGCGGTAGCAGCCTCCTCATGTGCAAGCATGTTCCCTCCCTTATACCAGAACTTTGACAGCACACATATCACCATGTTGCGACAGGCCCTCTCTTGCTTCAAAGCTCGAATGTCCTCCACCGAGGGATACTCGAAGTTGGGGTGGCTCAGCTTCTTCACATGCTTGCACTGCAACCCTCGCAATGCGCAGGCAGTAGCCAAACCCCCATAGTAGGCACCATGCTCCAACAAGGCATTAAAACTTGAGGTAGCAGGCTAATCTACTCCTGCAGCCAGCCTCGTATATTGTCCACCAAAGCTTCGGGCAGATCAGAGGTAGCGGTTCCACCCACCTCGACCAGCACGTTGTCGAAGCCCTCCTTCACCTCCGCCATAGCTGAGGTCAGCGAGGCAGTCACCGTAGCCTCGCGATCTTCGGCATCCCCCAACCTCTTCCTCACCTTCTCAACCTCCTCCCTCTTAACCCTTAAAGACTACGCAAGATCCACATTCCACCCCATAGTCCCTGTAGGTCACTACCTAGTTTCCCTATGCTCGTGTTGGCTTTTGCGAGATCTGACTCATAACTGGCGATGGTCGCTGTCAAATCGAGATTCTGCCGAATCAACTCCTTGTTGTCCATCTCCAGCTCTGCCAACATCACATGAAACTCTGCCTCCTGTGACTCATTCTATTGGTGCACAGTGTGAGCTAGCAGCACAGCCTTAGCTAGTTTTGCCTCCACATCAGCAACGTTGCTCTGCATAGGCTGGTTCCCAGCACCACCTCCACCTCAGGAATGCTAACACGCTTGAAAATGGGCACAAGAAACCTTCGTTCCTCTTTGGTGCACGTCAACTAGCAGCTCCGCAGGTCCATGCTTGTGTACAGGTGCACCATCAGGTCCGTGACACCCGCGCGCTGTGAAAAATATGGCAGGGCGCCCGGAGCAGCTTTTTCAATCTCGTGCTTACCACCGACGCCCCCAGTAGCAGCAGGGTCCATCTGGACCTCCTTGCCTTCCACCCAGACATGAATGCCCACATAGTCCAAGGGTTCCCCCATCCCAAGCGACACCAGCTCCGACACCGGTACCCCCACCTGCGAGCTTGCCACGGAGGTCACCACCGCGAGGGCCGGCGCGACGGTCTCTCACGGCGTCACATCCACTTCAGCCTTTGCTGCATCACACCTGTCGCTCGAGGAAGAGGTCTCAGTAGAGCTCGTTTCACTGCTCCCTTCATCTTCCCACTGCCCTCTTCGCCATCATCATCACTCAGGGGAACAATCTCCAGCTCTCGCCACACTCTGGTCGCCATCCGAATCTGACCCAGTCAAACACCGGCAATGCCCCGATCACCGCTGGAACTGCCCCTCCCAGGCAACGAAGGACGGGCCGCTAGCAGGGCACGAGTCAAAGCACCGCTGTGGAGCACCATAGCGGGAGCAGCGGCACCAGACACTGGGGCAGTCGGAGCCAACGCCAAGGCAGAAGCAACAACCTTTCGGACCATGGTGGCGGTGGCCTTTGCGGCACTGCCGGAGCCTCCTCGACCTCCACGCCCGTGCCCACCTTCACTAGCTGACGGCTACTCCACTGCAACATCCTTCGACTTCCTCTTTCGGCCCCTCCCAGCATCCTTCTCCTCCACCACGTGCATCCCATACACAATACCCAGTAGGTCAAACACCCGGTTCACGCGAGGCAAGTCAGGAACCAGCTCGTGAATCCTCGCTAGCTCACAAGCTCGTGAATCCGTGGTCACAAGGGCTTATATCCTCTTTAGCCTCTTCACCTCCAAGGCTGCAGCATCCAACACCTCCACCCAAGGCCCTCGCACATCAAACCCTAGGGCCACCAGACCCATAAACAAAAGCTTCCCATATCTTTCATCACCATCATTCATGATAGTCCACGTCTGGCCGACCGAAAGTGGCGCAAACTTTTCGCATAGTGATACCCCTCAAATAGATCCCGTGAGCTCATGCACCAAGACAGAGTGCGCATGCCATCCTCGCACAACCGGGCACCCTGATCCCCACAGGGTCTGCAGTCACCTCCGCCGGCAGCACGGTCAGGGCCCCGACCAAACGCTCGACTTCGGCTAGCTTATACTAAAACCAACTTTCATGCCAATTGCTCGGCCACTTATTCTTCTGTGCCTGCGCTGGCAAGGATGCTCTAGTCTGGCGGCAAAAGGTACACACTCCATACTGACCCTCTTCAGACGGCTGACCGGTCACCTTCTTCTTCCGAGGCTGAATGTGCATACGGTGGGTCTTCACAAAACCCTTGACTGTGGGCTCCACCCCCTATGAGCGACAACCCCAAACAAACAAGCATAGCTTCGGGAAGCAATTCAGCGTCAAGTAATGAAGCTACACCCCAAACCTCTGCACAATATCAACCACCAGTGGCAGCACAAGGAACTGCAACCCCGCCTCAAAGAACCCCTGGTGGACCACCACTTCATCATCACGCGGAACCAGAGTCACCTCGCCCTTGCAGTGCTGCGCCCGGCTCCGATCTGACCAGCCACGACGGGCGAAGGTATCTAGATGCTTCTCTGATACACGACTCACCCCGAACTCATAGACGGGAACGGACGCAGGCTTGCCCAAGACTTCCGAACAACACCAACCTCCGCAGCGCA
This sequence comes from Bothriochloa decipiens, assembly GCA_023333625.1. Classification (NCBI taxonomy): domain Eukaryota; kingdom Viridiplantae; phylum Streptophyta; class Magnoliopsida; order Poales; family Poaceae; genus Bothriochloa; species Bothriochloa decipiens. The sequence continues at coordinate 50,743,472 of CM041633.1, read as the reverse complement.
GATCCCTCCTCAGCAACACCGGCAACCGAGCCTCGCAAGAAACCTCCAACAACCCAACCAGCTAAGATCTCAACCTTCACTTCTCAGAGATTTAGGGTAACAACTCTCTCTAGGCAAATGCGCAAAGGCCAGTAACAAACCATTTCACCCACCCACCCTATTTATAGGCCCCAGGGATTCACCGTAGTAACGGACTGATCCACATCTTGAGGAACCACCGATCAACGGCGTTCTGCAAAACACACGTGCCCTAACAGTCACATCGCCGATGATCAGCAAGCCCACCCATGCTAGGCCCATTAGGCACACCATGACTTACAAGGCCAACCCAGGTCGGGCCCACGAGCAATACCGCGGCGTCGCTGGCAGAGGTTGACCTGGCACAACGCGCCCGGCGGTCAAGCCCCCCTCATTTGATTCAAAGGCGTTGCTCTGACCCCGCCAGCAAAGCCGAACCATCGTGGGGCTGCAATTGGGGGGAGCAACCTCCGCCAGGAGCCCCCATGCAACTCCGCGGCCCAGGCCAGGTGCCAAGACACCCGATGGACACCAGTAGCAAGGCACATACCTTCGCTGCAAAGTACACATCCGCAGGCGATGGAACTTCGCCCGCGAAGGTGCGCCAACAAAGCTGACCCATAACTCCAATCACCAACTGCCATCACCTTTCCTTGCAGGGAACGAAGGTTCGCGCCACTGCGCATGGAGGTCCATGGGTTCACGCGCAGGGCAACGGCTGACGTCATGGTGATTGGTGCGGTGGTCCCCCGGCTGAGTCAATGTGGCGTTCGGGCAGGGGGACACGTGGCGCCAGCAAGACCCATGGGAGCAGTTAGCCAACTTAGGTTATCTACCATTTTGGCCCCTGTGTGGGCCCACTAGCAGTGTAATTTGGGGATGAGACCCTATTGTAAAAATTCCCTGACCCTTAGTATGCCCTAAAAATACCAGTGGGAGGCACCATATAGAGAGAGATTACCATTCCATTTTCCAGTGCCAATTAATGCATTTTATCCTACTGGGCCCACCTGTCCCCACCTGTCCTCATCCATTTCACTCTACTTCCTTCTGGTGAGACCCTCGCCTTCTCTCCTCCGGACTATCTGGCGAAGGTAGGGAGGCAGGAGCGAATACCAACGTTACTTGTTACTTGTTACGTGATGGGCGACTCGGTTCGAGTCTTTGTTTTTTCCCCCACTGAATCGGATGTTTTGCTTTTCTTTGGGTGCCATTGCTTGATGGGACCTCCAGTCCATGCGAGCATCTCGATTGACGATGTGAGGTGATGCCTCTTGGACTTAGAAGCCCACGAAATACAGTGTCCCAGTTTAGGATCCACTGAGGCGAATAACGAACGCGTGAGCAACTAGTGGCATTTGCGCATGTTACTCTTCGAGCTGGTAACGGGTAGAACCATTGAACACCTGTGGCTTAGTATAATAAGTCACAGCAGTACAAAGCCTGACCATCGTAGACACATCATAAAACTCTTTTCCATATTTCAGGAGCTCGTACTTTGGTTGAACTTAATCAATCAGTGTTCTGGTTTCCCTGATGGACATGGATTCGCCGACCGAAATTATGTACTCCGAGCTTGTTCGGGTATTCGGGAGATATACGTGACACTTGGTGCCAGATGTTTTTTAGCTATACTGGTACCCTCCCGAATTTCCACTTACTCTATTAATGGTTGGGTCGATAATAGTTAAATTACCGCTTACACCAATCGAGTGGCGCAAACAGCACGTGCTTCTGGTCCGCATGACGGTTCATCAATTTTTTGGGGGGACTTGTTTGTACCAAAATTTGGTAAAGCTGCTTTGGAGAGAAAAGAATTGTCCGACAGGGTGTCATGGTCAGATTTATTCAGCGGCAATATGAAAATATCAATGGCAAGAAACAATCAGGTACATGCAACAAGAAGACTAGGAAATATTCTTGAATATATTTGTAGTTACATGATGTCCAGAAATACCTCACGAGAAGACATGCATACACACTTGATATATGGATATATATATGCTGCCATGTAGGAGTCCGTATGAGAAGGAAAAAGCAAGCTTGGTCTGTGTTAACCGATCAGCGGGAACTCGAGAGAGGGGCTGAGCCGCCAACTGCATGCTCCCCTCCGTTTTGGCAGTCTAGGCTTAACAGGGGCTGCTTTGGAGGCAGCAGCACTACCTTAATTGATAGATACGGCGACGTAAACAACGACTGGAGTCATAGATGTGCAAGAATCGGCTGAATCTGGATGCTCAAGTCTGCCCTCCGGGCCAATGGCGCGTCTGCTCCTTGAGCTGACGAGGTCCCTGCCGCTAACGAGAAAAATATGCGAAATGATTCAAGAAAGGAAACATGACGAGTCACCAGAGCACAATTGATGCACAGCTTGTCAGAGGCAAATAGATCAAGAAAGAAGGGACGTGCGTGCACACGGTGATACGTGTTTGGCCATCAGAGAGTCCTATGTGGCCACGTTTGCAGCATGTGCATCGGAGACGTGGACAGGCATCGAACAAAGAAGCTTCAGCGGCAAGACTCTACAAAAAGCAAATTAGAGTCATGTATTTTAATATTTCCTTTTGTTTTATATTACGCAATTCATGTACGGGTCATCACGAGTCATTAGCCCAGACTATAAATATAAACCCCGAGCCACTACAAACATAAACACCAACAATCAATCAATTAAACAGCCCGGCTTCAACGCCAACCCTTAGAAGTAGGAATAGAGTAGATTTCGACGAGTTTTTCGACGAGTTTGGTATCATCTGGTGGACACAGACTTGCTTGTGAGTACCATCACATCTTGTAATATCTTGTACCGCCTGTATGATTCTGTCTCGTACCCCACTGTCTGATAGATCAAGATAGTTATGGATTCTTGCTTAGTTTGAGTATGTCCCGTGCAATTCTGTCTTGCACCCCACTGCTTGGATTAGGTTAAGGGTTAGTTATTGGCTCTATCCAGGTTGACACCTTGGTGGATTCATTAAGTTACCGACATTGTTCATTGCTTTCATTATTTATATAATTACAACAATATCATCTTGCCCAATTGAGATTGATCTAGATATCCTCTATTAGCGTATCGTTTACTGATTTAATCTATCTGATCTTGCCATAAACAATGTGTTACGCCTTATTAGACATTCTAATTCAATATTGATTGAGCATACTGTGCGGTTAGGGCATACCGGGTCCTGGGTAGATTTATCGGCTAATGGAATCTGCCTCACGGATCACGGCCTGCGTGATTCTGCCCCTCATCGCACTATTAGACGTTGGTACGACATGTGTGATTCGCCCCACACCCCACTGCTAGCCGGTAGTTGGTAGGTTTATTTTCTCCTGATCGGGCGTGACCTTAACTGTGCGCTATGCCGAATCGGCTGTTTTAGCCGATATCGAGTGTTTTGATAAATACAGCTTGCATTATGAGACCGTTGAAGTAGAGATTGATTGAAATATATGTTAGCCCCATGACCATATTGTTAGGCTACCGCATAAATGATTCTGTCTCGTGCCCCATTGGTTTTAATAATAAGTTAGGGTCGTCGAGCCTATTGCTGTTTATACGGCTTGTACGATTCTGTCTCATGCCCCAGTGGTCATAGCGACGGAGGAGATCTAACATGTTCATTTTTGTCAAACAGTCGATTGATGTCAACCTATAATCTTTCACATAAAAGGGATTCAATTACTTTATTTTCTTCGTATGATCTAAACTGATTAATCCGCTTATTTGGGTGAATTGTAATTATTATTGATTAATCTACTATTTTATGCATGATCATTCTGTCAATTTCATAATATTCATTAGGCATGATTACCGATTTATCTCTTATAATCTTATTATTATTAATTAGAGGCTCCAACGGAGCTTTCATGTTAATTTTCACCGGAAGCGCTAGAAAAAAAGATAAATACTAGAAATTCTCACGTTAATCAGAAACATCTAGCCATCAAATCTATAGACTCTACAATCGGTAACCGTTAGATCTACTTAACTTACTAAAAAATGACCAACTTTTGCCATTATTAAAGGTAAAAGGAAGAAAAATAATAAATCTATTATATTTGAATTCTACGTATACGAAGAAAGAAGGATTTTCTCTACCACGAGCCTGAACGCATCGCAACTCATCTGCCTCAGGTCACGTTCCATCGGGGGAGGAAAAAACAGAACGCCGCCTCAAGACGTCTCCAAGCGGCATTAGCTGCCGCGCAGCATCGTACTTCTGGTGGCCAGATCGAGCAAACAAGGAGGAAGCCAACGCGACACAGCCTCGGATCTGACAGGAATACAGGTTCTTGCGCCATTGTAGGAGAAATCTGATAGCCTCCGGCACTCATCTGAAGGTGGACATGCCGAGAAGGAGCAGCATGCGAATTCTACTATTGGTGGAGGAGCAGAAGTGCTACGGCGCGTGTGCGCATTGCCGGCGCCATCTACCAAGACAAAAGACGGCCGCCAAGCAACGTGCACTTGACAGCTGAAGCGAGCGAGATTGATGACAGGACACCAGAAGCTATCTTGGACTCCTTGCAGGCATCGGTCCAACCTAGAGAGGACGGATGTCATGGCATTGGCTCCATAGCTGGCCTGATATGTACATCAGAGTAGGGCACCGAGAGGCTGCCATCAAGGGATTTTAACCTAGAGAAGACGGATGCCATGGCATCGGCGCAGGGTGCCAAGGGATTTAGCCCCAGTTGCAGGAGGAAGCTAGGCAAGCTCTTCGTTGACGAGCGCCTCATCTCCCAATTGATGACATCGTTGATGCTATGCACAAAAGGGCGCCCAACTGATGACATCATTGATTGCCATAGATGCACACAAGCTGTTTGCACGGTGAATGACTGGCCTCGGCTAGCTGTGCGTCAACGGCGTACAAAGAATGATGGTAGGCTATGTAAGATTAGAATGGCAGCATCTATTTTTCTACGATCACACCGAAATCACGTTTTTCATTAAGCAGACACAATGGACGCATCTATCAGCAGCACCAACTGCAATGACAGAAACAGATGACACATTCAATAGCTCCTTCACTACACGAAACGGCTAATTTGCCCAAGGCAAAATGCTTTGCCTGGTCCTTTCTCTCTGGCACCCGGCAAAGGCATTCTTCGCCGAGTGCCAGACCTGGCGGCGCCCGGCAAAGAATTGCCTTCGGCAAAGCCCAGCCGTCGGCAAAATTCGTCCTTTGCTGAGTGCCGGGCACTCAGCAAATCTCGGCCGTCGGCAAAGGTGGCCGGCGTGACGGCGACCACCTGCCGTCAGCCATTGCCAAGTGCACAATGTTAGGCACTCGGCAAAGAATTATTTTAATTTTTTAAAAAAATGCTTTGCCAGGTGCCCTCTTACCTGGCACGCGGCAAAGGCTTCTTTGCCTGGTGCCATCCATGGCACCTGGCAAATTATTTTTTTTGTCCCATTTTTTGTTAGGCCTTGATACAGTAAATAAATCACCATTTCAAATTTTGGGACAATTTTAGGTTTTCTAACTATATTTCCTTAATTTTTTCTTTTCGTTGAATTTTTCCGACTATTCCAAATTTGAACTGTAGGTACATAAAATAATGAAATTTGGTCATTTAAAAAATGGTATTCATGATATTTAGGGTATGTAGAGGCTGTATCCAGGAAGTCCCATGAAATTTTGTGCATCATGTTGTCGTAATATGATGATGTACTCACGGGAAAAGTGTATTTAAATTATATAAAATCCAAACGAAGTACGAAAATCATAAAACTTGTCGATTTGTCTTGCTATCGCATGTGGAGGCCGTGGTAAAAAATTAAGAAAGTTTTGAGCAAGTTGTGACGTCGGATGTCTAAAACCCAGACATCTCTACGGCCTCCACATGTGGATCACATGAGGTCCCCCCGCTGGCCAGCAGAGGGAGAAGGAGAGGAGCAAGAGGAACAAAGAGAAGGGGGAGGAGGAAGAGGAAGAAAGAGAAGGGGAAGGAGGAAGAAGAAGAAAGAGAAGGGGGAGGAGGAAGAAGAGGAAGAAAGAGAAGGGGGAGGAGGAAGAAGAGGAAGGTCCCGACCCGACCGCCCGTCGATCCTCACGTTGTTCCGACCGACCGTTGATCCTCGCACTGCTACGGTCATCCCCGCTGTCATCGCCGGCCCTCGCTCTTGTCGTTCTTGCTGCCAAGGTATGCCCTACCCTTGTAGTGTTAGTAGTAATAGTTAGTAGTGTTAGTAGTAGTTAGTTGTAGTGTTAGTAGTAGTAGTTAGTAGTTTTAGTTGTAGTGTTAGTTGTAGGGTTAGTAAATAGAAGTAGTTATTAAGTAGTAGTGGTTAGTGGTTAGTAGTAGTAGTTGTTAATAGTTAAGTACTTCTTATTATTAGAATTGTTAGTAGTTAAGTAGTTGTTAGTAGTAGTGCTAGTAGTAGTTGTAGAGTTAGTAGTAATTGTTGTTGTACTACTAAAATACTTTCATGTGCATGGAAAGAGAACTAAAGTACATGGCTCCTCTTGATATATTGGTGGTTGTTGGCCTTCGTGCCCATGTTTGGTATATATGTGATTGTTGGCCTTCGTGCCATGTTTGGTATATATGTGGTTGTTGGCCTTTGTGCCACGTTTTTCGCAGGTTTTGGGAACCTCCCCGTGCAGGGGAGGTGCTATTGAAATTTTGATTCGACACTAACCATTTTTACCCTTTTTTGGAGGAAGAGGACCTGTGGGAGGGACTCCGCAACCCTGATCGTCTTTGTCTGCGCTGCGGGTCTTCCTACACCGTGTCGACTCGCCACTGCACCGACTCTCCACCGACCCTCAACCCGGATCTCACCGCCACCCTAGGTATAACCCCTTTATCCGTATGTGGTCTTTGGTCACGTAACCTAGTTAGGCCTCTCCCGTTCGAAAGAGATACGGTCAGAGATATGCGAACCTTTGCATATCTGCTACCGTATCTCTTTTGGATTGTCCACATTTTTTGGGCAGCCCGTGGATGCGTAGTTGAGGTTAGTTTTCATGCTCTGCTCTATTTTGAGATGGTGTTTTGTCATCACCTCTCTGTTGTTCTCCAAATACACACTCTCCCTTGCAGGACATGTATCGGGAGAACGGCGGGGAGGTGCTACCGAAATTCCATCTCGGATAGGAGCGAAGCATGGAAACTAACCTCATCTACAGATCTACGGGTGGCATCCTCACCTATTATAGAGTAGGGACACCGCGTAGATGCAATTTATGGTCACCTGTGGTGATGTTATATATGCTAGAGGATGCAAGATAGATGCCTCTGACCCGGGAACAGTTCCTTGAGGTAAATAAAGAAGAATAATACTGATTCGTTTTTAGATTAAGTAGCTTTCATTTTGTCATCTTACGTCTCAAATTCTTTATGACATGTAGATGATTCTATGGTGGTGCGAGTCCTTTGCCGACTACTGGGAGATGATTGTGGATAGGTGGTTCACAGAGGGCTATATCCAGGAGCACGAAACACCGGGAGCAGGCTTTGTAGGTGACAGGCCCCACACACCATCAAGGCAGCCGTAGCCTCGGCGCGTACAAGAAAGTTTGGGTACGTGAATTCATTTTTAGTATTACGATGCTCCATTCTGCATATTTCTTCTAATCATGTTGTTGTCTTTCTCGCAGTCGGCGTCGCATGGTGGCCAGTCTTTGTCCATGTTCATTGCATATGGATTGGCCCGCATGGGAAAGGCGACTTCCGCTGTCACCTTTAGCCCGGCTGACCCAACTAAGTCGTACAGCAACCCGAGCATCCACACTCACATCAGTTCCTATGCGTCAGAGGCAAGGTCGGTCCATGGGCCCGACTGGCATCCGAGCACCGACGAAATTGATGGGACAATGGTCATGAGGCGCAGACAAGGCAAGAAGCATGGGCGGTACTGGCTTGGCAATGGCACCCTCGAGCCCAGCTTTGTTCCCACCCTCTCCGAGATCCGAGCACAGACCCCGAGCGGCTGATGGCACCCTCGAGTCCAGCTCTGTTCCCATACGCCAACGGCCGTCCCCTTCACAGCAGCGGATCGATGCACTCTAGGTTTGTCCCGTTTAACTCTTCATACATTGATCTTTACAAAACTTAGTTGCCTTTGCATCACTGAAACATTCGATTGAAATGTTGCAGGCCAAGAACTAGAGGATGTCTCAGGAGCTACGGGAGCTGGCGGCGAGGCATGCAGAGGCTAAGCGAGAAAGACAGGCCGAGCGGGCCGAGCGGGAGAGATAGGCCAAGTAGCTGGCAGACATTACGATGTTCCAGCACAACATTGGGCAAGTGAACGGTGTACCTATGCCACAGTTCGCTCTACCACCGCCACTAGTTATAGCTAGTCCAGTGAGTATGAATCCATATTGCTTCGACTAGTGCTTTCATTAGATGACCTACTCTAACAGATGTAATTTCTTGTCCTTTATGCAGCATCCGTCGGCAGGTTCGAATAACCCATCTCAGGGGCAACTCGGCGACGGTGGTGCTTTTCCTTCATCAGGCACTCAGTTTCTTCCCCACCTGTAGTTTGTTTCTTGTTTTCACTGCTTGATAGACATGTGATGCACCGTGAACGACTACCGACTCGTTACGATGGATATTGGACCTATTATGTTTGCGATGTCATGTATGTGAGATATTGTGTGCTCGCAATGTGATACATATGTGGTTTTGAGTTTATGATCAGATGGATGTGATATATACGTGCCATATTGTGTTTGTAATGTCACAGATGTGATATATCTTTTATATGCTATGCTTGTGATATAGAATTAAAAAATAAAAAAATTTAATTTTAGAGGCTTTGCCGGGTGCCTCCTGGACTGGGCACTCGGCAAAGAAATTATGAAAAAAATAAAAAAACGCTTTGCCGGGTGTCCCGGCGGCCTGGCACTCGGCAAAGAAATTTAAAAAAAATAAAAAATATTTGCCGGGTGTCTACCCGGCAGGACACTCGGCAAAGAAAATAAGAAAAAATATTAAAAAATATTTGCCGAGTGCGTATGATATGGCTCCTAGCAAAGCAATAGCTGACGGAGCCGGGGCCATCCCGGCCACTTTTCTTTGCCGGGTGCCGCGTTTGCACCCGTCAAAGTCTTTGCCGGATGCCCGATAAAAAGCACCCTATAAAGAAATCTTTGCTAGCTAACTTTTTGCCAGAGGCTCTTTGCCGAGTGCTATACCCGACAAAGGATTTGCCGAGTGTAAGGTAGCCTTTGCCGGGTGCTTTCGGCACCCAGTAAAGTGTCCGGACCCAGTAGTGCTTCATTTATCAACGCCCGAAACTCCTACAGTTCATCGCACGGTCTGCACCATGTTGTGGAGATCAAAGACGACGCATTTTTTTTTAGAGTTAAAGGGCAGAGCCCCAGCCTTAGTATTAAACCAAGACAAACAGTTACAGCATTTGTTAAGTTTGCCCAACCAGGCTCAACATCGAGCAACAGAAAACACACTCTAAGACCCCAGATTACATACACCATGCTTCCTTAAACTCAGAGAGATCAAGCCATTTGTCTTTGGTCACTTTTCCAGATAGCTCATCTACGCTTCCCAGGTGCTCTTTCACCATCTCAGGAACATCACCTTCCTCCCTGTTGCGGGCGTTTTCCAGCAACCATCGCTTCTAGGGTTCTTTCACCTGGGACACCATCTCAGCAAGTATGACGACGCATTTGAGAAGCAAGAAGGGTGATGGCATATTGGCATGAACGTCATCCTCCATGCGTGAGAAACTAATATGAATTTCCCAAATTTTTGCACGGCTCCATGTATGTTGGCAGGTATTGTATGGCTCCGACCATCTCATGGATGACAAGTAGGGATAGAGATGATGTCCGGCTGCCAGTAGGATCCATCAGTATCTAGATGCACGGAGTCGGCAAGGATGGCATCGAGAAATTCTCCACATGTAATGACACCACAGCGCGGGATACATCGAAACGAGTGCAAACACCATATGCAATGGCTCCTAGCAAGATGATGCTGCCACAATAAGAAGGTAACGCTACACTGACTACCTGCTATCCAACACGTGATGCTACATTGAATGTCTACAGACAAACAGTGACGAGGAAGGCAACACTGTACTGACTACCTAACGGTGATCACTGACATCGACCAGACGGCCAACACTACGCCGACTACATGTACTTTTTTTTTTTGAAGAGATCCGACTACATGTACTTTGACACTGCACCAGCTGGTGCCGACATGCTCATGACACGGGTGGGTGAGCTAACATTCCAGCTATGCCAAGCAGCACACACCACTCAACACCGACAAGGTCGACCACATCTTTGCACTTGAGAGCGTGTGGATGACGCCATCATCCGGCCGTGCACCAAGCACCAACATCTGGCCATGCACTGATGTTCAATCCAACCGCATCGAGGCAACGAAAGGACAATAGTGTACCAGCATCGTGGCGGACGACAAGGAGATCTACATCAACAAAGGAAAGGAGGGAACACGCGGCGTCACAGCGGCCCATGTCATCCATGACATTTACGTCAATGCTGGCACCGACCATACGATGTAAAGGTATTACCATCTTGCTAGGTCCCATAATTACAATTTAATTTGTCTCCTGTGATGTACATGATATGATCGTCCTTTTGGCCGTTAGGTGTAAGTTTGTTTAAATTTTAGTGTCCTTGGATTGCTTTGCACAAAAATGTTTTGATATAATCCTTATTGGCCAACATGTATAATTTTTAATTAACTTAATAGTGTCAATGAATTAACTTAATAATTCTAATGGGGCTAAAAAATTAGGTGACTAAAATATGTGCGGCTATCAATAAAGCCTATACGTAAAAATTCACACCTTGGTAATTATAAAAGATAATAACTAAAATAATCCTATAATATTTTATAAATTATCCATCTGTGTCGTTACAAAAGATAATGCTTGGACTCCCTAAGTTTGCATCCCAATTACCCATGCATGGTCTTATGAAAAATAATGTAGTGTAATAGAAACAGAGTCCCACAGAGGTTCCACTACCAATAACACCCCAGGCGGACACTTGTGGCCCTTCCTCCACTTGCCAGCACATTTGAAGCAGAGGCCCTGAGCTCGACGAGAAGCTTTGACCGCAGCCAGTGTGCCGTCCATCGAGGGCAATGTTGCTGACGAGCCCGACGGTGGTAGCTGAGCGGCCTTGTCAGGACGCGGAGGAAGTGAAAGAGGCAGAGCGCCACGGGCGTTCCACGGAGTCCTTGACGAAGATTGCCAATCACCATAGCGTGCCCCGCGCGGCAGCGGTGGCGGACACATCTCGTCCTGCAAGAGAGCCAGATTCGCGACAGCATCCACACTTTGCGGGTGATGTAATGCAATAATAGCTTTAATATCTAGACGTATTCCATTGATGAAGCACTGGGTGTTAGAAATTTCATCATGCTGGGGAGTGTATACTTTGAGCTGGTCTGTGATGGCTGTAAAGCGAGCTAGGTAGTTAGAAACTGTGGATGTCATTTCGATGCGGAACAGTTGTCGGAGCAGGGACTCGTGCCGATCCCTATCGAACCAATCATGCATCATGGCGCATAATGTAGACCAGGACAGGTTGGGAAGAAGATGCTCGACAGACTAAAACCAGAGGGATGCAGCGCCATCAAAATGCATCTCAGCAATTTCAATCCAGAGCGACTCAACTACGCAATTGATACAGAAATACTTTTCAGCACGGGTCTTCCAACGCCGAGGATTGTCCCCATCAAACCTCAAAAACTAATTTAGGAATACGGCCACAATGAGAATGGGATTAGGAATTATCACATGTAGTATGGTGGTAATGCGAGTTGACAGGAGGGTAAACAGGGTGACCTGGTTTTTGTCACCAGCCGATTGGGACTTGGCCGATGGAAATCCCTCGTCATCAACGGCGGCCTGGGAGATCTACTTAGCTCCAGTGCAGGCTCCGAATAGGCGCGCGTGGTGTGCGCAGCGTGCTAGTCAGCTCGACCATTCAGCTGACGAGGTATGCGATGGCGTCGTATCGGCCAGTTAATAGAATCAGGATGCTGAACCGATACGACGTGACACTGTTGAGTTTCTTATCTCACCGTGGCGAGAGCCATCAGCCAATAGAGCTTAAACTAATACTACTATCAATCTTTCTAGGTGAAACGACAGCGATGCGCCCGAAAGTTGCAATCTAGAAACACTGGTAGCAAAATATTAATCTAAGCTTCACAAGCCGATAGTCCTATCCACAATGAAACTTGATCCCAACAGCACGGGAACCAAAATCAAGATGCAACAGGCTATTAAATAATCTATCATCTATTTCAATAAGACAAAAGCTAATCGAAGCCAATTTAATATTAAGATGATAGATTCAGCCGATGCAATCTAAATCAAGGCAGGATAACTGGTGGATACCATAAACCGGGACAGAAGCGATGCGCCGTAAGTCGAAGATCCACGATATCCGATAAGCCATTGGAACTTTGGACTTACCCCTACGCCAAAGATCGAAGCGATGCAGCCTGACGTCAGGTGCCAAAGTCCGTCGGTGGTTAAAGTAAAAACATAACAGAAAGGTAAAGGGTGGCGATGCGCCGAGTTGTATTGATCTTGTGATGATTTGATACAATAGCCAGGGCTTATATTTATACCCTGGGCTGACCCACAATCCTAACCAAACTTGCCTAAACAATACTTGTATAAAAAAATATCTAAATAGACCTGCCTAATTATAAAGATACATGGACTCTAATTTCCCTTGTATAGAATCCTTGCTAATGAAGCTTCCTTCTCTGACTTGTCCGTGCAAATATAACCCACACATGCGTGATTAACATGTACTCTTTTGGTTACTTGCCATCCATGACATGCAGCTGCACGTGAAGCCGATCACCTTCCTTGCATGTGGATTTATCTCTAAGTACAAAGCATTGACGTGTCCTTCCAAAGTTAGATTATTTTAATCTCCAATAAACTAATTATGCACACGCATGCATATTCGTTGCAAGTGAGCCCTGCTAATGCTGCTAATAGCCGATGCTCCGAAATTATCTGGATTTGCTAAAATCTGTTGTCAACACCTGGGTCTGGCGGAGGAGGACGTGGCGGCGGGTAAGAGATGAAGGTGGGGTGATGGTACTGGGGGTTAGGAGGGGTGAGCCGGTGGAGGATTATGTGGGTTGGGAGGCACAGGTGGAGGACGGAAAACTAGGATAGGAGGTTCGATTGGAGGAGGACAGCTAGAACGCATATGAATGGAATGGAATGACTCAGAGTGAGGATTGGGATGCATACCATTGGCCGGGACTGGGATCCAGTCATGACAACCCCGGATCCCTGATCCCGTGTAGTCATGGCAACGTGGTGCCCAACGACGGGCGGATCGGCGGGGTGCAAAGGCTGTAGCTCAACCGCCTATGCTGAAGAAGAAGCTTCAGCGCCGGCAGGCATTGTGCGGAACACCTGGTGGCCGCGCCCCGACTCGAGCACCTTCACAGCGCGGCAGACATCGAAGACGAGATCCTCCATCCTGGGCCGCCACGAAGAAAACTCCGTAGCGCATGCTTCGAGAGATGCCACACGCTCCTCCAGGTCGACGTCGTCGGTGGAGTTGCGGTGGAACTCGAGGTCGGAGAGGCGCTTGTTGAACTCCGCATCATGGTCCGCATAGTTGGCCTCCAGATTGGCGAGGTGCTTGTCGACGACTTGAGGACGTGGATCCGCAGGCGTGGACTCCAAAACGGCGAGGCGGCGGCCAAAATCGACGACGGTGTTGGCGCCGGACTCTAGCACCGGGACGCGAGCATTGGTCGATGACGAGTAGTTGCCGATGCTCGGCTCGAGGTCATCAAACCGCCGTCCCTGCTCATCAAATCGGCTGTTGAGCTTGGCGATTTCGTCAAACAGGAGCTTGAAGTTGGTTTCCATGGCGCCTAGAGCTCGCTGGCCACGCGTGAAATGGTGGTGGATTGGAGGGGGTTCTAGGATCGGAACGAAATCTGATACCAATTGTGAGGAACTACAGCTTCCTCGATGAACTTGAATGAGGGGAAAAGTAGAACACGAAATGCTTAAGCTACGATGACAGAATAATGAAAATGTAATAGTTCCGGTTACAGTTCTCCCCCATCTCCTTGCCCTCTATATATCTATATATGCTAGCCATTGTGCCACGATGGGCTAAACACCCTGGAGCTGGGCTTCACTTCTCGCCTGGACCGGGGCTCGTCTTCTGGCCTTGGGGTTGAAGCAGACTCTTGAGACACCAGCGGCCCACCGGCAGGAGAGTTGCTAACACAAGTTTACAATCTTCTAGATCTGATCTGGTGGGGAGCGAAGGGTAATCGTCGCCTCCATCCGGTGCTGCTAGAACTCGGGTGAGTCCAGATTTCGCCCTCCTTGTAGTCGAACAAATGTGGAGCTTATTAGGCTCTACAGCGTTTCTTCTTGGGATGTTCCTCCGAGGCCTCTTTCCATGAGTGCCAACCATAATGTATCGACTGATGACGGTCGTTAATCCACTTGAAAGAAAAACAAATGCTGTACAATACTATATGTGAATGAAAAAAGAAGCTTGAGGAGCATTCTATATAGTTGTTGCTTCCAACAGAGGGTCTTTTATCTATCTACTACTCAATCCGTTCCAAATTGTAGGTCATTTTGACTTTTATAGATACATTGTACTCCGTGTTGGCTTTGTGTCTAGACATAGCATATATTTAGGTGCATAGCAAGATGAATCTCTACCACTAACAAAACGAAACAGTGAATTGTTCACACCACTTCTTTCGCGCCGCCCCGCTCCCCATTCTGGCCAACTCCCCTTCTGCTCGCAGGCCTGCAACGGTGCCAACACCCACGAACCGCACCAACCACCAACGTTTGTTGACTCCCCAATCAGTGCGTTCTCCATCCCCAACTCCAGGTCTCCAACAGTGCCGTGTGCGTCTCCGTCCAGCTTGGCGAGTTGTCCTGACGCAGCCACCGCCGCCGCCCTCAACACTGCCGCCGCCGCCCTCGACGCTGCCAACGCCAAGCACCCGACACGGACATGGAAAATGGCGCCCACCTCTATGCCTCCTCCTCCGAATACGGCCCAAGCGCTGACGCTGCAAACTCCTCCCTCCCACAACTGGCAAAGGCGCCGCCTCCTTCCCTCCCTCTCTCCTGAGTCCTGGTGCTGACCTCTCGCCACAGCGCGCCGCTGCCCCTCCCTCGAATCCTGCAGCCGCTAGATTCTGCCGCCACCGTCGTCTCCAGGCTCCTCACTCTCCGAATACTGCAGCACCCTCCCCGAACCACCGTGCTCGGCTGCAAACACAGCCGCGCGTGTCCTCCAGCCCAGCATCACAGTTGTTGTCATCGGTCAGAGGCGATGCGTGCAACGTGGATTGCTCTGCAGTGCGATGCCTCCCCGTCTAGGATGTCCACACCAGCATCCCCTGCCAGATTAAGGAAGGATGAGGTCAGTCTCCTTCACATCCCAAAATCAATGATTTGAAATCCCTAAGCAACATCCTTTTCCATGTCCTGCTGCTCGATCTGAATCACCTATATCCTCAATGTATCCAGCAGTTTTGTAGGTTTATGGGCTACCCTGAGAATTTTGTTCTTTGCTTTTCCTTTACTAGCAGACAGGCACGTGCGGCACGCACATGCCCAAAAACATTTCATTCTTGAAAAGTAATGCACAAAAAAACTCATATTCATATTCATATTAGAGATAACAAGAATTTAAATTCGAGTTGGCTACAAAATATATGACAATAATTTAGGTTGAAATAAATTGTGTATTTGTTCTTTTTGTTGCATGCAGGTCTTAATTTTTTTTTCTTCTTGACACAACTTTCTTCCGCAGAAAAAAAAGAATAAATACACCACCAACTGTCAAGGTTTGTACAGTTAAAAACTATCGAGAGATCAATAAACACAACTAACCAATCAATCAATAAAAATATTTTTTGAAGAGGTAAATGGTACTCCTATTTTATAATTGTTTATCATACCAAAGGCAAGCACGGTTAAAAATCTTTCAAGAATTATTTATAGACTATAAAAATCCAAGTTCAAAAATTACTGACGGGTGGTAAAGATGGTGTAGGTTGCTTCAATTGTCTGTGGGGATGGAGCTGGATGCGGTTATCATCATAAGCAGCAGTTCGGGACATCGTGGTATGATGTGTTCCCTTGTCAGCACTTAGAAGACCATATCAAGGAAGATATCTATCTGTCCTTGAAACGAAAACCAACCAAGATCATAATACATGATGCTCCCCTGCTCCAGTGTTGCCTCGGCCCGGAAGAGATATACAAATTATGAGAAATGTGCTATACTTCCAAAAGCAATATACACAGATGATTTCTCACCCCCAATAGAATTGAGATCAGCTTTGTTGTAGATTTCACTGGATTGGTCCTATACTTTATATGTTAGTCATAGAAACACACGCATTTAGGGATGCAAGCGCACACGCCAACGCTGTTACTCGCTAATCAGGTGCCGCCGCCTGCTTCATCAGTCTGATAGTCCTTGTGACATTACATTATGTGGCAGGTCCGAGGCAGCTTGCAAGAGCCCGCAAAGTCTTGTACTCGAATTATATTAATGGCTGATTAGTGTATTGGGGACTATATAAAAGCCAAATAAATATATAATGGGAACAGCACCAATGACATAATCTGAAAGCAAAATCGGCATCTAGAAGACGAAAGGTGCAAAACAATTATAAATATATAATGGGAACAGCACCAATGACATAACCTGATTCTAGCTTTCAGTTCTTCATAGTAAGCATAAACTTTACAACCGCTGCCAACCTGGGATGGAGGGGTCCGAGCGTCGCCGGCAAGGGACAACCGGACAGAGTCGAGCGTAGCGCCGCCAACCCTGAGGACGGGTCCGAGCGCTGCCGGTCTGGGCGGACACCAACCGGCGCCGATGTATTCGAAGACAGCGGGAAGATAGAATTTGGGGACTAGCGGGTTTTGACAAAGACAAAGCAAACGCATGTGAGTGGCGGCATGGCTCTGTCTGGCGGTGTGCCGTCGTCACCGCTAGGCGCGGCACCACGGGTGTTTCAGTGGCCGGCATGGCAACAGGGTTGGAGTTTGGACGGAGGCAGCACATAGGAAGCGAGGGGCAACCGGACCCCCGCACTAGCGAATCGAGCGGTTGAGCCGCTAGGTCCTGCCTGTGTATAACTACGACACAGATGAGCAGGGCCTCAAAACGGCGACGAACAGCCGGAAGCCATCTCTGTGCACGACGCAGACAACAGAGGCACGTCGCAGAGGGCAGAGCTCCATCCGGCGGCAT
>CM041633.1:50678658-50726177 GCA_023333625.1 Bothriochloa decipiens | reverse complement strand
CACGTCGCAGAGGGCAGAGCTCCATCCGGCGGCATGCCGTCCTCCCCGCTGGGCATGTCACCACACGCGGTTCAGTGGCCGGCATGGCGACAGTGTTGGACGGAGGCAACACGTAGGAAGTGAGGGGTAACCGGATCTGCAAGTGGAGCAAGGCGAATGGAGGAGGCGATGAAATTCAGGGATTTGGTGATCAGGAATTGGGATGGAGTTGGGATCGGGCTGAGGGAGAGGTGGGAGCGTGCGAACCCTGGATGTTTGTCCGATGGGCAACCGCAAGAGGCAGAGCCAGCATCTGCATCGTAGCAATTCAGGAAGAGGGGGCATCGGCTCGCAATGGAGAGAAGAAAGCGAAATACGCTGTCAGGTAAGGACATCCCTCTTTCGTAACCGTTCACTACCGAAAAATCATTCTTTGTCGAGTGTTTTTTCTTTGCCGAGTATAATTTTCTAGGCACTCGGCAAAGAGGCTTCTTTGCCAAGTGTCAGGAAAAAACACTCGGCAAAGAAGGTCTTTGCCGAGTGGCTTTCCTTGGCACTCGACAAAGAAGGTCTTTGCCGAGTGTCAGAAAAAAGGCACTCGACAAAGAAAATTTTAAACGATTTTTGAAACCCTAAACGAATTCAAATGAAAAAATTTTTAACTACAAAGTTGTTTAACTCATCAAGGACTATAAAGTTTATTTTGGCCATTTCTTATTTGTCAAAGTAAAAATAAATTTATTCACAAATCTTACATGTCAATCTAATGGTTCATGAAACTACAAGAGGGAGATATAAGATTCTGTGAACTATTGTTAGAACCACCACTTTGAATGATTAAATGACCAATTACCCAAAATAAAGTTTGTAAATCTTGAGAAGTTATGAAATACTATAGTTGAAAACTTTTTCATTTGAGTTCACCATCGCCATGTTAAACTACGTTTGAATTTTAAAAATTTAAAATACAAATTTTTTAATGACCTCGGATGAAAAAACACCCAAAATAAGGTTTATAGATCTCAAAAAGTTATGAAAGGTTGTAGTTGACAACTTTTTATTTTGAGTCCACCTTGCCATGCGAAAACTACGTTTCAATTTCTTAAATTTAAAATTCAAATTTTATAATTGATCTTGGATGAAAAAACTTCCTAAACGAGAAGTATAGATCTCAAAAAGTTATGAAACTTTGTAGTTGATAACTTTTTGATTTGAATTCATTTAGGGCATAAAAAAATTTATACTCAGTTTGAAATAATATATGGGGAACTAAAACAACTTATGGACACATGTGATGCTGTAGTGTAATGGTTAAGACAAAAATACCGCAAGAGAGAGGTCATGAGTTCAAATCCCCATCGCCGCAAAGTGCGTAAAAATCTTAGGAAAAAGACAATGGCTAGGTGTTGGTGGGGGCTGGCCAGCGGGTCTCTCCCCTCAATTAAAAAAATTCTAGTATTTTCGGGTTTTTTTATTTTTTCTTTGCCGAGTGCCGTGGTACTCGGTAAAGTCTTTGCCGATTGCCCGACACGTGCCACTCGGCAAAGAAGCCTTTGCCGATGTCTTCTTTGCCGACTGGTCTTTGCCGAGTGCGGCACTCGGCAAAGCTTTTGCCAAGTGTAAATAAGGCTTTGCCGAGTGCTTTCGGCACTCGGCAAAGTACCAGAATCCGGTAGTGGTTGGATGCAAAATCTAGTTCGATCTGGTGGAGAAGATCGTGACAGGTGCCCTTCAATTACTTCGCTCTTTTATACTATAGATAGATACAAAATCATTGTATGTGTAGGGAGGGCCATCACCTGTCAACATTAGCAGTGATTTATATCTAAATATTTTTTTCAAATTGTTTAATTAGATGTGTAGTTAGTGAATAGCTGGTCCTGGAAACGGTCATATAGAACCATGTTTGCTAGCCTAAAGTTGCAGTCTTTAAGTCTTTAATTATATACTATTACAATTCTAAAAAAATCTTATCAACACCATTAATTATGCAGCAAGTTTGGTTTAATGCACATATACACACCCAATGGAACACACCTTCCTTCTCTATGTGCAATTATTTTATATAGTTTATTTATATCAGATCTTGTCAATACTTCTGCCATCGCATTATTTGATTAGACTATAACGTTATGTCACTTGAGTACTTGACGCTTGATCTTGCTGCATACTAATGGCCTTGAAAATTCAAGAATTACTGGCATTAGTGGCATTCTTTAGCTATGGTAATTCCATGCTTTGGACTGAAATGGTGCTAATTTTGATCCAGGTATTTGAGAAGGAATTCTCCAGGTATGCTACTTGGATGGATAAAGTGCAAAGCATATGAATGGGTTGGATTTGTGCCGCTAGCTAAGCATCATGGGTAAGGTATGTTCACTGACAATACATAAGCAGACACATGTTTCTCTATTTTGTAGCTGGCTGCTCTCGGGTCATAAGTTAGTATCCTTTGGAATAAATTTCCAACTCATACCAGGTATCAGAAAAGTTGTTTCACATGTATTATTGCCATATAATATCCAATTTTCCCTGCTTGTTTTAGACAATGCTGAAGTCTGAAACAAATAAAATAGAACAGTGGTAGCTTGATGTATTACAGATAAGTGCCACTTCTTATCCACGGCTCTTTCATTAGCATGGCCCAGAGTCCCGTACATTAGTAGTTTGAGAATTCACTTAGTGAATTGATATTAAAATAGAATGCAGTTTTGTGAGGACTGGTTTTTACTCTCTTCATTTATTGGCTTACAGGTGAAAAGAACTATGATTTGACGATACCAGTAGCGCTATTGTCTCTTGCTTCCTCCTTTTACTTTGCCTAAGTTTCTTTCAATTGTTCATGATATTTGCACTATGATGCTAATGGTTTCTTAACTTACATGCTAGCTAAAATGAGTGCCCTGTACTATGAACCATGAACCCATGTAAATATATTTCAGAAAAGCATAAATGCAGTTGTAATTGTTTACGCTGGTTGCTTTTTATGGCCGTTGCTTGATTTGAGTCGCATTCTCACAAACTGGAACCTAAGAAGCACTGGCTGGCACATAAAGAAACAAAATCACGGGTGGTGAAGGGCCTTAATCTTCTTGTGTGATGGTCACTGAATCCTTTTGTAAAGAGGCGATGAAGACAAACATCACTGAACCTGCAGTCCCATCTACGGATGGAGTAAGATGGTTTGAGTTAATTTATTTATCTATACAGTGAGCGCCATTAAGTTGCTGCTGCCGGGGTGCATGCGCACTAGAGGTTGCAGGACGAACTACGCAGTGGTGTATGGCCGAGCAAGTTGGCGAACTACGGGTGCGGCACCCGGGGTGCCTCCATTTCTTGATGATTTTGTTGGTAATTTCTCTGCTTCAGATCAGGCCAGTTCACATGTAGGTTTGCTTGATCAACTTACATTATTGTTTCAGTTTCATAGATGAACTGTGAACTGATTGTGATTGTGATTGGAAAGCCGGAACAGAAGGAACGGCGTCCTGAACTCTGATGTCTGAACATAAGGAGTATTTTGTAGGTTAATGCTTGCACTTTTGTTGCTTCCAGTTGCTGCTCACATACATTTATTACATGTGTAAAACTATACGACTAATTTCATAATGCAACTCAATACAAGTGTTAGCAGGGCAGGCAGCATAGTTTTTCATTAGTTTATGGAGTAAACGTATAGCTTATATATAGCACATAAACATACAAAGACACCCCGATGCATTCTTAGCCTAGCTCTGCATATCTCTCTCTACTCTCTTCTCATCTCTGCTATATATCTGCAATTAAAAAGAGGGAACAAACCCTCAACCACCGCCGTGGTAAGCCCCTCCAATCGGCGCCGTAACAAAGTGATATGAGGTTTTCTTAAAAAAACAACACACGACAACTAGCATCACTTGGACATATCACTACAAGATCCGCTGCCTTTGCCGAGTGCCGGCCGCACTCGGCAAAGGCACCTTTGCTGTCGGTAAACAAGCCCACTCAACAAAGAATTGGTCGGCAAAGGCTTTGTCGAATGCCACGTCAGCACTCGACAAAGGTAACGGGCGGCGTCAACCTGACGGCACCCTTTGCCGACTGTGACGTGGTAGGCACTCGGGAAAGATATTTTATTTTATTTATTTTTGGAAAAATTATTTGCGAGTGCCACGCCTGGCACTCGGCAAATTTTTTTTTGAAAAATTGTTTGCTGAGTGCTGACGCTCGACAAAGGTACGGTCTTTTCGCCGAGTGCCATGCCAGCACTCGGCAAAGCTGGGCTCTGTTGGGAAAAATGCCCAGCTAGAAATATTTTTTTATTGTTTTTCTATTTTCTTGCATTCTAGACATGTAATTTCACATATATTCATGATAATAGACTAGAATAACATATAAAAATCATATTTCATCATCGAAGGACGTCTCAACACGAATTCATACATAAAGGTCTTTAAATTCATCTGTTACATCGATACAAATTTATAACATGTCCAAAAGAGCGACACGTTCATCGATACAAGTCCACAAGCGGGCAGTAGAGGTACCTAGCTCGACCCGGCATCCCCAGAGTCCCCAGAGCCCCCACCTTGCTCCCACGAAGACCACCCTCACTGTGGCGCCGACTGGAACGTCCAGTAGGGCGGCAGAAGCAGAGGGCCACTTGCAGGCCCAGAGTGCCCCTGCTGCGTCGGTGGAGGAGGAGCGGTACCTGGCCACGTGAACCCCTGAGTCAGGAAGGTTGGGCCTAGTGGAGGGTTGGCATCTGCAGGAGTCAGGTTTGAACCCGCAGACTGTTCCTGCACAAAGGAAAAGTGATCTCATTAGTACCTGCAGGATGGCCGCACAAGCTAAAGCAACAGGCAATATACTCACCAGAGTTCCTATAGGAGTAGGCATAGGAATAGGTGGTGGATCGAAGATCGAGGCAGGGAGCTCAGCCTGCTGCACTCCCGGGATCTGAAGGGTCCGGAAGTAGCGGCAAAGTCCTGCATTTGACACTGGTAGTGTTGCATGATAGCCGCTAGCTGCCGCTGATGGGCCACCGCCTGGGCCTCCTGGTTTGCCTGCAACTGTGCGATCTGGGCCTGCAATATTACACCCGCAAGGTTGATGGTATGTGAAGACAAGGTACATGTGTGAAACGAGTGAACGATGAATAAAACTGCACTTACCTGAAATGCCGAGAACATCTGCGCATTGCTCGGCTGCCGAGGTCATATGGGGATGTTAGAGGACCACCTGGTCCCGTCTCGTCGAATCTGGCTCAGCATGGGAATAGAGGATGACTCGATGGCACTGTTGGCCATCTAGTACCGGTCGTGCTGCTTCCCTCCTCCCAACGTGTGTCGAGGGGGTCATTGGTGGGGTCAAACATCTCCCCATGGCGCTGGCGAGCCGCTGTGTCCAGGGGGTCGGTGGTGGGGTCGAACGTCTCCCCATGGCGCTGGCGAGTTGTGGATGTGCACTCGGTGAGCTTGGGGCAGATGCTCGTGTTAGTGTACGCGTCGGGCCTGTCCGCTAGGTCGTAGACGTTGTCCGCCGCCGTCACTTTGCCCTTGTGAGCAAGGGAGTACCCCGTGAACTCGTTGATGACCTGCCCACCATGCGACTGGGTCTGCGAGAAAAACACAAACATGGTTATAAGTAATGACAATTGTGCATTAGAATAAATAGATCAACAGAAGCGTACCCATCTTTCCATGAACAATGGGAGGGACTGGTTCCCTTGGCGGTGTGGTGCCCCTCACATCTGTAGGCAGCGCTCCCAATGTTCTTGGTGCCTCTGGTATGCCACGTCCGTGGTCCACTCATGCACAATAGCTGCCCAGCAATCCCGGTACTTGTCGCACCACTCCAGACACATCTGCATGACATCAAGTATTTGACATGCCAGAAGATGAATTGAATGTTTCATGGAAGAAGTCAGAATAAATGTTTCATACTTAGTTACCTGCATGTACTATGCCTCGGTGAGGTCGGTCTTCCTTTGAAGTAGCATCTTCCTGACTTGTGGCTTCTTCACCACCTAGCCAAGCCCGTTGGCGTAGTAGGTGATGACGCACTAGAGATGCGCCTCGTGGTACAGGTCCTTAAGACGCTCTTTGCAGACTGCCTCCTGCACTCGCGCTGCATGCTGCTCTCTCGCCTCCTCGCACATGAAGAAGTCCTGCACACAGAACTCACACAGAACTCATCATTGTTTTAAGAACGTCCAAAGAATGCGTAGTATTGAGAAATGCGGTACGATGAAAAGACTCACCCAGAACTCCCTCTTGATCTTCGCCGCTAAGGTTTCACTGTTGGAGTCCGTGACGCTGGAGAAGTGCTCCCACCTCATAGGCGCCTGTACCTCACCCTTGTGGGTGACCAAGCCAGGGTAGTGCTCCCTAATCAGCAGGCCCTGGATGCCATTGATATGGCGTGAACCGCTCCCTCCGCTCAAAAACATCCAGCTACTGCATGAGTCATTAACAACAATTGTTAGTCTGCAGTTCGATTTTCAACATGTGATATGAACAAGTAGTGAAATCAACAATGGATACTTACATCTCACCCACGGGTCGAATCATTGGGCGGCGGGAACAGAGCGGCCATGGGTCAAGGAGCGATGAGGGCCCACGCTGGTAGGGCTTGCTCGAACCTGAGGAAGCCATCTTGCCTGGTGTCGCCATCTCGCCTGGTGTGGCCATCTCGCCTGGTGTTGGCTCACCCCGTCGTCGTCGTTGTCATCATCGTCGCCGCTGCCGCCGCCGCTGTCTTCACCGGTCGTCATCGTCGTCGTCCCCCCTTGCGGGGCCTCCTAGAACTGTAGCCTCCTCGTCGACGTGCGACGTCCGCTGGGGGCCATCCCCCCTACTGGTCAATGGCTCCACCAACACCTCCTCCTCCTCATCGTCGTCGGCGATCGCTGCTCCTCGTTGCGGATCTGGTACGGTGAGCGGACCTTTCGTTGTGGCATTTTGTCTAGTTCCTGCAATGACAAAGATTAAAATAGTTAGCATAAATAAATGACAAGTACTTGTAAAGAAACATAATTGCAAGTTAATAATAATAAAAATATAGTATTACATGAATTAGATATTATCTCCGCGAACGGTAATATGGCTGGCATGTAGTCGTCATCACTATTGTCGTCATCACTATCAATATTGTCGAGCTCTCTTAAGTGTCAAGCATCATCTTCATCGTCATCATCTCCATCATCATCATCATCTACATCATCCTCAACAACTCCACGCACCATCTGCCATCGCTCAAGGATTCATAAGTCCTTAGCATCCTGCACGTCATCACCCTCGTCCTCATCGATGTCGTTGTCTACTTCCATGCCCATCAGCGAAAGAATGTCTATCTCCAAACTCCCTTCTAGCCCCTTAGGTTGATAGAACTCATCTGTCTTTGGGTCAAAGTTGTAATCATCATCATTTGGGACAGCTTTACTGTGCGGCGATACCAAGTGCACAAGGCTCCAACCCGCAAGCTTCTCATCTTTTTGGCACGCCCATGGGAGGTAATGAACTTGTGTGGTGTCTCGGTTAGCCACAATATAGACATCGTCTCCTTTATAGTTGGAATCCTGTCAAATTTTGACTTGCCCAATCTTAAGGTCTTTTTTCGTGACATCAGGATCAAACCAATGGCATTTGAATACCACTAGCTTAAAAGCTTTGGCACCCAAAAATTTAAGCTCCTATATCTCTTCGACTATGCCGTAATAGTCCTTCTCATCCGTGCCCAGCGTACGAACTCTGCAGCACGTGGTTTTTAGGTTGGGCCGACTCTCCTCGTAGCTTCTCGTGAGAAAGTGATAGCCATTAACATCATAAACGGTGAATGACTTGACCATACGAGAGAAGCCACCACCCACCTGTTTCAATTCATCACTCATTTCCGCATCCGACTGGGCCTGCAAAGTCAGGACAGGTAGATCATTACATTACTCGCTCCTAGGAGCAAAGTGGAATCTCAAAATTGGAATGAGGTTACTTGGATGGTACCTTTGTACAGAACCAAGAAATGAAATCGGGCACACCATGTCTAAGAAGATGGTCTTCTTCTTGCTCGGTAGGAGCCCTATTGCCTCTCCAGTGTTCATTAATATATTCCCTGAAAAAACAAGAGACAAGAGGGTCGGATCAATAGGTGGAGGATAGTGACAGCGTATGTAACAAGCTCATTGAGAACTTACTTCTGATAAGGAATGCATTCATCAAGGTTCAACAACAAGTAGCTCATGATAGTGCACCACTCATCATGGGTCAATTTCTTGTTGGTACCTGCACTTCCTCTTCCAAGATCCCCTTGGAAAAGACTGAGGTTCGATGAGTTCTCATCGGCATTATAATGAGGGGTTGGATTGTGCATGCTGGGAAGTATCTTAGTATATTACGCCTATGTGAAGGTCAACACCTCCTCCAGAATGAATGAATCTGCCACGGAAGCCTCAATTTTGGCTTTATTTCTACACTTTTTCCGAAGAAGCTTTAGACACCTCTCGATTGGATAGCACCAACGGGCATGCACGGGCCCCCCAACCATGCCCCGCGCGGTAGGTGCAAAATCAGATGCTGCATCGACAGGAAGAAGCTGGGTGGAAATATCATCTCCAACTTGCAGAGCAACAGAGGTGCAGCCTTCTCCAGGTCAAGACAAACGTCCCGAGAGAACTCCTTGCCACAAAGCTAGCGGAAGAAAAGGCTCAACTCTGCTACGACACACCGCACTGGCTCGGGGATGTATCCTCGGGTCATCGCAGGAAGGATCCGCTCAATCCATATGTGGAGTTATGACTCTTCATCCCTAAGACTTTCATAGTCTCCAAGTTCACTCCCCTACTTAGATTCGCCTCATACCCATTAGGGAACTGTAGCGTCTTGATCCACTGCAGTACTTCCTTCCTATCTCACCTTTTTATGATGTAATCGGCCGGGACCTTTTTCCATTTCTTGCCCGGTGCAGGGGTCTTCATCACTAGCTTTGGTCTATCACAAATCCTTTCCACATCGAGTCTAGCCTTAACGTTGTTCTTTGACTTCTTACCAATGTCCATGAGTGTTGCTCAGAGTGCCTCGGTGACATTCTTTTCTGTGTGCATTACATCGATGTTGTGTGGAAGAAGAAGGCCCTTGAAGTACGGTAGCCTAGTCAAGCCCGATATATGAGTCCACATGTGGTCGTTACCATATTCAATAAAACCACCGTTATCAATTTGGAGAGCCTCTATCTCGGCAAGGACATCGGCAGGGCTCTTAACCTAAGGAATGGGGTGGGTGACTTGAACACCTTTCGTGAAGTGCTTTTCATCTCGTCTCAATTCATGGTTCTAAGGCAGGAATTACTGATGTTTGTCGAAAGAAGAATACTTGCCACCCTTGGCCAGCCATCATTCCAAATGGGTTGAACCCATCTGTTGCCAGCGCTACACGTACATTCCGAGCCTCCATAGCCTTGCCAGGATTCATGTCATCGAAGTGCTTCCATGCATCACCATCCGCTGGGTATACCATCTTGTCACTGTATCTTTTGCCATTCTTGTGCCACGTCATCTGTTTCACGGACTCCTCTGTCATGTACAGCCGTTGGAGCCTCTGTAGGAAAGGAAGGTGCCGTATGACCATCTCGGGGATCTTAGATTGTTTCTTCTTGCCATCACTGTCTTCTACCTCCACAAACCTAGAGGCTTTGCACTTTGGACAGTGTGTTGTTGTCTCGTGGTCTCCCCTGAACAGGACGCACCCCTTTGGACAAGCTTGGATCCCCTCATATGACATCTTAAGTGCACGAAGGAGCCTCTGTCACTCGTACGTGTTCTTTGGCAGGGTGTGAGATCCAGAAGCAGTTTGCCAACAACTATCAACACGAGATCGAAGCCGTCTGGACTAATGCCCAGTTGTGACTTCAATGATATTAGGCGTGAAATGGCATCCAGTTGCGAAACCATTGTCTTCTCGTGAAGGGGCTTCTGTGCCGCCTCCATCATGGTGTAGAATGCCTTTGTGGTTTCCTCTGGATCTTCCTCCACCTCCATTCCTTCAACGAACTGTGAATCATGAAAGTCTGCCATCATGTCTGCCATCCCGGCATTTGCATCATACTCCTTGAGGAGGGGTCTCACCACTTTCTCCCTAATACGATGGTGTTCACCATGGTGGATCCAGCGGGTATCTACTCCCACCTGACATTTTTGTTTCTTTTTCTTGTTCTTACACTTGTTGTAGGGACACGGCATTCAACTTGACCCTTTAGCAGCTGGGCCAAATGCATGCTCTAGAAAAGCATCGGTCCCTCTAACCCATTCCAAGCTCTTACTTGCGAAGCCCGTGTACATCCACTCACGGTCAGCCATCCTCTGTCATGCGCCAATGTAAGCGAGTAATAAAATCAGCATTTGCATCTACAATGCGGTCCTACCATCTAATAGGTGAAGGATAGGTCATAATCCCACCCAAGGATGCATAGATGAGGTTAGCTTCCATGCTCCGCTCCCGTCCAAGACGGAATTTTGGCAGCACCTCCCTGCTGTTCTCCCGATACACGTCCTAGCAGGGAGAGTGTGTATCTGGAGAACAACAGGGAGGTGCTGCCGAAACTCTGACTCAGACGGGAGCGAAACATGGAAGCTAACCCATCTACGCATCCACGGGCTGTCAAAAAAACATGGACAATCCGAAAGAGATACTGTCGTAGATATGCACTGATCCGCATACCAACGACCGCGTATCCCTTTTGGAATGGTGATTTAGAATTGATGTAGAAGAATAAGTTTTTATTCTATTTCTGCCCAACGGTGATTTACAATGTAAAGAAAGATTTAAATGTTTAATGTGCATGTCTTCAGCGAAACCAATGTAGGGTTATTTTCATGCTAATTATTGATGATTATTGTTGAATATTTTTTAGACAAAAGTTTTTTGATGCTTTCATTCTTAAAGGCAGAAAGGGAATGAATTGGGTACTTGTGACTCAAAAGATGAAAAGTGCAAGTTTTACATGAAAGAAGACCATTACATAATTGATGGTATTCTCTTTAAAGAATGGCATGAAAAGAAAATAATTCGGGGACATTGTTCTAAGAAAAGAAGAGATAACAATAAGAGTTAGTTTAAGAAGATATTTTATTGTACTCGTTATAAAGAAGATTTTAATTTTTAGTTATAGTCATCATGTTAAGAGGTGTAATATGCCATATAATTTTTCTTTTAATCCCCATGATATGAAATGTAATGAGTTATATGCATGTTTAATTTGACCAAGGTCAGATTAAGCATGTTCATTAAAGAGTATTTGAATTTAATTCTGAATGTTATAATTGAATATGCCCTAAGAACCAATTTTGGCAACGATGTCCCCTATGGGGATTATCCCACATCGCGGGGAGATTTTGACAGAACTTATCCTGCATGGCGGGAGAAGAAAGTTGCATAAGAATGACGTGCAAATGTGACTTGCTGAAGTACAGAAGGACTCTATTGAGTTCATGTAGTGGAATGAGGAAAGTTTACTCCCAAAAGGATTTAAGAAACAACTTTATTTGCATAGAATAGTTCTGTAGATGAAGTAAGTAATGAAAGTTCCCTCATCTACAAGAAGTTTTGAAAAGTTTTGAAATTATGGCAGAAAAGTTCTTGCCATATTTCGAGGGGGAGATTTGTGAGAGCAACTAAGAAATAGAAAGTCAAGAAAGATACTCCCCTAAAATCAAGAAAGATACTCCTCTATACTATTGATAATGTGATGCATGATGTGCATTATAAACAAGAGTGATTTATAAAATATGAATGTGATATGAACAAGACTGATTTATAAAATATAAATGTGATATAAACAAGAGTGATCTATAAAAGATGGATGTGATCGTTGAGGGAGTACAACAGGCACAACATCAATACCCCTAAAGGAAAGTAGTAGCTAAATTCCTTGACCTTTTATGGTTTTAACAAAAAGATAGCAGAGTGAAAGATACTAAAATGGTTCTCAAAGCATCATAAGAAATAATGATAAATTAAACCCAAATAAGGATGTTGAAGATACACCATCTTTACAAAAGATGGAGTAATCTGGGAGAGCATGGTATGAAGATACTTGAGACTTGAATTGAAGTGGGGTAGCATGCTCACTCTAGTGTTTTAAGAGAAACAAATTGCTCAATACCTATTGATGTTGTTTGATATATACAACACTTGTTGTTAGCTCTTCTAGAAGATGAATAAATGAACAAGGATCTTGTAATACATGAGCCTAAAGAAAATCAATTGCCTCTTGGCAATGGAAGAGCAACAACAGCCTCATTTGAAAGATGTGCTAGTACCTGAGGCCCTAAATGGTCTCAAAGAATAGGTCTCAAAGAATAAGAGAATTAGATACTTCTGATGACTATAAATTCTATGTTTAGTGAAATTCAAAGGAAGCCATGAGAGACTTTCTCTCATCTAAATGGCAAGAAGCAAAGGAAGTGAAATAAAATCAATAATACCAACGATGTTTGGGATTTAGAAGAAATTCCTAATGAAGCCAAAATAGTAGGCTGTAACGCGTCTATAGGGCGTAATGTGGCTCTGGAGGGGATGAAGAAAGATATATCGTGCAACTTATAGTGAAGAATTCATACAAAGAGAATGAACAGATTACAATGAATGTTAGTGTCACATTATGATTTGGAGTCACATTGGATAGATGTAAAGATGACATTCCTTACTGAGGATTTATATGAATTGCTTACATGGCATAACCTAAAGGGATTTTGTCATGGAAGGAAAAGAACATAAGGGATGTTGCCTAGAAAATAGAATCTAAAGTTGATGAATCAAAAGAAAGTTTGGGTTTTAAAGAGAATGTAGAGGACAATTGCATTTATGTGAATGAATGGGAAATTTACTTCCTAATCCTATATGTGAATGACATCTTGCTTTCTAGTAGTGATGTTAACCTACTATTGGAAAGAAAAGAAGTTTTATCCTAAAGTTTGAATAAGAATAATCACGGTGAAGCCTCATTTGAGTTGAAACTTACTAAGACAGAAAAGTGGTATTAGTGCTTTTGCAAAGGCATACTTAGAGAAGATTCTAAAGAAATAAACTATGCATGTGAGAAAAACCTATACCTGTTCTTATAGTCAAGGGTAATGATTTGGGAACTTCAAATGTCTTGAAGAACCGATATGAGATTGATCAACTGGATGTCCAATATGCTTCAGCTGTTGAAAGCTTAATGAATGCTTATAAGTAAGAAGTTACCTTGGCATAGTTCATGTATCCGGGATGTTTTGGCAGAAGTCCAGTCCAGATATAGATCGCTGGAATAGAATAAAGAATGTCTTGAAAAGATTTATAGCCTCATGTTGAATAAGGAAGATCAAGTACTTTCAAATAGTTGTGGGTACAAAGATGAAAGATTAGCGAGATGTGTAGTAAAATCCATAATCACTAACACTCACAGTTGGAGCTTTATTGTGAAAAAGCTCAAAAGAAATAGTTGTGATATCATGGATGATGCAAAGTTATGCTATGGCATGTTATGAGGCTTAGAGGACATGCAAAATTGTCAAATGAATTTATTCTTGGAGTTGATAATGGTTGATAATAGCAACAACCATTTAAGTAATTCTACTCGTATGACAACAGGTCAAGTGTGCTGTTAAACACATTGACATTGAGTTATACGTTGTAAAGGAGAAAGTCCGGAATCATACTAAAAGTATCGAACATCTATGTGACAAGAAAGAGATTGCGGATCCGCTTACCACCCAGTGTGGTCAGAGAACACACAGTCGACATGGGTGTATGGTATAGCCTATGATTTCTAGAAAAGTGTGTTGTAGCTGTTAAATCTATCGGCGATTGACCGTGAGGATTGAGCATGCTCTATGCACTAATCTGTAATGGAATGGGATAGAAGTAAGAAAGATCAAAATTAAAGAAATTGAAGAATGATAATAATAAAATGAGATCAAGCAGGAGAATGTTAGGATTGATCTCAACCTTCTTGACCCAACGGTAAAGGCGAACCCCTTGACTACATCCTGATCGGGGACGCTCAGCCACTCACGGCTGGTGGGCCCCCATCACACAGGCTATATATATAGGAGGTGGGGGCCAGGGCTCACTTCATGAGGTTGAATGCTACCACACCCCACCTGCCTCCCTAGTCCATCTAGAGGGACGCCTGCAAGCGACGGGAAGCACCACCGGCGTCGCCACTCCTCCAGCTAGTCCCTGACCGTCGCTGCCCATGAGCAGCCTCCATCAACGAACGTGATGGCGGTCTCCAGATCCCGATGGTATGTCTCTCTACTCCATCTCTCTCTCCCTCTCTCTCTGATCCATGTGCACCATGATGGTGCACCATGATGGTCTACTCTGTTTATCCCGAATTAGAAGAGCACCCCACTCGATCTGCACCTAGTCGATCTAAAGAACTAACAAATATGCCCCAACAACTAATGCTCACGCCTTACGCAGGCGTGTGATTGCAGATTGGCATTATCAGAAACAGACTGAATGGTGATGAGGGTTATTCTACAATATATACTGTACCTTTGATCTTGTGAAGGACCCTTCTGATTTTCTTGTTGCATCTCTCGCATTCAAGGTCAACCTTGACGACCATGGTGATCTGCGATGCGATACAAGGATTAAATAGATGGTTGTAACCTGGTGCTCTTGGGAGTAAGCTAGGCCATGGGGGAAGTGATGTTTTTCGAAAGTTTTTGTTATGGTCCATAGAGGGATTAAATAGATGCTTGTAACCGCAGCGTCTATGCTTGAACTTATCAGTCTAGCTTATCAGCTATGGTATAGTGTTTTTCTCTCACAACAAAACAGCATCAGCCGGCATATCTAGCATGTAGTTCCAACCATTGGATCTATTGGGCGTCTCAAATAAGGAGACCAAGACCAGTTTTGTTGGCCTCTAAACTCTGTTTTGATCTATTGGCCTCTAAATAAGGAGAACAAGAGAAAGGAAGTGATAAGAAGAAATCCCTAGGGTACGTGCTCCTAATCTTACGGCGGTGGTATTAATTGACAAGAACGGTTCTTTTTATCGAAGCAGAGAAATCAACAATACCCATGACACAAGCAAATTAAAACTGCAAGACTAACAGCAAGAACAGGGCACAAAACGATCAAGCATCTCCTCTTACCTCCTTGTCCGCCATGCTGATCGGATACGTCCGAAGCTCTGTCACCTTGCCTGTGGTGGCTGTCGAGAGCGAGAAGAATTTCTGTTAAGAAGAACAAGCAGAATTTATTGTACCAGAGTTGGTTGGGTTGTGCGCCTAGCTGCTCTCACCCTTTCTATCCTACTATACTATGCGTCTATTGGTATCAGGCTAGGCCTGACCACGGATTAGTCCAACAACTAACCTTTTCCCATATGCCAATGCGGTACCGCCTTTAAATTTACAAACTTTGCCCTAACAATCTGGAATGACGCAGGGAAAAACCGCATCATCTATTTCCTTCTAAACTGCAAGTGGTGCTGCACAACTCATTCGCCATTTGATCCTTGCGTACTGATCCTCGGCCAAAATAAAATGCTGCAATAGAACCTTGCCATGGCGTGTAGCTTTCATTGCCCTGGCATGGAAGAATCTTAGGCATGTGTGGATCCAACTAAATTTAGCCCCGGGCTATATATCCAACTAAACTTTAGCTGCCCACTTTTTAACCATGTGGTGTTGTACCCAGTCACTGAAAATTATTCAAGCAAGATGAAACATACCACACTAAATGCATATATAAATACCCATCTGTGTCATTATATACAAAACCCAATTTGTTTCTAGATTACCACCCTGTCAATACGAAAAAAAACTACAAATTACTTCTATGTATGTTTTTAAATTAATTATTACCTACTTCACCTCAGCTACTAATAATATACGTACATGTACACGGTAAGAGATAAGCATATATATAAGTTTCGATGTCAAACAGATGGCTCATGCTAAGGATTCAACTAAATATATTGTAAATACATGTGTGTGACATAGATGGGATCTATGAATATTGTAACAATCTAAAATTTGCATTCTTTTTAAATAGCACAAATTGATTTATTTATGCAATTATTTGTGCACTCAAATCTAGGAAAGTAATATTTTTATCAAATTAAAACCTAACATAAGTTTAGATACTTGATGTTGCATATATGCTGGTGTATTTATTTTTAAATTAAATGCTTTAGTGGCCTTCGAACTAGTAAGCAAGTGCAACGTAGGTCTATAAACTTAGATATGCATTTACGTACCCCTAAACTTGTTAAGTTGCCCCAAGGTCCATGCCGGCCATGTGGCATTTTTTTGCCAAGGCGGCATGCTGGCATGGCATATATTTTTCATTTAACCCATTCTATTTATTTTTCTTATTAAAATATATCCTTCTTTTCTCTGCCCGTCCGCATGGACCGCATTGTGTATCGCCTTCTCTTCCTCCTTCCTTGCGGATGCCGCAAACTCCACGACAGAGCTCCACTTGCGGCACACAATCAATATCTTCCCACTGCTTCAGCTTGTGGACCACCGCCGCCGCGTGCCAGTTCAAGAGTGTGTAGGCCTCCGCGGCCACCACGTGCTTGGGGTCCCACAAAGTCCGAGGACCGCAACGTTTTATGTACAGCAGTGGCAGGTTGCTGCAGAGCTCTTGCGCGGGGCTGTGGTCATCCTCGACGCGTGAGCCCCATTGGTATTGCAGCTCCTGACATCAAGGCTGGCCCTGGTAGCACACGTCGCTCCTAGGTGCACAACACAGAGTAGACGTCCCTGGCCCCATGCAGCGACACCAATAGTATCTTAGCGAGCTTCGCCCCAAAAGCCACTGAGTCGATGCCATGCGGTTGAAGCCATGCGGATGGAGGAATGCCACAGATATCGAGGTCTACCTCCCAAGCGCGTGATGTCTCCACTCGCTCGCCGGTGTTAAACAATTAGGTAATTTTTAGATTAAAAATCAGAATATAAATTATGACACTCTGAAGTACTAGATTAAACATGTATTGTATACTAGCATGATTAAACAACATATTGCAAAGCATGAACATGGTTACTGGTGTAAGCATAGCTTGTACACCAGACTGATTAGAGTATGAACGATGACATTAGATCACGAGGATTATAACTTTTGATTGTAGATGTTGTCTCTTGTGGTGGATATGCATATTTCGATCAAGCTAGTGATAATGGCGCGAGGTTGAGAACCTCGATGAGTAGTGGTGGAACGTTCCCACTGGCGCGCATAGATGGTACAATAAGTATCATCATCGGCCCCAACTTCCATGTGGCCTTTATTTTATTTTATGTATATCTATATATATATATACAGTCGCTCTCCCACACTGCGCACAACGTACCCACAGGCCGAGCGGCCAGAGTTATATCCAAATACATCTTGTTCTGCCATCATCACTGGCCTATCACTACCAGAAAACTGATCTTTGCCAAGTGCCTGGAGGTTTGCCGAGTGACAAAAATCGGGCACTTGGCAAAGTCAGACTTTGCCGAGTGCCACTGCCCAGCGCTCGGTAAAGGCCCTCTTTGTCGAGTGTCAGGTTAGTCACTCAGTAAAGATTTGTTTTTTAATCTTGATTTTAAACTTTTTCTATAGTCCTTGTATATTGTATTGATTCATATGTTCGAATTTGAAACTTTTTTACAACTTTTTTGCTATATTTTGTGAATTAGTTTTGTTTACTTGATTTTTTCTCAAAAAAGTAAATTTAAACTGTAGACGCATAAAATAATGAAATGTAGCCATTCAAAAAATTATATTCATGTTAGAGAGTGTATTTTGAGACCGTATCCAAGAACTCACCCAAAATTTTAAACTCCTTATTCACGAAACATGACCATCCAGTTGTGGAAGAAATATTTTTTAGTTATATAAAATGCAAATGAAGTCCAAAAATCATGAAACTTGGCGAGGTGTCATCTCATCACATGTGGAGGCTGTGATAAAAAATTGAAAATATTTCGAATAAGCTGTGACATCGGATATCTAAAACCCAGACATCTCCACATGTGAAATAAGATACCATATGTCGAGATGTCCTGGTTTATAAGCATCACACATGACAACATGCACGAAAACTTCTAAATTTTTTATCATGACCTTCACATACGATATAATGACATCTCAAAAAGTTTCGTGATTTTTGAACTTTATTTGCATTTTATATAATTTTAAAACACTTTTCCTACAAGTTCAAGTCCATGTCTCGTGAACAAAATGTTCAAAATTTTTGGTGAGTTCCTGAATATAGCCTCAAACTAGAGTAAGCAATATGAATATTTTTTTTGAATCACTAAATTTCATTATTTCATGTAACTGCACTTCAATTTTGGATTATCTAGAAAAATTAGGTAAATAAAATAAATAAATAAAATATATCAAAAAAATAAAAAATTGACCAAATTTTAAAATGAAGTTACCAATAAAGTATTAAGACCTCACAAAAAAATTGGGACAAAAAAGCAAAAAAATCAAAATTTGCCGAGTGAATGTGTGGCACTCGGTAAAGAGACGTCTTTGCTGAGTGCCGCAACAAACGGTCTCGGCAAAGCCTGAAATGAAAAAAATACCCAACCCAACTAAAAGCCCACAAGGGCCTTATCCTAACCCAAAAGCCAAACGCGCTCCCCTCCCACCCACCCCCCGTGCTCCGCTCCCACCCAACCCGTGCACTAGGCCCGCCCGCGCTGCCGCCGCCGAAACGCACCGCCCCGCGCCACCGCGTAGCCGGTCCCCGCCGCCCCCACGCCACCGCGTCCCCCACCCCGCAGCTCTGCCCACCGTGCTGCCGCTCGCCGCAACCCGTGCCACGAGCCGCCCATCGCGTCGCTCTCTTTCCCCCACTCTGTCTCTCTCTCCCTCTGGCGAAACTGCCGGCTCACAGCTCCCTATCCTTCTCCTCCGATAGCGCGGCGCGGCGGCCCTGCTTGCATGTGGAGCACGGCGCGGTGGCTCTGCTCACAAGCTGAGCGCGGCGCGGCAGTGCTGCATGCCGGCAGAGGGCCTCGCGTGCCGGGAGCGGCAGGGGGCCTCAAGCGCCTGGAGGAAGGCAGCAGGGGGCGGATGGAGAACGCCGATGTGACTGAGGTATCTCTCTCTTCCTCTCCATCTCCCTGTTCTTGTTCTTCATCTCAACCTAAGGATCCTCTTCTTCTCTCCAGATCCGGAGGATCCATGGCGATACTGATGGCTGCTGCGAGCATGGCGGTGGAGGACGTGGAGGCCGCGCGTACGAGCTGCGGTACTCCTTCGGCGGTGGCGGATCTGGCTTGGGAGTGGGCTCGCCGGTGAGTCCCCGAGCCAAGCTGCTCCATGTGCGGGGGCCCTCCTCTGGAACGCACCCTCTCCCTCCCCACCGGTGGCGCTTCCCGGCGTGGCGGCCCTCACAGACAAATGGAGGAGCGCAGCGGGTCTAGCACCGGCGAGGATGGCCTCACCAGCGGCGATGGGCTCGGCGGGCCCTGCTGATGGAGCTTGGCTGTCTTTTTTCAGAAAATCTTTGCCGAGTGTTTACCTGGCACTCAGCAAAGTCTTTGCCGAGTGTCCGACACGTGGCACTCGGCAAAGAGTTCTTTGCCGACCGTTTCTTTGACGACTGGTCTTTGCCACGTGTGGCACTCGGCAAAGACCACGAATCCAGCAGTGTATTGCGCCGTATGGAGCGAGCGCATGCCAGGATGTCGAAGCATGTGATGAACTACTAAAAAGGGGTATCTAAAACGAACCCTAGCTAGCGTACAAGTATATTATAACATTCAGCTTTCAGCAGACGGACACAATAAAGTTAGAGCGCAGAAGCTCCAACAAATAGCTTCGGTGTGTTTCTGCTGGAGATAGTGATGGCGAGATACCCGTGTGCTGCAGTCCTATGCTTCCCTACAAGGACAGCATCACAAGCTTGCAATGGAGACTTTGGACAAGCATACACCATAGCCAACGCTTGTGGAGAGGGATGAAATTCCTCTGCTTGTCCAAGTAGCACTTGCATGCCTGTAACCTTCCCCTAAGTCTAGACCAGAAATTCAGGAAGTTTATCAGAAACTGACACAAGACCACCCTTATTGTTCTTTTACCACATCTTGTGACCTTGAACTAACTAAATGATGGAGAAATGTAAACAAGTGTTACACATATGACAAAGAAGACTGATTTTTGCATTTATTTTCCCAATAAAATAGAGACCATGGAAACAAGGAATTGACGATGGTTATGACAGGCCTCTTAACTAGGGCTGAATGACGAATTAGCTATTGGTCCTCATATATAGGAGACTATAATGTGGTAAGTCAGGAAAATGGTAGATTCTGAATGAAACCCCGATTGCTTTCATCTAGAAAACATTCCAAATCGAAGAGACTGAGTTTCCTTTTTTTTTTTTGTGTCTCAAATCAAAAGTTATTGTCCACTGGATGTGAATCGTCATCGTCATACTAAAAAAGTGGAAAGATTTGGATCAAGCCGGCCAGAGTGAATATCCAAATACAACTTGTTCTGCCATCATCACAAGCCTAATGCGCCGTATAGCTAGGATGTCGAAGCATGTGATGAACTACTAAAAAGCGGTATATAAAACAAACCCTAGCTAGCGTACAAGTATACTATAACATTCAGCTTTCAGCAAACGGACACAATAAAGTTAGAGAGCAGGGCTCCAACAAATAGCGGGCTCCTTTATATATAAACTGCATCAGAGGCGCCATGGTGTGGCCCCGTACGTTCACGTAGCTTTATTATGAAATTAATTTCTTATACTTTGGCCTTTTGGTGCATGCGGCGGACGTACTCACATGGTTTGTGCGACCGACGTACCCACATGGTTAATTTCATATAACTTTGGCATACTTTGGCCTTTTGGTGCATGGGGCGTGACGTACTCACATGGTTTGTGCGACCGGCATACCCACATGGTTAATTTCATATACTTTGGCATACTTTGGCCTTTTGAGCTCACAAATCACGACAAGATGTACAGCTGGCTAGCGGCTATACCTCCAAGTATTAATTATTACACATCGCATGGAATCGTTAGATACAAGCAGCACCAGTCAAGTCATTATTTAATTAGACTGGGTGGAGAGCTAGGGCTTCGTGAAAAATAAAAACACATTGCATTATTGGCGCACTCGACACTGCAGCAGTGTGTCCAGCTGCTATAATTAACTGAAGGTGCACTAACCATCTCACTGACGACTGAAAGTTCATCTCTAATGTAAATAATAATAAGCTACCGAAGAATGTGGGTGGGTGCAACTAATATACCACTCACATCAATAATTTAGTGGCAACAAGCAATTTTTAATCATGCATGGTATACAGGGGTCAGCAAATTAGCACGCAGTTTCCAAATTCCATGGCGGTTAACCGATCTCCTAATTGGTATGCATGCTGGCTAATAATAATGCTCCATCCCCTGCTTGCGCGCGCAGAGACAACAGGCAAGAAAGCTTTGCATGAGATGCCATAGATGAATGTGATACTTGGCCGGCAACCAGACCTAGAGTACGAGACTATGGTTCAGCTTTTAAAATCCAACAATTCCAGAGGCTTCTTCTCCTAAGTTTTATTTATTTTTTCAACTTTATATTGAACTACCCTCAATCTATCTACGGATTCAAACATCCACATCTTTTACGTCTAGCTTTTAAGTATCAAGCTTTTACAACAATTTGAAAGGCATGAGCTAGCTTTTCATAATTAATCTCTAGCTCATCCAAATTGAACATGGAGCGGATGGCATTCTCTGGGTGTTCGTCATGAGGCCAGGTCTGCAGGGAAGAGGGCGTGTGTACATGGAGGGCAAGCTGTACATGTCGTGAGTGAGAGCTAGAAATATAGCAGCACCAACAATATACTAAGGGTATGTTCGTGCAGCAGCAGCAAGACAAAATTAAACTATACATGCATCAACATTGTCATAAGTCGATTGGGCAGCGTTCAGTCATCCACAACCATAAGCAATGTAGTGCTTCTTCATCGTCAAAGAGGAACCAATGATTTTGATTATCTTATACAGGATCATCATCATCAGTACATAACAAGCCATGCACTGTATCTGGATTCTTCCTTTCTTTCCTACATTGTCATTGGCCTCTCTTTTGGTCTCTGACTAACCATTGCATTGACATTAACAATACTAGGTGGATTCGCCGCGCGATGCCATGGGTATGGAGGAGAAATATAAATGGATTAGAATGTTAACTACTAAGAATTAGGAGATGTATATAGTGTTGGTAATGCAATATATGTTAGGTGATTATTTTTAGCATTCTAATATAGGCAACTAAATATATGTTTGTAAATGATATGGTTTGTTAATGTGAATAATTTGAATAAAGACGTAATGGCATGTGCTAGTGGATGCTGATGTGAACACTTTGCATGGACGGATATGTAGTGGGATTTTCTAGTGGATACTTATGTGGACACTTCGCATGGCAAGAGAAATAGCTAGTGGGGTTTTGTTTTCACCTTTATATTGAACCTACCTTTAATCTATATAGGGATCCAGACATCCTCATCTTTTACATCCAGCTTTTCAGTATCTTACTTTTACAACAATTTAAAAGGCGTGAGCTAGCTTTTCATAAAATTCTCTAGCTCATCCAAATTAAACATGAAGAGAATGGCATGCTCTGGGTGTTCATCATGAGGCCAGGTCTGCAGGGACGAGGGCGTGAGTGTGCACATGAAGGGCTAGCTGTACATGTCGTGAGTGAGAGCTGGAAATGTAGCAGCAACAACAATATACTATGGGTACATGCATGCAATAGCATCAAGACAAAATTGAACTATACATGCATCAACATTGTCATAAACCGGTTGGGCAGCGTCCAGCCGTCCACAACCATAAGCAATAGTTCTTCTTCAACCCTAAAACCAGAGAGAATGATTTTGATTATATTATACGAGATCATCATCATCAGTACATAACAAGCCTATCCCTCGCATTTACATTTCAAGTTTCCTGTGGTAAGCCCTCGTCCCCGTCCCCCCGGCAACACTGGCGAGGGCAAAGGGGCAGGAGTGAACCCCAGAGGACAGGGAAAAAGAACATACGAAGTAACTGACAATCGAAGTCTATAACAAACTGATGTAGCATAAACATTGTCTGCACGGGTCCCTCAATCTTGGTACTGCGTATGCAGATAACAGGCAGTTCATTTGCAGATTCTAGGACAATAGATAATCCAGTACATATTATACTGCCAAAATACACGTACAATGCAATCTCGGGACGCATAACTGCACAAGATTAATACGGAGACAAACTAACATTTACAGCAGACGGCACATGCTGATAACTCAGCGACCGTCGGGAATGAAAATAAATATAGATCAATACAGGGAATATTAATTGGCCACCAGGAAAATTATTAATAGAACTAAAACGTAAATTGATTAATAACATCACAAATATCAATTGCCGCCCTTGAACGCCCCGTAGATACCGGCAAGTGTACCAGCGACGGTGAGGGTCCCGGCGATGATCTTCCTGTTTTGGTAACCAAATTTGTACAGCCCTAGCCACCACCTCCACCTCTTCATCCTGTAACCCTCAATCTGTAGCATGACGTCGACATAGCAGCGTCCCATGCGCAGGCTCTGAAGGCTGGTGAAGAAGTCGAGCGTGTTTTGGTTGGTGAGGCCTGCTCCTTGCAGGATGCCCTGTGTTCGCAGCTCTTGCACGTCCTCCTCCCTGTGCATCAACATGCAGAGGAGGAGGAGGTACGAGCACACAGCAGAGTCTTCACGTTTCGCCTCCTTACCTAGGAAATACTGAGTGGTGCATAGCTCGAGAGCGGCCATGTTGACGACCATGCTTGCGCGTAGATCCTTGAGAGACAGCGGCGCGATGGGGAGCTTGGCGAAGATGATGCATTTGGTGTGGAGGCCCATGTCTGCTGGGATCTCATATGTTGTTTCGTTGGCTGTGAGGAAGATGCCCATTTCGGCAAGCTCGATGGCACTGGCGGAAATTGGTATTGATTCCATTTTATCTGAATCTGATTCTTTCACATTGAATTCGCTGCTGCTGCAGCAGCTGCTTTCTCCTACAACGTAGGATTGGATGAGGCCAAGGAGATGCGGTGCTTCGAAGCCTTTATCCCAGTCAACATGAGGCGATCCAGGGCTAACCTTGTCCTGCAGACAACCATCTTTACAGTTAGCAATGAAGCTCTTCTTTATCTCCAAGGGATCGAGCGGTGAGCGCAGCTTGTTCATGACGGCCTCCACCAACGCCCATGGGATCTGGTTCTCCAGCAGCATGATGTCGTGAGTGATGTCATCGTCGTTTGACTCGAAGAACTCGAACAGCACCTTGTTGCCCGTCGTGCCCGACTTTTTAACGATGTACATCACCAAGAAGCAGGCATCATAGAACATCATAGGTAGGAACTCCTCCTCATCATAGTCCATACCTGCCCTCACGTCCTTGTCGTCGTAGAGGCCGCGGGCATTGATTTTCGTGGCAGTCGAGACGACCACCTGGTACAAGTCCCGGATCTTGAGGCGGGATTCCTCCATGCACCGGATGGCAGCCACGTGCTTCACTTTCTCCGCCTCCTTGAGATGGTCTCCGCCATAATGGTGGTAAGGGCCGATGGCCACCACCCTCGGGACAGTATACAGACGATTATTATCGAGAGCTCGAATGCTCGGAGGGTACCTGTGCATCTTACATTTCATGAATTTGGCATTATATGCATCGAAAAACTTCTCCTTTCTTTCCTTGAACAGATCCTCCATTTGCTGCTCGGACAATGACAGATCGTCGTGTGTCGTCGTCATTCCTTTCCCAATCGAATCGTGATGCTGTGCGGCTGCAGCATAGTAGTTGTAC
Source organism: Bothriochloa decipiens (assembly GCA_023333625.1). Classification (NCBI taxonomy): domain Eukaryota; kingdom Viridiplantae; phylum Streptophyta; class Magnoliopsida; order Poales; family Poaceae; genus Bothriochloa; species Bothriochloa decipiens. The sequence goes on along the minus strand of CM041633.1, from coordinate 50,701,370 downwards.
TCAACCAGTTGCTGCTGCCCTCCGCTAGAGCTGCTGCTGCTAGCTGGGACGAAATATGGTTGGAGGCTGCAGGAGGAACCAAATATGTCGACGATGGACGCATACTCCGAAGGGTGACCAGCAGCAGGACCAGCCCAAGCTTGGGCATCACCAGCTGCCCCTTCTTGAGCGGCCCAGTTCGTCGCCGCCAGCTGAAACTCGAAAGGCCCCCCCCATGCTGCAGTGTGTTCCATATATACTAGCTCCAACCGGCAAACTGATCGAAGGAAGTATCTAATAACTTGCTTCAATAAGCACTGCACAAAAACAACGTAGCAGAAATGGTGAACATCCAATAAGACAGAGATTAGCTATATCCCAAACATATATCACAGAGAAATGACAAGTTATAATTAGAACCTAAATGTCATGAGAGAAGCATGTACTGATGCATACATAGTAAGAGATCAACAAAGAGATCAACAACGAGCGGGCGCAGAGGAGCACGGCGCTCTGTCGACGCTCCTCTTATAGAGCGTGAGTTACTACTGTGGCAGGCTGTCATCTTACGTTGCCCAATTGCTTTACGACAACGCTAATGTATACTTTTGTCTTGATGCATGCAAGTGCACGTACCCACATGGTTGGCGGCCACCACCTTTCAGACTCACGACAAGATTTAATATACACCTACCATCCCAGCCATATCTTGTCATAAGAAAAACAGGTGTTAATCATGATAAATCATAACTACAAGAAAAGACTTTCAAATATGAATCTAATATCATCATTTTCAGATAAGTAAATTTACATTTTGTGGGTCCAATAATTGTTAGCTGAAAATTACAATGTTTTGACATTGAAGTACTCCCTCCGTTCTAACCCTTTGACGCGGAGCATCTCTGGTGGAAATGGCACAAAAGATGGAAATGATAAAAATTCTTTCAGAAATCACATTTCGGACATTCAGAAAAAATTGAAGAATGTCTAAAATACGGATATGCCAAGTTTCATATTTTTCAAATGTACAAAATATGTTTTTTTAATGAAATTTCACCATCTGCAACTTTTGTGCTATTTCCACAAGAGACGCACCCCCTTTGACCACTCATCCGCACACTAGTTGTTTGCCCTAGGCCGGCAGTGAAGGGTGGTGTTCACTGCCAGCCCTAACCCCCTGTTTGTTTCCGTGTTGGCTTCGCTTCTTAGCCAAATAAGCGGAATAAACCCGCCAAATGGATCGCATTGAACGCACGCTGCCTGGCTGACGGCAACTGAAAATCGCAAAGATTGAACTACGCGACCGAAAATCGCAGAAGCGGCTCTGAGGCTGCGTTCGCTCATCGCGGTCGCACGTTCGGAAACATCGGAAACAAACAGGGCCTATGGTAGGTGGGCGTGGTGGCCCTTGTGGCTGGCGGTGAAGGGGGTCTATCCCAGTCGGTCCAGGGCTAGGGCTGGTGGTGATGCCCAGGCCAACCTTCACAGCTGGACTATGGCCTGCGATGGGGGCGCGGATTCTTCACCACCAGTTATAAGGCACGCCACATGCTAATTTTTTAAATATTTTTGGATATTTTTCCACAATATGGAGCATACAAGGGAACATTGTTGATGCACACCAAAGTACTAAAGAAGAATATAGGAACCTTAATCTCTCCCGTTGTCCTCTCACTTTAGCTATCTACTCATTTATCATAGAATTCTCCTATGTGTGCTTCCATTCATATATCCTATATAATTTATTCTTGCTTTAGTCTAGTTGGTTTACTAAATTAGTAGATACATGATGGTGAATTATCAGATTCTTTAACCCATGCTTTCCTATATGGTATTTTCTGTGCGCTTGTGGAATCCTTCATATTTCAGTTGCATTTAATTAGTACCAACAAGCATTTTTGGCGCAGATGCCCGGGAAGCATTTGGCGTAAAGACTTTTTATAATGATCTTGATGTCTACTAATTTAGTGTATCACTAGCTTTAATAGAATTACCCCTTATTCTGTTGAGTTGTGGAACATACAGGACAAAAGAAGTTATTTCGAGCTTTCGGTAAGATTCCATAAGAAAAAATAGAGACACGTTGACGAACCCAGGGTGCTCAGCATTCAATATTCACCAACACGGGAACCCTTCCATCTCATAGGTTGGTGTATACATATATATTTCTAACCATGTTAGATTGGAGAAGAGGTCGACATCACAAGAATTCAAATTACATCTCAAGTGACGAACATTAAAGCTACACTATACACAACCATTATGTGAGTCATGGTAAGTGTGATCAAGAAGGTGAGACAATCTTGCTCATAGACTTTAAACTTTTTAAGTAGTTATCTTTTTAATTATTGCATCCCAGTGCATGTTTACTTTGAATAATTCATGCATTCACTCCATTTAGTTTAAATTTTCTAATATCAAATTCACTGCATGTTTAGTTCCTTGAATTTATCCATGTCATTTGCATCTAAAAAGAAAAAAACATATTCCTGACCATGATCATGCTCTTTCATACTACCTTTGTTTGCCATAGTGTGCTTTGGTTTGGAAGTGGTCCATGGGTACTTCTAAAGGCTTTTAAATTAAGCATAGTGCTTAGATTAAAATACCTCCCTTAATTAAATTAGACATGGAGTCTAGTTTGGTTATTGTACTAAAAATTGCTAGTGCAGACGGTGGTTATTTTGTTGGACTAACCCCTACAGGAAACACTCAAATCCAATTCGGGTAAGTCAAGAGATGAACTTACATGAGAGAAGAAGCAAGGCATATGATGAACTTCAGCAACTTTGTGCAAAAGACACAGCTCCCATCCATCATCGGTGGAAGAACTATAAGTATCAAAGATCACTCACTTTGTCTTTTGCTGCAAGTTACCTATGCCATGAACCATGCTAGAATGTAGCAAACAAATAAGTTTGCTAAAAACTATGATAAATGGAATCTATGCTAATATATGCCTAAAGACTATCCCTTTTATTAGCATAGATGAAATTCATATAAATTGTGGACAACCCATATTTTGAAATTATTGCAGTCATTCGGGTATGTGTCCACTAACATTTTATAGAAAAGAATATATGATGTGCCTATTCATGGTTTGATAAAACACCACTTCAGTAATGGAATGAAGGAGAGGAGTGCCCTATCCAAGATTTATATCAATAGCACTCGCCCACAGGAAGTGGATGAATAATGTAACAAGCCATGAGCAAAATTGAAGATAGCTTGGCATTGAGTCTTCCCAAAACTCAAGCTAGGATGCCAATGAGAAGCAGATGCAAATCACCCCATTTTTGGCAATCAGAGACTACTCCCATTGACCTTGAAGACACCATCTTGCACGTCGGTAGCAAGCACAAGGATGATAAGATGTCATGTCATGCATCCTTGTGTCAACAAATCATTTATCAAGGGTTGTTGATTGCTGCCCCAAGAACTAAAAGACCATGAACAATCACCATCGCAAGATGATGTCTTTAAGTCATTAGAGATGAAGCTTTCATTCAATTCTTGATGAAATTCCTCCCTTGACCATCAAGACAGCTGGCATTTAACAGAACAATTCGTTGCCATGCCGCTAGATGACAAAGACCATCATTGAGGAACTCAAGTCTGCATCTCCAATGAACATTTGCTCGTCAACCAAGGCTCAAGAAAAATCAAGAAAGATGAAAGAAGAGTGTGCAACTGCTTGCATGCTCATCTCCTAGATTAGATAGTTTAAAGAAATGCAGAATGCAATGGAGAGGTCTATGCTCAATGGACCTAAAATCAAGAGCCCTCTCTAACAGTGTAGAGTAGCAGAAAAGTTCTAGCTTGGGGGAGGAAGGTTGATGATTCCTCTAAAGATGATCCAACAATGCTCTTCCTCCTCTTAAGGTCTCGTCGCTCTAGCATGTTGGTTTGCAATCCTTTTCCTCACTCTTACATTCTCCCTACAAGTTGAATGATTCGGACTCCACACATGCAAATGAGACTTAAGACAAAATAAAATCAATCCTTAAGAGACGAAGTAATAGTGAGTAAATGTTTTATGCTAATTAAAATGTTTAAACCAACTTTTATGTAGTATATAATATGACCTTTAGCTCTATGACAACATCACCCTTATTATTATTTGTACATTCCTTCGGGTATGTATTGTCCACTAATCCTATATGCAGAGAAGAAACAATGAGTAGAGCAAAAGGTCCGAACTAATAAAGGAAAGGTGGAAGGAGCATAGATCTAGAAGACAAGATGCTCATGAACAAGTGTCAATGAGAGAGGCAAACTCCGAGAAGAAGGAAAGGACCACTAAAAGCATCTACAATTCACCACAGGGTGGTCCTGTGACAAAGTTATCAAGGTCTTCACTTTAGGGATCCGACAATGCACCTAAAGAGCGGACATGACAAGAAGTCCTGTTCAGAGGACTTAAATCATCGAACCCTCGCCAGGGAGGTAAACTTGGTAGTTATTTATTTTTTCCTTTTTTAGCATTAAATAAGTTTTTCTATTAGCATATTTCTTTCCCACATTGCATAACTAAATCATGTTGCATATTTACGTTGTTTCATCTGCATTAGAAAATGAAACAAAAATGTTATTGCATCCTAAAAATGCAAAGCCCCATCTGAATAATTATGTGGTGTGTAACAACCCACAGGGATATCCACCGTGGTGGCATAAAAATAAAATAAATATGCATTCATCTTAGTTGCATTTTCTCTTGCATCATATAAAATATAAAAGATTGCAAAAATTTTGAAAGAGAAATCCTAATAAAGGATGAGGTTCTAGATGCCCAAGGCTTAGAGGTTTATCAATAACACTTAACCAGTTCCACAAGCTTTGTTGTCTATTTGAGCTTCACAGGATTTGAAGGATCAAGAAGAGCTGACAAGCAAGTGGATGTTCTATCCACGACAGCAAGTTCGACTCCACTGCTAGTCTGCTATACACTTCAAGAGTAAACGACTAGGCCAAGAACCAGCTTGGGGGAGAGCATCCCCCATGTATACAGCTAAGTATTTCTCTCCCTCCATAAATATTAGTATTGAGTTTTCTTTGATTAAAACAATAAAAAGATGCATAACCCTAAAACCAAATAAAGTTTCTTTTTGTATCTATATATGTATGCTTATATATGATCTTTAATTTTAAAATATTGATGAATAGTTGCTCTACCATAATTCCTTTCAAGTACCTAGTTTTCAATCTCGAATTCTCTTGAGTTTTAGATAAGATTTTTTTGGCCTAAGATTTACTCTAAACCTGAAACTTGTGGGTTGCAAATGCTTGATCTAAGTCTAGGTACTTGACGGATATGATATGAGAAGGTCTGAGCTGCTGTTTATCTTGTTCCTAGTGACACTAGAGTTCTGGAGATTTATTTTTTGAAAACATAAAAATGGAATGATGAGTTCCTGTATGACAAGAGCTTAAATGCCTACCATAGGAAAACTTTCACATTTATTTACTGCTTATGTGCATTGAGTTTGGTCCAGCCGTGTTGAACCTTAGCAACTTTTCATGAAGTTAAAGTCAAGACTCCACATATACACTTTGCACCCTTGCTACTTCTACCTTGGAAGTACACACCACCATATTCACCCATCTAGATCCACTTAAAAATGTTTTGCTCGTACACTGGGAGTGATCACCAAAAATATTTTTCCATAGGTTTTCCTTGTCTGCTACCCTAGTTCCAAAATAAATGCTCCAAATTTTTATCATTTTCTTTTTCCTCTCAAAAGTTCCATTGTATCAGAGATTGGGCTATTCAAAAAATGGGTGAAAAGAAAAAATATATGTAGAAAAAATTTCAAAAAAAAGTGTGATGAAAAAAATGTATAGAGAGCAAAGCCTAAGTTTCTTTTGGTTCATCAAAGTTCCAAGTTGAGAGAAGTTACTCTTTGTAAAGGAGCATTGTAGAATTAGGCTTCCACCCATTCTACCTTCCACAAATATTCTCTACCATATCATTTACTCATTTGCAACCACATATGCACATCTTGATTTGATTGTATGACAAGTTCCTCTGGATCTATGGTTTGGCTAGACAACATATGTATTGCAAGTATGTATGAGCTATTTCTTTCCCACCTATGAACTCCATATATTTTACTAGGATCAGAGAGAAGGCACATTATTACTTTTCCTTATTCCAAAAATACCATATATTTAGAGAGAAGAAGGCAAAACACCATTGTTGTCTTGGTGAGAATCCACAAATACCACATATGAGAGACTTGAGAGGGTCATACAAAGGAATCTCTGAGTTTTATTTTAAAAATCTACAAAAACTCCAAAATGAAGGTTGATAAAAAAACTCAAGACATAGTGCTTGAATAGATCATTTTGTCTTTCAATTGCATAAGACCCAAGAGAAGGCTATAAGCCCCATAGTTAAAGGTAATATGGGTAAGTTTGAAAGTTAGGATAGTTGTTCTAATTTGGAGGACTATTCTTGTTTGAACGCATGTGTTCTTTTGACACATGAAAGCATCGTAGGAACTCTTGATCCATTCCTGAGTTTAGCTTTACTTAGGGACGAGCAAAGGTTAAGCTTGGGGGAGCTTGTTGATGGTAGTTAATGTCAATTATTAACCATCAATATAACTTATATAAATGCAAAATGATGATCAACAACATAAGTCTAGGGGTTTGGACTAATAAATTCCACGAGTTTTGGTGCATCTATGTTTTGCAAGGGTTAAATAGGAAAAGAGCTAAAGTGGCCAAAATCATCAAATAGAAGTATCTCATATGATGAATTGAACTACACCATTGTGAAGGTCTCTTCACACTGATCGAAATAGACATATGGTTTGACATATTTGGAGTTTCGGATGAACAATTATGAATTTCACACCAACACAAACAAAAAAATAGTTCTAGAAGACTCGAGAGAGCTCAGGACCGAAGGTCGGGCCGGTCCGGCATGGGACTAGGGCACTCGCCGTACCTCCTTGGGCACCTGCCCAACTCTGGCAGCTAATTAGGCTCCGTCTTGCTGATCGCCCTTCCACCGCTTTGAGGATCAAATAATAACCATTCATTAAGGTCGGTTCGATCCAAGGGCTGTCATTAAGCTTGACGCGGATCGATGGTGTGGCACTTTGACACGCATTGATGACATGGCACTCCACCCCAGACCTATATAAGGACGCCACCACCAGGATCTAGGGGTCATATCTCATTCGGAGGAAGAGGTCTCCCATCAAAGGATGACCTCTCCTCTCTAGGAGAATTAGGGCTAGACTTTTCCAATGTAGTAGACTAGATCTAGATGAGAGTTAGGGAGAGCAGAGCTGCGCTCTGGTTTTGGAGAAGTCTTCAGAGATTTGATAAGTCTTTGTATCTACTCTTTACAAGACTTATGATTCAATATATTTATCTTCTCTTTGTAATTTTATGCCTTTCATGCATTGGTTAGTATAGTTGTTATACCTTAGCATGGGATCCCCACTCACATCAAGTGCTTTAGTATTTATAAAAATAGAGTAGTAATTGATAGTGTGGGCATGGTGTCTAGACTAGAGGTTACCTGAGATTGCACCCAATCCTGCGGATTGTTGTGGTAGCCCCAGGAACATGACAGTCCTGATGATTGATGTATTCCACCATGTTTGGGTTGATGTTGTAGGACTGTAGCCGGACCTTCCTAGCCCCCTTCTCATCCCTTTCCATGGCTGGTGCTCTGGTGTCCCAAAGTGCTATTGTGTGATTGGTATATGTATCCATCCATTGTTATCATAGAACCAAAGTACAAATGAAAAATAGAGGAACCTTAATCTCTCTCGTTCTCCTCTCACTTTAGCTATCTACTCATTTATCATAGAATTCTCCTATGTGTGCTTCCATTCATATATCCTATATCATTTATCCCAAATTTGGTCTAGTTGGTTTACTAAGTTAGTAGATACATGATGGTGAATTATCAGATTCTTTAACCCATGCTTCCCTGTGGTAAAATATAAATAATGATACCTAGATACTCCTAGTAAAGTGCTATAATGGTATTTTCTGTGCGCTTGCAGAATCCTTCATATTTCAGTTGTAATTAATTAATACTAACAGATAGCTGAAGAGCGCAAGCGCATGAGTAAGGTTCCATACGCTTCGGCTGTTGATTCAATCATGTATGCCATGATATGTACTCACCCAGATGTCTCATATGCTCTAAGTGTTGCGAGCAGGTACCGAGCTAATCCAGGTGAGAGTCACTAGACACTTATTAAAAACATTCTTAAGTACTTGAGAAGCACTAAAGATGTGTTCCTAATCTATAAAGGTGAGAAGGAGCTTGTTGTAAATGATTACATTGATGCTAGCTTCCAAATTGACATGGATGATTCAAAATCTCAGTTAGGTTTTGTGTTTATAATAAATGGTTGTACAATAAACTGGAAAAGTTCCAAGTAGGAGATGATGACTGATTCTACAGTAGAAGCTGAGTACATTGTAGCATTAGGGGCTACAAAGGAAGGTGTTTGAATGAGGAGGTTCCTCACTGAACTTGGTGTGTTTCCAAATGTGTCTAGCTCATTGAATCTACATTGTGATAACAATAGGGCGATTGCGCTGGCTTAGCAGCCAAGGGATCATCGGAAGAACAAACATGTACTATGCAAATTTCACCTAATTTGGGAGTTTGTTAAATGAGATAAGTTTAAGATGTGCAAGATACAAATGGATTTGAATGTAGCAGATCCTTTGACAAAGGCTCTTCCACAGCCTAAGCATAAGGCACACATGAGGTCTATGGGTTTTAGATATCTGCAAGATTAGCTCTAGTGCATGTGGGAGGCTGTTGGTAATATTCCCTAGAGGTAATCATAGTGATGATAATATTGCGATTGTTCCTATGATATATTATGTGTTCATGAATATCCATTAAGGACAAGTTGTATTGATTGGCAATTATGAGAATTGTTTGTGAAACTCATTTACTTGTATGGTTATTCTAAATTTGTCCCTGATCGGAGTTCATGTGAGGACACACATGAATATTAGATCAGCACATGTATTAGTTAATGACTATGTTTCACAAATCATAGACATAGAGTTGTCAAACTAGCAATGTGGGCACATGTATGACATGGGGCTAGACTGACCCAACGTGAGATGTTCTTATCATCACTTTACACATCATATATGTTATGACCTTAGACATGAGATTGTTGTATGTACTTAAGATGTGAAATGACCTACTTAGGAACTGTCAAATGCTACTCCGTAACTGTGTAGTTATAAAGGTGGTGTTCGGGTTTGTCGGGAAACATGCTATGAGATATAAACAATCAAGATAGAACTTGCCCCTCTCTATGTGAGAGCAATATCATCGATCACTTGAATGATAGGAACCACAAATGCATGGTCATGCTTGGGTTAAGTGTTAACCCATGACTTGCACCAAAGATCGTGTGGCAAGGGAATAACATTTATGTGGTTGTGGTGGTTTGTTTGATATGATCTTTGCGTATGCATAGGAGTTGTCATGTCTTGCTAGAGGCCGCTGTCAACTATTGGGCTAGTAGGAGTACTCCAGCCATGTCTATGTGGGTGTGAACTCATAGGGTCACACGCTTAAGGGGCTAGAATCTTGATTGAGATTGGACCCAAATTAGATAAGGCTTAGCATTACTAATGGACCTTCAAGTCGGGAGCACATTAGGGATGCCTATGTAAGCAAGGGATGAGGGCATGGCTAGACCTAATCGATGCATTTTGGCAGCAGCCGTCACCCCCTACCCACTCATGCCTATCGCTCCTCGTGAACCTAGTAGTCTACCGGCGCAATGCTTCTTCCCTGTACGTGTGGGATACCTCAGAGGTGCTACATCTAGAGCATCTACTACACTTGCACATCTAGGGGTAATCCCATAATCTATAACTAGCAGTAGATCCTGGTTTATGAGGACAAAATTTTTGTTTTCTAGCTAGTGTAGCATCCTCATTACCCGACATGCTCAAGCTTGCTCCTCAGAAGCATCTGGCTTCACACTGGCTACAAGGGTCAGTGTTGGGGACAACTGATATGGGGGCGATGGTGGATCCCCAAGGCGCCAGTGACCGAGTCGACAGTGGATTCGATGGAGACTCCAACTCATCAAACTTGATAGTGGAGATTGCACCGGCGGAACAGTTGACCCCGGTCGTGCCTCCAACTCCTGCGGCTATCATGAGAGAGCCCGATATGGCACCGAAGGTTGGGGTGAGGGCCCTAGGGGTGGAGGTACCAATTGATGGGTCAGGTCTCATGGTCACTGCAGATGAGGTGACTATGACATCGTCAACTGATGTGTCGGCATCACAGTTGGTGGGGGGACAGCGTCCCATGCGCCGGGTCATGGGCTAGCCTTGCCCATCGGTGTTTCCAGTATGATTGGGGCTGCCAACGCGATGGTGGAGACTGCACCATCAGGAGCTCCCTTGGGTATGGTGCCAGGAGTCAGGATCACAGTCGCCTCAACTTCGATAGTCATAGTTGTAGTGCCACTATGGCATGTCATCTCTGAAATCACCGCTAGAGATTTTTAACAATAGTTTTCGCTTGTTGGAGGAGGCAATGGCTGACCCTAGGTTGCTGATTGGTCCCCCTTTACAATGGGCTTGCTAAAGCAACCCTAAGTGTGTGCTCTTCGCTCTAGACGATGAGGGGGAGTCTCACTTCTAGGGATGGACTAGGTGCGGAATGAACACCATAACTCGTGTGTGTCCTCCACGATGTTGAGCTGAATTCGTGATCCTAGTGACTATCCTTTCCTTTGTGTAACATTGTTTTTGATGAGGCTTCTCCCTTTTTTTGCACGAGATCGCCAATCGGAGCGTGGCCAAATCTGCGTTCCTACAACAGGAGGCGGGTGTTGATGGTAGTTAACAACTATTCTAAATCATCAACTAATTATGAAATAAAGGCATAAAATGAGTATCAACATAGACTTAAGGGCTGAACTGATAGAATTCTATGTCTTTTGGTGAATCAATATATTTTCAAGGATTAAACAGGAAAAACCCAGAGTTTGCAAAGCATACAAATCAGAAGACACCAGAGATGCTTACTGGCAATTTCTTAGCATCGCTACTAAAATTGTATCTCTAGCAATGACGTAAGAAGTGCCGTGGTGATAGATCGTAACCTTTTACAGATAATATCTGCAAGCGCACGGATCTATCGTTGCAGCATTTCACCCGAAAGTATTTCAGGGTATCGTTATTTATATTTTCCCGTAGGAAGGCTAGGTACAAGTACCTCTAGCATACATGTGGACTTCATATCATCGAAATAAGGCATAGAGCTATGTAGGGGTAAAACAATATGATTTATAGATAGTGGATACACACATGGAGCAATCTCAAGGATAAAGGTAAAATAAAGAATAAAAGAATAAACCTATGTGGAGCAGGTATATCTTATACATTTGCATAGAATAAGTTAGTGTCACATGATAAACAGGTTAAGATGCAAGTTAACATCAAGAGCAACATGGAGATCATGGCAACTGATCTGTCAGCCGATGGGGACTTTTACGAACTTCTACATAATATACGAACATGGGGGATTACAAGGGACGGACGGGACTTGGTCACTCCCCGCTGCCTACCCCTCAACCGTGGCATGCCATCATATCAAAAGGTTGCCTCACATCTGGACACCACGTTCGCATACTAAGAAACTATCTACATCCCCACAGACTCCCATCCTATGGATGGTTGAGCTAGGATATAGGCAAACCTGAAGGAACAATGAACTGTTACTCGATTTCTATCATCATCTCTAGGTTTGAAAATCATATGAACAATGAAGAACATATATGAGCAGGATGAACAGTTCCCATGTGGACTATGGTCTAGTTCATATTCATAGAATATATCATGCTCAAAACTATACTCTAGTTTATATGCAAGAATGTAAATAAGAATAGGGAACTTGAATAAGGAAGAACTCTTCATAGTATAATACCAAGAGAGTAACACTTCTTCCTAGGAGACAAGCCCTACAAGTAGCTCATCCTTACTCCAAAATGTTCTAAGTGTCTAGCCTAAAGAGTAGAGAGGAGAGAGTGAGGTAGTGAGCTACAAATTAGTGTGTGTGATGGGGGTGCTCCTCCTTTCCTTTTGTAGCAGGCTGAAGGTGGTTCAGGGGCAATTTGGGAAACCAAGTAGCGCACCGCCTCTCCTTCATTGTATGTACCGACACAAGTCGGCTGGGCATGAACCGACGGTAGGGTGCATCGGCCCACCCAGGTGCATCGACTGACCCCCTGGTTGGTCGGTTCTCATCCAGTCTTGGTTGGTGGGCTGTGTCTTAGACCTAGACCGATGTGTCATCATGGGTTTAGCCCAGAGATGCTTTGGTTGGGCTATCTTCCCCTGGTTTGGCAAATACGCTTTCCTGAATGGCGCCTTTTTCTATAAATATTCCTTGTACTTGGTGTATTTCCTACGAAGTGTCACAACTTCCGGTTCAAGTGGAATTCCATTAGTAGCAAAGTAATATGTGTGTAAAAATATATTATTCTTCCCTTTTTGGTTCTATGTTGGCGGTATAAATTTGTCGTTAATGACCGCCAACAAGATCCTCCAAGCTTTTGCTCGTCCCCGAGCAAAGCAGGCTTTGGTTGTTGATTAGGAGTTGCTTCTATGCCGATTACATTTCAGGTGTACTAGATTTATAACAAAGTTTTCTACTTTAGCTTGAATAAATCAACATATTATCCACACTATTATTATCTTGACACATATGGGGCTTTTTAGCCATGTCATGTCTTAGGCGATTGCAAGATAGAATAGGTTCATAGACATCGGTTATCATTCATCCCAAGATCAACCATCTTTCTGAAGGTTTTTGCAAAAGAAAGCCAAGTTCCTCAAATGATTCTCTTGATCGCTCACTATGTATGATTATCTCACCAGAGGCATTTGCCTTTCCTTCATAACCTACTTCTAAAGCTTTTGAGTGGAGTTTTTGGCAGGTATGAATGTGGGCATACTTGTATCACATATATTGCTAAGTCAAAAACCGAACCACAAGGAGATACATGTCATACACTTTGATTGACATGAGCAAGTGTGTGAAATATGGAAGATGGTTCCTAATTCTAAGTATTTTTGGTACATGACTCTCTTTATGGTCTATAAAAGTACACATTTTTTTGAATTGGGATTTGAATTCATTTCCTATTATTTTATAGCATCTCGCATGCCCCTAGGCATGTTTCTTAGCATAGCCCATATCTTTTATTTGGCATATGAAGAATTTTTAGACGGAGAGATGTCATGATGGAAATGAGGAGTACATTTTCTGGATAAGGAATGCATGGCTCTTAGGGTAAGAGTCGGCATTTTTATTTGGTGGATGGATGCGCAACTCTTAGGATAAGAGTTGGCACATTTTTGGTGGACGAATGGGTGCATGTTGTGCGCAACTTCTCAGGGTGAGAGTCGTATATTAATTTGTGGGTGTGTGCGAATCTCAATCATGGGTGCATGACCATAATCTCACTAAGGTTACAACAATTTGACCTAACTCAATGATCCACAAGTAGCATATGACAAAAAGGTTTACATAATTGAATTATATCATATGGCTTTGGTAGGTATTTCATCATCATTGAGGAACTTTTATTTTAAATCTTTTTGAAATAAAACTCCGGATGTCAAGTCTCACTTAGAATGAAGTCATAGCTCAGTCTATGGCGCTATATCATATCAGGCAATAACTTAGACAAGATCAAGCATGTGCAACCCACTAGTTCAAGTTTTTAGCAGGAGACAGTTTTAGCTAACAAACCCAAACTTTAGAGAAAACTCGATTATAAAGCAGGTACAAGTGGAACCTAAAACAGAGCAACTATTCATCATTTCAACAAGGGTAGAACTAATATTTTCACAACACATATGTATAGAGTGGAATAAATATTTTTGGTCATTTTGACTTTTTTCAATGCATAAATGCTAAAAATTAAACATGCTAAAAAGAAAAAATAAAATGCTTAAAAATAAAAATTCAATGCACATACCTTTGTGGGGGTTCGTTCCCCCAAGCTAGCTTGTAGCCGAGTTGTTTTATTTTATTTTAGCTTACCGTACGTTTGTCACCATTGTCAAGACTCCCTTTGTGACATTTGAAGATGTTGTCCTGCAAGGGTTAGTCCACAAAAAAATACCAAATCTATGCTAGCATCTCGTTTCAATAGTCAATTGAATTGACTAAGGTAAGATAAAAACCCAAGCACCATGCTTGCATTTTTAACTTATGGAAATATGATGGCACACACATCACATCCCAAAATGACATGCTTAAACATAAATTTTATTACCCTTAAGAAAATACTTATATTTATTTTATTTTATTTCATTTATTTTAGCTCAATGGTCAAACCAGAAATTCAGATTAGACCAAAGCAAGCTAAACAACCTAAACACAAAGTTTGTGTTATAAGGCCTATAAGGTCGTGATGGATCGATCATCACCCCTTAAGCTACGCATTTTGTTTTACTTGAAAAGATAGATTATAAAATCAAAAAGATAACTTACAGGTTTTTTTATTGGTTAGGGCTCACCTTTATAGCCCGCTGAGCAGGACTTTCTCCCTCTCATTGCTTGCTTGATGAGGGTACATCCATCTTATGAGAATTACACGGTTGTACCTCCTTAGGCCTCCATACCATCATTTTGGTCCTTGGAAATGCAGCGGTTTGTGGTGTAGAATATTTTTGGTTCTGCTGCACTGACTTTGTTGGCGTGGGTATTTCCTCCTTTGCCCCCTTTTGTTGAGGATCTATTTTATTCTTCTGCTCCTTGTTTTGCGATAGAGCTATCTTTATTTCTTTCTTCTGTGCAGGAGCTATTTTATTCTTTTGCTCTTTGATCTTTCTTGGAGCTGCCTTTTTCTTTTGCTCCGGCTTTTGTTTTATTTCTTTTGTGAACCTAGGAGTGAAGTTGTGCCCTGTGGTTGTATTTCCACTTTGGTAATTCTTTGAATGTTTGGGCCATATTTTATGTGGACCATGTTGCACTCTTCTTGTCTGCGGTCCTGAATTCAAATTTCTCTTCTTTTCCATTGATGTTGAAATGGATATCTCCTGCTCCAACATCAATTTGGGCTCCTGCCATACTCAAGAATGGCTGTCCAAGGATGAGTGGTGTTTCTTTAGTGAACTCGATGTCGAGCACCACGAATTCGACACGCATAAAATACCCTTGGATTTTCACCAGGATGTCTTCGGCAATCCCTGCTGGGTAGCGGATGGAGGAGTCCGCCAGCTGGAGAGTCATAGATGTTGGTGCTAAATGTGTATAATTTAACTTGTCGAAGACAGTCTTGGGCATGACACTGACACTAGCCCCAAGATCACATAGGGCATGGTCGAACTGTTGGGTCCCGATTGAGGTGATGGTGGGACACCGTGGATCCTTCTTATTCTTAGGCAAACATTTGAGTATAGCCGCGCTACACTCTTCTGTCAGCTTCACCACTTCTGTGGATGGTAGAGGGCGTTTGTTGTTGATGATGTCCTTGATGTACTTGGCATAGGAAGGTACATGCAAGATGTCCATAAGTGGGACGCTCACGTGTACCTTCTCTACCATCTCAACAAAGCGTGCAAACTGCTCATCCACAGCTTATTTCCGTGTTCTTGTGGGAAATGGAAGTAAGTTGTATCTGGAAACTCGAGTGGTGTTGCCCTTTCTTATGTACTTTCTTTTACTACAAACGGTGTTGGTTGTTCTTCCTGCCTTGCTCTTTGCTTTCTTGCTGTATGGTTAGGATTCGGTGGATCACGAGTATTCTTACCACCCCTCATGGTCACCGAGTTTACATTTTCATCAGTATTTGCAGGTTCAACATTAGGATTAGCAGGAAAAACAGCAGCTATCTGAGCTAACTGAGTTTCTATCATTTTATTAAAGCTCAGTTGGTTCTTGACAGCACAAGATAAACTTTCTATTTTAGTATTTATATTTTCTAGGATTTTATTATTGTTAAGCATCTTTATGTAAGGTTTTTATTTATTTTAGCTTGGCCTAAAACTAGATCCTTAAGTGAAGGTTGATTCAAAGTGTAATTTGAGTGATAGTTCGAATTACCTTGGAACACTGTACCAGAGCCAATCTATAGAGGCAGAGAAAAGGTCGCTATAAGCCGCTATAGCGACCGATGATCGGATGCTATAATGTTATAGCGACCGATGTATAAGTCGCCGGTAAGTGGCGTCGCTATAAATGTATAGCATCCGATCAGATCTATAGCAACCGATAGATAGACACAAAATCTATAGCGACCGATGATCTGTCGCATGTTTTAGCGACCAATGATTTGCGGGTATAAAACTTTTTAGGGACCAATAATCCCTCGCTATCAACAGAAATGGTTATATAATTAATTTCACAGTAACCATATAGCTTTAGGCTTGTTTCACATCCGTACAAGTTCATATGACACATGATTCTCACAAGTGTACAAAAATATCTCAAATTTCATTGAAGTCAACATTTGTACAATTACACTTTGGATTATCTAAGTCACCTACCACACAGCCTATGGACTTCTAAAGAGTTTACTATAGAGAAGACTAAGCATGTACACCATAGCAACCCAAAAGCTGCAAACCAGTAACACAACTTAGTGCACCAGGCCTTTTAGTCCCTGCTCCATGATATGGACTTCTAATGGCTCTTGTTGACACATCAAGCATGCTGCTTACTGCACCTCCCAGAACTACATGCCTGAAATCCACATTCAATCCAATATAAACATTCTGGTTTTCAACTAAGATCCAATTGGATAAACATTGCACAGTACATTAACACATCAGGAAAAAGGAAGATTGTGTTACTAGCTATCTCAGGCAGCACAAGATGTTACCAGCTATCTCAGGCAACACAGTAGTGTCCCAATGATTACTTTGAATTTCTAATGACAAAGCGCTAAGTTTCTGTTCTGAAGCTGTACATATTTATTGGTTAAAAACATTTTTTAAAGGGCCATTGACATGGTGGCATGGTGGAAATTTAAAGAGTACAAGTAATCCTAACACAACAGCAAACTAGACAGCTCATAATAGAGAAAAATAGTTCATGGAGTCATTGAGAAAAATAGTCAGGCATGCAGTAGAGATTAAACTGCAGAGCTGTCCCTAGAAAAATTAAGAACAATGGATGCCCTTTGCTACTGCAATAGAGTCAAAGATCCAGCACAACCAAGAAATCAAGATCAGCTCAAGCTGCAGGTGCTGGTTTGCACCGAACTACAGCTTGGAGAGAGCACACACATCCGCAAAGACTAGCATCCAGCACTTGGCTGCAGCTTACAACAAAACTATATGGCTGCTTTTTGAAAGAACGATTTTCAAGTGAATTAAAAAAGAAAAGAAGAATTCAGAATGTGATCTTACAATAGTAGGCTATTTCAGTAGTCTTTTCTCAGCCAAAGAATTAAGATCATCACGCTCATCCTGTTACCAAGGAAAAAGGCCTAATTATTCCACCACTTCTATATTACAGCCAAAAAAGCAAGATAATAAATTAGTGATCCAATGTTGCACAAACTTCTTAGTAATGATAAGCCATATCAGAATAAATGTACCACTAAATTTAATTTCCATCAGCAACAACTAACATAATAGCATTAGAATGCTAATGGATTATAAACAGAGTACTTCTGCTAAGTCCTCATCTAAGATGCATTAATAAACTGAAATCATCTAACAAACCAGTAACACATAAGAGAATACTTGTACATATGTGTCATTTATCTTGTATTCTTTTTAGACATCTTGATGGCTGTTACAGATTTACCCGACATCAGTTGAGAAAATTGTTTCCTTTTCCAAAACAAACATGACCATCAAACCTAAGAAAGAACGATGTGATCCATACCTATTACTTGTCCAAGCAGGTATGCCTTTTTAGGTATTTCATACGAGAGTTGCTGCCACACACCTTTCCTGCACAAGAACCACACTGGCCATTGTGTCAACCTTGCCTCTGCAGCTAGACAAAACTGCAAGTCCAGTAAATAACACAAGTTAAGTAAAACAGCCTAGAGGTAAATGACATAAGTTCAGTAAAATGACAAAACTGTAAGTCCAGTGAATGACACAAGTTCAGTAAAATATAGTCCAGTAAATGACATTTTTTATATGGATGGGCTCATATGTGTTGGCTTCCTAGTGGCTATCCAACATCATGCACACCTCTAAGGCCTCCCTCCCACCTGAACACGAAACAACATAGTCCACACATCATGTTAATTAGAGGATTTGTATATAGGTAAAAAACACAGTTAAAGATGACTGCACTCTTTAACTATCTGCTGCTTCAAACTAACTTCCTACGCTTTTTGCCCTTACAGAGACATTGCAGCAGTCTATTCTGCAGGCAAAGAGTACTCTATATTCACTCACTGTTATGATGTCAACCATACATAGGGATATAAATTGCATACTTCTGTTGTTCTCACTAGTTCCATTCAAGCCACATAAAAATCACTGACCATGCTATTTTCTTGACACAAGTATACATCACTACAGGGTTCGCTCTCTTTGCCGACTGCAATGCGCACTCGGCAAAGGCAGAATAGCAGTCGGCAAAGGCTTTGCCGACTGCAATTCCAGGTGGCAGTCGGCAAAGGGCTGTCGGCAAAGAAAACGTCGGCGAAGGCGGCTTTGCCGAGTGCCACGTGGCATGCAGTCGGCAAAGGCTTTGCCGAGTGCCACGTCGGCACTCGGCAAAGCCACGTGGCGCCGTCAGCCTGACGGCTGGCTTTGCCGAGTGCTGACGACGAGGCACTCGGCAAAGAAAAAAATTATTTTTTTTTGAAAATTTCTTTGCCGAGTGCCAGTTCGGCACTCGGTAAAGAATTTTTTTTTTACGAAAATTCTTTGCCGAGTGCTGACACTCGGCAAAGGCATGACCCCTTTGCCGAGTGCCACGCTGGCACTCGGCAAAGTTGGGGATTTTGTGGCCAGATTCCCCAGCTTTGTCGAGTGTCAGCACTCGGCAAAGCTGAGAAAATTTTTTTCCCTTTTTTTTCCTGTTTTCTTGCATCCAAACATTGCATAATCACAATTTATATCACAATTTCACCAGGACCATAAGTAGCACCATTTATATCACAATTTCATCACATTTATCACCACCGTTACCATATATATCACAATAACACATATATCTCACAATAGCATCTCTTATCACCACCACAAGTCCATTACAACCATGAAACTCAACGCAACGAGTCGAACACCACAACTCGAGGTCCATCACATGAAGTTCAACACAACAAGTCTAGGTCCATCGCAAAGAGAAGAAATACATGACAGAGACTTCGACGATACTCAAGTCCAGGAGCATAAGACAAGCGACAAGTACCTAGCTCGTCGCGCCGTCCCCGGAGCTGTCAGGTTGTCCGTCCCCAGAGCTCCTAGGGTTTTCCCACGGAACCCACCCTGGATCACGCGGTGCCGACCAGTATGGCCGCCCTCCGCCCACCGGCCACGAGTAAGGTGTAGGAGGGCCACGCGGAGGTGGATACGGTGGAGAAGGGCCACCCGGAGGTGGATACGGCATCATCTGAGGGTCGGCACCTCTAGGAGACGGGTTGGAACCCACCGACTATACCTGCACAAGTTAAAGGCCAAGTGATGTCATTAGTATCTGCAGGATGGACGCACAAGCTAAAGCAAGAGTCAATGTACTCACCGGGGTCCCAGCAGGAGTGACAGGAGCAGGCACAGGAAAAGACGGTGGAGGAGGCGGTGGAGCGAATAATTCAGGCGGTGGAGGCGGCCCGGGGATCTGCAGGGATTGGAAGTAGCCGACAAAGCCCTGCATTTGACTATTGTAGTGCTGCTGCATGGCTGTCAGGTGCTGCTGGTAAGCCATCTGTTGCGCCTACAACTGCGCCCGCATCTGCGTCTGCATCTGTGCCTGCATCTGCGCCATCTGCTCCTGCACCTGGGCCTGCAATATTACATCCACAGTGTTGATTGTAAGTATAGGTGTGAAACGAGTGAACAACGAACGAAACCACACTTACCTGGAACAGCGACATGCTCGGCTGCCGAGACGCTATGGGGATGTCGGTGGAGCTCGTGGGCCTGGATCGAACCTGGCTCAGCGTGGGAGCATCGGACAGGTCGACGGCGCTGTGGGCCATGTAGTACCGGCCGTGCTGCTTCCCTGGTCCCAACCTCTGTAGGAGGTCTGTGTCCAAGGGCTCGGCGGTGGGGTCGAACGTCTCCCAATAGCGCTGGCGAGCCGTGGCGGTGTACTCGGTCGCCTTCTCGTAGGCGGTGGGGTTGCTGTACGCCTCGGGCCCGTCCTCCAGGTTGTAGACGTTGTCCGGCGCTGTCGCCTTGCCCTTGTGGGAGAGGAGGTACCCGGTGAACTGGTTGATTTCCTGCCCACCGTGCGCCTGCGTCTGCATTGAAAATAGAAACATGGTTACAAGTAATGACAATTGAGGGCTACAAAAAAGACATGAACGGACGCATACCCATCTTCTCATGTACGTTGGGAGGGGCTGGCTCCCTTGGTGGTGTGGCACCCCTCGCATCTGTAGGCGGCGGCCCGGACGGTCGTTGCGCCTCGCGTACGCCTCGTCCGTTTGCCACATGCGCACAATCTCCTCCCAGCAGTCCCTGTGGTTGTCGCACCACCCCGGACAGAACTGCATGCCATCAAGTATTTGACATGCGAGAAGATTAGTGTAATGTTTCACTGAAGGAGTCTGAATGAATGTTTTCCTACTTAATTACATGCACGTATTAAGCGAAGATGAGGTCGGTCTCCCTCGAGTTCATGGTCTGGCAGATTTCGGGCTTCTTGATGGACTCTGCATGCACGTCGGCATAGTAGTCGTGGATGGCCTGTATGCGCGCCTCATGGTACAGGTCCTTGAGACGATCTTTGCAGACCGCCTCCTGCACTCGCGCCGCCTGGTCCGCTTTACCCTCCTCGCACGTGAAGAAGTCCTACACACAGACACATCATGTAGCATTGCATTGTTTTAAGAAGTGTGACGAATGCGTACTATTTAGCAATGCGGTGCGATGAAAGACTCACCCAAAACTCCCTCTTTATCTTTGCCGCGAGGGTCTCGCCACCCACGTTGACGAGGTAGAAGTGAGCCCACCTCGTGGGCACCTTCAACTTGCCGTCCACGTTGACAAGGCCAGGGTAGTACTCCTTAATCAGGAGGGCCTGGATGCCATTGATATGGCGTGATTCACCTTCTCCGCTCACAAACGCCCAGTTACTACACGAGTCATTAAGAACAATTGTTAGTCTACAGTTCGATTTTCAACATGTCATATGAACAAGTAGTGAAATCAATAATGGTTACTTACTTCTGGCCCACGGGTGTAATCACCGGGCGTTTGTTGAATTGCGGCCGCACCCTAGGAAGCTGCGTGGGCCCGTGCGAGTACACCTTGGCCACGCCTGACGAAGTCAAAGCCGTCTGGCCTGGTGTGGGCACGGTGTCATCGTCGTCGACGCCGTCGGCATCGTCGGTGTCGTCGTCATCATCCTCGTCGTCTGTCGTCGTCCCCTCGTGCGAGGACGAGAATGGCAGCCTCCTCGTCGCCTGGCGACGTCCGCTGCGGGGTTGCGACCCCCTACTGGATGACCCGCCCACCAACACCTCCTCCTCCTCCTCATGGTCGTTGGCGGTCTCCTGCGGGGGGACCTGGTACGCCGAGCGTATGGCTCGATGCGGCCGCTGCCGCCGTCCGCCTGCCATTTTGCCGAGTGCCTGCAATGACAAAGAACAAAAGAGTTAGCATAAATAAATGAAAAGTACTTGTAAAGAAACAGATACGGTTATACATATGCAAAGAACGCATACTTCCAACGTATCCGTTTCGGACGGGAGACGCCTAACTAGGTAACGCAACCTACGACTACATGTGACGGAAAGAGAGGTCATACTGCAGGTGTCGGTGAAGACAGGATAGCGGGGCAGTGCCCAGTCGTGCTCCTCCGGGTAGCCTCCAACGGGAGCCCTCCTGAAAAAGAAAAACAATTAGTGAGAATGAAAAATTTCGGCAGCACCTCCCCTGTATGGGGAGGTTACCAAACCTGCAAGAAAAGACGGCACGATGGACAACAACCACAGATACATGTCAGGCACGATGGCCGACAACTACACGGCACGATGGCCGACAACTACACGGGGAGGTCTCGATAACCTGCAAAAAGAGTGGCACGAAGGCCGACATCCACAAACAATAGCACGAAGGCCGACAATCACAACGGCACGCAGGCCGATGACTAGAGCGGCACGAAGGACGACAAGCAGAGAAGGGTGATATACCTAGTCATGACACATGCGTTGACGGGGATGTGACACAGAGAAGATGGCGGGGTGAAGGCCGGCGAACCTCTTCCCTCCTCCCCTCCCTTCTTCTCCTCCCCTTCCTCTTCTCCTTCTCCTTCTCTTCCCTCCTCCTCTCCTCCTTTCTCCTCCACCCCTCCCTTCTCCTCCCCTTCCTCTTCTCCTCCCCTTCCTCTTCTCCTTCTCCTCCTCTTTCCCTCCTCCTCCTCCTCTCATCCCTTCTTCTCCTCCCCTTCCTCTTCTCCTTCTCCCTCTCCTCCCTCCTCTTCTTCTTTTCCTCCTCCCTCCTTCTCCCTTCCCTTCCCTCCTTCTTTCCTTCCCTCCTTCCCTTCCCTTTCCTATCCGGGGCGGGCCAGGGCGGGCGGCCGGCGGCGGTGGGCGCGGGGGCCGGTGGCGGCG
>CM041633.1:50640307-50677909 GCA_023333625.1 Bothriochloa decipiens | reverse complement strand
TTTGAATTTTGAATTCAAACTTTTTCTGTAGCCCAAGTATATTGTATTGAAGCACATGTTCGAATTTGGGTCCTTTTTATAATATTTTACTATATTTTGTTCATTTATTTTATTTACTTGTATTTTTCACGATAATCCATGTTTGAACTGCTGGTGCATAAAATAATGAGACGTAGCCATTCAAGAAATGGTATTCACGTTAAAGAGTGTATTTTGAGGACGTGTCCATAAACTCACCCAAACTTTTACACGCCTTGTCCACGAAAAACGACCATCCAGGTATGGTAGAAGTGTTTATAAATTATATAAAATCCAAACGAAGTCTGAAAATGACGAAACTTGTCGAGGTGTGTTGTCATCGCATGTCGAGGCTATGATAAAAATTTGAGAATGTTCGAAGCAAGTTGAGACGTCGGATGTCTACAACCTAGACATCTCCACATGTGATCACCTTGTGATCACATGTGGAGATGCGTGGGTTTTAGGCACGCGACGTCACAACTTGCTTGAAACTTTCTCAAATTTTTACCACAGCCTCTACATGCGATGGCGAGACATGTAGTCAGGTTTCGTCATTTTCGGACTCCGTTTGGATCTTATAAAATTTAAAAATACATTTCACACGCGTGACTCGGCGTGTTCCGACACCAACACAGTCAAAATTTCACGCGAGGCCCTGCATACGGCCTCAACATGCTCCAAAAATCATGAATATCATTTTTTGAATCACCGGATTCCAATATTTCATGTACTTGCAGTTCAAATCTGTAGTTGCCAAAAAAATCAAAGAAACAGAAAAAATTAACGGAATATACCAAAACAAATCAAGATTACCTCAAACATGGAATTTAGAATGTATTTACTGTAGCAAGGCAAAAGAAAAAAATTAGGATTGAAAACCAAAAAAAAACTTTGCCGAGTGCCTCATGTCGCACTCGGCAAAGAGCCTTTGCTGACTGCCTGACAGGCTGGCAGTCGGCAAAGGCTGCCACCTTTGCCGACTGCTGACGGCGTGGTAGTCGGCAAAGGTGACGGCGTGGATGCCGTCCAGGACTGGCATCCTTTGCCGATGGCTAGACATTGCCGACTGCCTGGCACTCGGCAAATCCAAGGTTTTGCCGAGTGCCAGGCAGTCGGCAAAGGTAGGCACTCGGCAAAGCCGGCTTTGCCGACTGCCTAACATGGCTCTCGGCAAGGGCAAATCTTTGCCGAGTGTCGAGGGAAAACAGTCGGCAAAGTATTTGGTAGTCGGCAAAGCTAGCATTTCCTGTAGTGCATGTGCAATCAAATGCAGGCAACATCGTTCAGCCCATGTCACTCCGACTATGGCTCACAACACACCCCTGGACACCAAGCAGAAGCAGCAAGGAGAGAGCCCAGATCCAGATCCTTGGCGGCCACACGAGACCACAACCACGAGCATTTGCACCACCACCCAAATGCTCGTTGCTCAGTGAGATCCAGCCGCCGGCTAGCCCACCAGTGTACCCGACCGAACCAAATCCGACTCCCCCTCGAGTACGGCGTGGCGTCCCAACAATCGTCCAAGGAATCCTGGGATGGGGACCAATGTAGAGAGGGGATAGGAAGGGAAGGGAGCAGCGGACGGGGATGGAAGGGAAGAGTACCAGTACCTGCTCGAGGACGCGGCTGCGACGACGAGCCCGGATGGGGACAACAGCTATGGCGGCTCAGGCGAGTACAACGCAAAACTGGTGAGCCAGAGTGGTGATTGTGGCCTGGACTATGGTCGCAACGGCTCTCCAAGATTGATGGCGAGGACAGAAGCCGCGGTGGTGGCGGCCGAGATGATGGCCCGGAGATGTGGCAGTAGTAGCGGTGGCGGCCCGGAGATGCGGCGGCGCTGGGTGCGTGCAGAGATGCAGTGTGTGGCTTGGTGGGATGAGTGTGCAACGGCTGCCTCCTGGGGTGGGTAACTGCTGCTGATAGGGTTTTCGGTTAGACGCTGACTGGCGGGCTATCTAATTTCACTACGCGGTAGTGGGCTGGGCTGAGTGCACCAGAAATGAAAATGAGCTATAGCGACCGATCGTTAGACTCTAAAATTTAGTTATAGCGACCGATGATTTCTGTCAAATATGTAGCGACCGATGTTCTATTGGTAGGCGTAAAAATAGCGACCGATAGTCTGTTATAAAGCTATAGCTTCTGATAGTCTGACGTTATAATGAAGTTTTAGCGACCGTTGTCTGACGTTATAGATTGGCTGTGGTATAGTGGAATGGCGTACGGGATTGGTTGTTCCGGCCATTATTTCCTCCTTGTTGTTGGCGAAACCCGTTGTTGATGTAGGCTATATCTTTGCGGTTTTCGGGGAAATCGTTCCCCAAGTGACCAACATTACCACAGACCTCGTACATCATGCGAGCATCTGTGACATTGACGGTGCCGGATATGTCTTCAGGGCCACGTTTGTCAAACTTCTTAAGAAGTAGATCTATTTTTGCGACAAGTATATCCGTCTCCTTCACGGTGTGCATGCCTTTCTGTGCTTTAGCGAGGGTTCTATCCACCCCATGCTTGGTTTTCTACCATCTTGTTGATTAGTGTCGTGGCGCTATCAACAGTGAGTGATAGAAATACGCCACCAGCAATGGCATCGAGATGCCCCTTGGACATGGGTGTTAACCCATTGTAGATGTTCTAGAGCACCAGCCAGTTCTCCATACCGTGGTGGGAGCATGCTTGTATGCACTCTTGCAGCATATCACATGCCTCCAAAATGGGTTCCATTGAAGTCTGTTGGAAATTGGCAATTCTTCCCCTCATGGCGTTGGTTTCACCTATAGGGAAAAATTTAGTGAGGAACACCATGGAGCATTTGCTACAGGTGTCAACAGCTTCCTTGTCCTTGCAGAACCACTGCTTCGCTTTCCCCACAAGGGAGATAGGAAATAGACGGAGTCTGATTGCATCAGGTGCGACGTCTTTGATGACGATTGTGTTGCACAGCTCAAGGAAATGCTGGAGGTGGGCGTTGGTGTCCTCATTGGGTTGTCCACAGAATGGACTCACCTACACCATGGTGATCAACCTGGTCCTAAGTTCGAAGTTCCTATCCCCAACATTGAGAATGGGCTCGGTGGGCATGTTGGTAATAACGGGAATGGAGAACTTGTGGAGTGACTTCTGGGCCATGTTGTTTAGCTCGGATGATGCGGCGGTGACTAGTTTGATAGTTAGCGGAGGGGCAGAGGAAGAAGATGCATGAGACCTGTTCTTCCTTAGGAGTGTCTCCGAATCAGAAATGAAGTTTTTTAGCAAGGAGAAACCTGTCATGCACTATCCTGTTTTCATACACAACAGGAGAAAACATACAAGTTAACCTGCATAGACAATGGCCATTTCTAATGAAGTCATATTTAACTTTTTCTCATGCTAGATTCTTTGTACCCATGCTTTCTCCGGCAACGGCGCCAGAAATGCTTGTTGGTATTTCTTAGCGTCGCCATTAGGTTTGTATCCCCGCCAACGCCGCCAGAAATACTTGTTGGCAATTTCTTAGCATTGCTACTAGAATTGTATCTCTAGCAATGATGTAAGAAGTGTTGTGGCAATAGATCGCAACCTTTTAGAGATAAAATCCGCAAGTGAATAGATCTATCGTTGTAGCATTTCTCCCGAAATTATTTTAGGGTATCGTTATTCATATTTTCCCGTAGGAAGGCTGGGTACAAATACCTCTAGCATAGATGTGTTATGACTTCATTTCATCGAAATAAGTCCCAGAGCTATGCAGGGGTAAAACAATATGATTTATAGATAGTGGACACATACATGGAGCAACCTCAAGGATAGAGGTAAAATAAAGAATAAAAGAATAAACCTAAGTGGAGTAGGTATATCATATACATTTGCATAGAACAAGTTAGTGTCATATGATAAACAGGTTTAGATACAAGTCAAGGTCAGGAGCAACAGGGAGATCCCAGGAGCTGATCTGTCAGCCGATAGGGACATTTACAAACTCCTACATAACATATGAACGTGGGGATTGCAAGGGATGCTCAAGCTAGGTCACTCCCCGCCGCCTACTCCTCAACCATGGCATGCCATCATATTCGAAGGCTCCCTCACATCCAGTCACCACGTTAGCATATTAAGGAACTACCAACATCCCACCCTACGGATGGACAAGCTAGGACATAGGCAAACTTGAAGGAACAATGAACTATTACTCTATTCCTGTTATCATCTCTAGGTTTGTAGATCATATGAACAATGAAGAGCATATATGAGGAGGATGAACAACTCTCATATAGACTATGGTCTAGTTCATATTCATCAAATATATCTTACTTGAAACTATACTCTAGTTTATATGCAAGAATGTAAATAAGAATAGGGAATTTTAATAAGGAAGAACTCTTCATAGTATAATACCAAGAGACTAACACTTCTTCCTAGGAGACAAGTCCTCCAAGTAGCTCAACCTTGCTCCAAAATATTCTAAGTGTCTAGCCTAAAGATGATGGGGGTGCTCCTCCTATCCTTTTGTAGCAATTTGAAGGTGGTTCGGGGCAATCTGGGAAAACCAAGCAGCGCACCGCCCTCTTTTGCATTGAACGTACTGACACGAGCTGGCTGGGCCCGAGCCGACGCTGAGGTGCATCGACCGACCCCCTGGTTAGTCAGTTCACATCTAGTCTTCGCTGATGTGATGCGTCTTATGCCTGGACCGATGTGTCATCGTGGGTTTCGCCCAGAGATGCTTCGGTTGGGTTGTCTTCCCCTGGTTTGGCAAATACGCTTTCTCGAAAGGCTTCTTTTTCTGTAAATATTCCCTATACCTAGCATATTTCTTGCAAAGTGTCACAACTTCCGGTACAAGTGGAACCCCCTTAGTAGCAAAGGTATATATGTGTAAAAATATATTATTCTTCCCTTTTTGTTCTATCTTCGCGGTATAAATTCATCGTTAAGGACCGCCAACAACACCATGCCAAGGTAGAGGGCAGGTGGCTGCCAGGTGTGGCTGGCCAGCCCCGCCACAAGGCCGGCCAACCTAAGGGCCCACCATCTAGCCCCTCCTTGCTATGTTGGTCCACAACCACCTTATGGGTTGCGTCTCAACCATTGATCAAGATCGATGTAGCCTAGTTCTCAACCAGTGCATCCTAGGGGACTATATAACCAGGGCCCCCTAAACCCTAGGATCATAACCAATTCATTTGATCAAGTCATCAAGATCCCAAGCCCTAGAGTTCTGCCAAAATTACACCATTAGCAATCTAGGCTAGTTCTAGAGGAAGGCAAGCTTGTCTTGAATTCCTGATCGTCTAGAGGCAAGAGCTTCTTGTGGCTCTCTCTTGTATCTAATTTGTAAGTATTTTGTTAGCTACATTTGTTATGACTTTGATCTATTCAATGATTATATTCATATTTATATGTTTCATTGCTTATTATGATTATATGCTTAGTATAGTTTGATTGTCTTTATTTTCAAGCATAGTGTCATATAGCGCTCACTTAGATGTACACTGGGTGAGTGGTTGACAATGTGTAAGCATGGTGCTTGTACAATGTTTGCCTATGATTGCACCCTATGTTCTAGGCAATGTGGTAGTTCGTGGATGTGATACTCCCATTGAGTCCTTTGTAGTCCACTTCTCAAATATAGGGGAAGTTGAGCTTTATTACTATGGTAGACTTGCTCTATTCCTGAACTTCCTTGGTAATGTTCTTGTTGGCGGTCCTTATTGCATACTTTTTACCACCAACTCACAAATAAAATGAATATAAAAACCTAGTAAATAGGTATTATATCTAACATCTTTCCACAAGGTTTGGTGCTCCAAGTTGTTTTGTAGGA
The DNA here is from genome assembly GCA_023333625.1 of Bothriochloa decipiens. NCBI lineage: Eukaryota > Viridiplantae > Streptophyta > Magnoliopsida > Poales > Poaceae > Bothriochloa > Bothriochloa decipiens. The sequence continues at coordinate 50,672,076 of CM041633.1, read as the reverse complement.
TATACTCAAAATACATGTTAAAGGATATTAAGTGGCACACTTACGGCTTGATGAAAATCATACATAAAAGAATCTCAAATTTTGTGCGCCACATAACTAGTCTCAAGTAGATAATTGAAGTACAACATTGAGAAGATCTCATCGACTGATCAGAACAGATATATTATTCATATATTTTGGAGATCGGATGAGAAAGTTATCAAATTCACAAAAGGAACAATTGACGTTATCACTGACTCTACAAGCATCGTTCATGAGTTTGAATTTCCAACATGAGCCTGAGGAGATCGACAGTAGGAAGGATGAGATGGCTCTAGTGCCGTAGCGCATGGCCGCTATAATTGAAGAAGAGGACATCACTAAGGAGCAGGAGGCCGAGGAAGCACAGATGTGACCACTTCGGGGGTGACTTCATTTTGAATGAATGTTGTAACATAACTTGCTATGGTAGACTAGCCATGTTGGTAAAAACTTGATCATACTTTTATTTTCTCTCATCCTTTTACTAAACTTGTTGAGTCTTTCGTCTTTGGATTCAACTTTTGGTTATGCAGATGGGCTAGAATTCTAGAGCCATGCCAGGGCATAGGTATCTAGTGGGCCAATCGTTTCAGCGGTTCATCGATTCCTCAACTTTGTCCCTCTTTCAGTTTCAGTGTTAGGTGAAAGAAATTTTTTTGAAAGATTTAATTTTTTCATGTTACATATGCTGTATGTATTGACTCCTAGCGCCCAGGTGAACTGTGGTCCCATGTCAAGTTTGGGGCGGGCTTTGCCGTCAATGTAAGAAGATTTGGTAAGGCGCCGATGTGAGGGTTTGCCTGAGGTAAGTGTGATATGATCATATTGTGAGGTCTTGCCAGATGTAGGGGCTGGCCTCATTTGTGAATAGAATCAGAGAATTAATATCTTATTTCATTTGGAAATCATTTTCTGCTATATTGGATATTTGTATGATAGCAAAAAAAGCTAAGGGTAGAAACGGCGTAGATGAAGATTTTCTTTCCATCGAGCGTCCGGTGTTGGTAGGATACAGGCCAGATCACCTCATGGATGATGAAGGGACTTTCCCATGGTGATGAAAGCTTGTGGTGCACCATGGTGCTCTGGATCCGTCGCAGCATGAGGTCTCCGATGATGAGTTCTCTTGGTCTGACACAACGGGCAAGGTACCATTGCAGGGCCTGCTGGTATTTGGTCGAATGGAGGATGGCAGCTTCACGGGCTTCATCGAGTTGGTCCATGGTGTCCTTGAGGTAGATCTCTGCTTCTAGTTTGTTGTAGGCTCTGACTGTCGGCACACTGTATTTGAGATCGGTGGGGAGTATGGCCTTGGACCCATAAATCAGGTAGAATGGGCTGAAGCCAGTGGCTTTACTATGTATCATCTTCAAACTCCATAGCACAGTAGGGAGTTCCTCCAACTAATGGCTACTGAACTTGTTGTGATGGTCAAAAATCCGTGGTTTGATTACCTGCAGGAGAATGCCGTTGGCTTGTTCTACCCGTCTGTTGGATTCTGGGTGTGTGATAGAAGCCCAATCCACGTGGATGTTATGCTTGTCACACCAGTTTAGGAATTTCTTTCCCATGAACTGCATCTCATTATCCATGACAATAGAGTTTGGAATTCCGAATCAGTGGATGATGTCAGTGGAGAATAGGACAGTCTTCTCGGGCCTGGTATTGGTGAATTTGTCTATGATGACAAATAAATGGGTGTAGCCTCCGGGTGCTCTCTGCATGGGTCCTACCTTGTCAAGTCCCGAGATTGTGAAAGGCCACGTGATGGGGATGGTTTGGAGTGCTTGTGTCAGCATATGGGTCTTCCTAACAAAGAATTGGCACCCCTGGCAGGTACGCATGATTTTTTCTACGTCAGCCGTAGTGGTGGGCCAGTAGAAGCCTTGTGGAAAAGCGCTTCCGACCAGGGACGTTGGTGCTTCATGGTGACTGCATACGCTATCGTGGATGTCCTCCAGCAGCCTTTTCCCTTGTCTGGTGGTGATGTAGCATTGCAAGATGCCAGTGGCACTTTGTTTGTAAAGCTCCTCGTCAACAAGGACAAACAATTTGGCACGTCGAGCAAGGCATCTTGCCTCAATCTATTCTGAGGGAAGAAGACAGCGAGCTAAGCAATCGATGTAAGGGATCCTCTAGTTTGGGTCCATTTTGCCTAGCGTTGGCTCTTCTTCTATGCCCATCACGTCGGCTGCCCTATCCGTTGGTTCTTCTGTCATGGACTTGGACCTTATATCGAGGTCAGGGATAGGAGGTGGCTTGCTTGCATCTTTCATCTCTTTGGGCGCATCACTGGTTTCGTCTGATCGCGAGCGAAGACATCGATAGGGGCTGGCTCCTGTTTGGATGCTGCCTTAGCGAGGGTATCGGCCACCTTGTTAAGTCATTGCGGGATGTGGTTTAGCTCTAGGCCATCGAATTTGGTCTCAAGCTTGTGAACCTCTTGGCAATAGGCTGCCATACGAGGGTCGACATAGTTTGATTCCTTCATTCATGACCTGGTTGATCAGAGCTTCATACTCTACTTCACTGTTCAACGCGGGGAAGTGAAGTCAGGTCATGTATTTCTTAGGCACTCCGATAGGAGAGATGAATACTAGCCTAGCCCCTGTGCCCATTATCATCAGCGAACCATCCAAGTACATGATCCAGTACTCTTGGTCGACGTGTGCTGGGAGGAGCTGCGTCTCGGTTCATTCTGTGATGAAATTGGTTAGGACCTGGGAATTGATTGCTATCCGAGGTACGTAAGAAAGGCCAGTGCCCATTAGTTCAAGGGCCCATTTCACCACTCACCCTGTGGCCTCTTTGTTTTGAATGATCTCGCCAAGGGGAAAGGAGCTTACTATTGTTACTTCGTGCGAGTTGAAATATTGAAGTAACTTTCTCTTGGCTATGAGCACGGCGTACAACAACTTCTGGCATTGAGGGTAGCAAGTTTTTGAGTCGCTTAGCACCTCACTTACAAAATATATAGGTCATTGTACCTTGAGGACGTATCCTTCCTCTTCTCGTTCTACTACTAGAGCCGCGCTCACGACCTGGGTCGTTGTTGTGATGTAGAGTATGAGTTTCTCCTCATCATTTCAGGATACTAGGACTGGGGTCTTAGTCAATTGCTGCTTGATCTGGTCCAGTGGTTCCTGAGCCTCAGATGTCCTGGAGAAATGTTCAAATTTCTTTCGCAGTTTGTAAAGAGGGAGGCTTTGTTCTCCGAGGCGAGATATGAATTGGCTAAGTGCAACGAGGCACCCGGTTATCTTTTGCACCCCCTTCACATTGTGGACCGGCCCCATTTTTTTATCACGGCAATTTTCTCTATGTTGGCTTCAATGCCTCGTTCAGAAATGATGAACCCCAGCAGTATGTCTTTTGATACCCGAACATGCATTTCTTGGGGTTTAGTTTTATGCAGAGTTTCTTAAGCTTAGCGAACATCTGTCCCAAATTGTGTACAAGATGGTTAGCCTTTTTGGATTTGACTATGATGTCATCCACAAAGACCTCAATGTTCTCGCCTACTAGTTTGTCAAAGCATTTGGTCATGATTCGTTAGAATGTTGCCCTGACATTTTATTAGTCCAAATGGCATGGTGACATAAAAGTATGAGCCAAAGTGAGTGATGAACAAGGTAGCGAGCTGATCAGACTCATTCATTTTGATCTGATGGTATCCAGAAATGCATCATGGAAGCAGAGGGTTTCATTCCCAGAGGTGGCATCAACTATTTGATCTATTCGCGGGAGAGGATACGGATCCTTCAATCATGCCTTATTGTGACTCGTATAATCAGCACACATTCTGTATTTCTCATTTTTCTTGCGTACAAGTATAGGATTAGCTAACAACTCTAGATGATTCACCTCCTCGATGAAGCCGGCCACCAGCAACTTCTTGATCTCTTCCCCAATCACGTTGAGCTTCTTGTCGTCTAAGCAGCGTAGGCGTTGGTTCATTGGCCTAGAGCCCGGCTTGATGTGCAAGGAGTGCTCGACAACGTCCCTCGATATGCCCGGCATATCCGAGGGCCTCCACGCAAAAACATCGATATTCTTGCGGATGTAGTTGACAAGCTCGCCTTCCTATTTGGGGGAAAGGGTAGTGCTGATGTGCATCGTCTTCTCCCCTCTCCCCGACTGGGTCGAGGACAGCGACCTTGGTCCCTTTCACTGGCTCAAAGAAGCCCACCTTCTTTCCATTGGAAGCCATCTTGCAGGCCTCCTCCGCGAGTTCTGCCGCGAACTGCTTGGACGTGACGAGAGTGGTGGCGTACTCGGAGCACTCGACGTCGCACTCGTAGGCCCGTTGGACGGAGGTGCCGACGGTGATGATTCCATTCGGCCCCAAAATCTTCAGCTTTAGGTATGTGTAGTTTGGGATAGCCATAAACTTGGCATAGCATGGCCATCCGAGGATGTTGTGGTAGGTATCGCGGAAGCCGACTACCTCAAAAGTGAGGACCTCCTTATGAAAGGGAGGTCGACCTGGCTGATGGGGTCCGCCTATTTTCCTAGGATGCCTCCATGGAAAGGCAGTCCGAAGTGTCACAGGCTCGTCCGAGGTATCCCCATGGTCAAGAGAGTTTTGGCGTAGAGGATGTTGAGGCTACTACCCCGTCCATGAGCACCCTAGTTAGATGCTTTGTGCCGATGATAGGGTCGACGACGAGGGGGGTACTTTCCTAGCTGCGGAACATGATCTGGGTTTTCGGTGTGATCAAAGGTGATCGCCACTTCCGACCACTTCGGACCAAATGTATGAATATAAGAATGAATACAGTTGTATGTATGGATATGCTTATACTTGTGTAGTATATCCACACACGTATGTGTATGTGCATGTGTATACGTGTATATGTATATATGGTATGCTATAGGAAAGGGAAAAAGAACTGCCTAAATGGGAAACCCCTTGGGCCCCCAATTTCTCTCTCCATCCCTCCAGGGCTGGCCTGGCCATTCAGCCCAGCAAGCACAGGCGCACCCCAGCAGCAGCACCTCCTGCCCCTTCTCTCTCCCACTTACAAGCTGGGCCAGCTTGACAGCTTCATCCCCCAGTTCCCTTGCTTCCCAACGCATGCGAACAACGTGACCGGCGACTTTGGCACAGGAGCATCGCTGACTCAGTGTGCTGAACCGACCTTCTCCCATGGCCGTTTCTCCACCATGCGGACCACGCTACAGCCGCGTCGCTGACTTTGCTGAAAATATCTCGATGAACCGCCTTTCTCCGTCGTTGCCATCCGCCAGCACCCGTTGACCTCCTTCCTGTGCCAAAATGGTGGCTCATCTTGCCCTACTGGATATGAGCCGACTCACCGAGATATTTCGACGTGGCCACCTACTCGCGGCGCCTATAAAAGGCGGCATCGCCGAGCTTGCGAGGGACTACGGCACGGGCAAGTTGGAGCAAGGACGACGGAAGAGGAGAGGCCTGAAAGGGTGCTCAGGCGACCCAGCTTTGCTCTTGCAACCCTCCCCTGTGTTCGCCGTGCCAAGGAAGTCGTTGCCACCGCGCGCTCTCTCCGGACCTGCCTGGCCGCGGTCACCGTTGGCACCAGACGCCGCCGTTAGAGGAACGAGCACCAAGCCCACACCAGCGTCGCCGAACGTCGATGTCGTGCCGAAGCTGGGCACTACAATTCCACAAGGGTCACGCCCCACCACCACCGGCCGTGCCGCGCTCGGCCGGACGAAGCCACGCCGTCGCTGCGCTCACACCATGCCCGGCCGGCTCGCCGCCCAGAGACGCCTGCCGCCCTACTCACCCAACCGCCAGCCGTGCCCCCGTGCTGAGGCTGCAGCGCCGCATGGCCAAGACGTGGTGCCGAAGCCCGAAACCGCGACCCTACTGCCCTCCTCGCCCTCTCTGCGTCTCCGCCTCCACCGGCAGGCCGCCGCGCTGGCACCTCACTGCTCCATCGCCCAGCACACTGCCCAGCAGCCTGGTGCAGCCGCTGCCTTCCCCGCCACCAGGAGCACGTCGCCACGCCGCCAGGCCGTGGCCATCAGCTGCAACCGCCACACCTAATCAAGTGCATGCAGCCTGGGCCCGTCGGCCCGGCACGAGGCCTGTAATTTTGGCCCGGCCAAAGCACGGCCCGGCCCAGCGACCAGCGGGCTCGGGCTGGCCCGGCACGGAGGACAGGCCGTGCTTGGGCTGCACCCCAGGCACGTGGGCCAGCCCAGCACGCCCTGCTATTTAGAGCAGGCCCATAGCGGCCAAGTGACCCCAGGAGCAACTGCCTTTAGCAGGCCGAATTTGGCATTTTGGCCCAGCCCAACTCGCACCACCCCCACCACACCTCCAATCCGCCACCGCCACTCGCTCACTGGCCCACTCCACCCTATACCCAACCCCTCCCCCCCTTCCACCTCAACAGTAGTAGTAGCCAGCAGGCCGCCTCAGCTCTGGCACCCCGCCCGCCCAACGCCAGTAGCGCCAGAGACGGCGGCGACCCCACCCCTCCTCCACCCCCGCCGCTGCCTCAGCAACAGCAGCAGGCGGCCTCGGCTCTGGCACCCCGCGTGCCCGTGCCTCCACCAGCTTCGAGCACGGCGACGGCGGCGACCTCCATGCCTCCTCCCTCGCCTGCCTGCCTTGCTCCATAATGGAAGGTAGCAGCACCCAGCCTCTTCCAAGCCCCGCGCGTGCCCGGCCCCGAGCTTGGGCGAGTTGCGAGCGCACCAGCGAGACAGCCGCCGCCCCGTCTCCCCGCTGTGTGCGACGCCGGCGCCCCTCGTCCCTCTGTCTCTGCTGGCTTCTGGTGGGCCTTGGGCCGGCATGGCCCGTCAAAATTACCGTGCCTAACAGGCCAGCCGGCACGAAAATAGGCCCATAGTGCCGTGCCTAGGCCGAAGGCCAGGCCCGCGTGCCTTTTCGGCCCGTAGGCTATCAGGCCGTGCCGGCCCGTCACCGTGCCGGGCCGTGCGGGGCCGGCCCATTGCCCATCTTTAGCGACACCCCTGCTCTCTCTGCTTTCTCCCCCTTCTCTCTCTTCTGGTTGCCGGTTCGACCGAGTGGATGACGACGCGAACAATTGGACGACCGTGGCATCCAAAGCCAGGCTCACGGACAAGCAATGGCACTCGGCAATTCACGTCGTAGCAGCCAATGACCACTTGACACATCACCCACGCGAGACCCAGCTGAACAACCAGGGAGTAGCAACTACTCCTAATAGATAGGCACGAGAGGCTAGCCCAGGTCTATTCTTGGTAAGCCATGGACTTGTTTGGTTGGACTGCCATAACCGAGTACAGTCAGGACCCACACGTCAGCTGCAATAGAAAATGCTAGGCCTACACAGAAAGGTGCACACAGAGGGGTAAACGTCCAATTTTCACGCATCAGAAAATTCCCAGAAAATTCTTAAATAAAGTAGGTACACCCTATATCCCACCTAAGCTGTTTACATTCCAATTTCAATATTCTAATTTCCCATAATTGCTTTTCCATATTAAATCTTTAGAAAGTCATATCTTCTCCATCCTAACTCTAAATTACTCTATTCCACTTCCATAATTCTACTAAAATCTTTCTCTATATTTTCGTGCCATTGCTCCATTGTTTCATGCCTATTTAAATTCTAGTTAATGTTGTGCTTTATATTTATGTTTTAATCGCGCTCGTGGTTGACATTAACCCTAGTGCTCCTCTTCTCTCTAACCACCATCTTGCACTGTATATTTGTGTATGCGTGTACACTGTCACATACATGAATACTCGAATATACTGTATATAAATGGTTCACAGGCTCGGTATACGCGATGGGCGTATATATATAAAATATAACAGGTTAGCGAGGTGGGGAACCTAATCTAGGGTTAGCCGCACATAAGCGTATACCCGGGTATCGGGCATATCTTATGTATGTAGATTTATTTGACTATAGCATGTGTCCTGCAGTACACATATGTGAGTATACGGGCTAGGGTAGAGGTGTTAGCCATACGTAGGTATATTTGACACGTATATATATATATATTTCGAGTGAAAACTGCAAGCACAATGCCAGCTCAAAAGAAATATACAGTGAATGGAGTAATATATTAAGAAAATCACTATCATGCAACAGTATCATGATATATTGGAAGGCAGCAATGCCACTTCAGGTGATAAGCGTGAAGTCTCGCTATCCTTTAACAGTAGAAGTTGATAATTGAAGACGTTGTAGTGAAGGACTCTCAGATTCGAGCAGATAAAAATAAAGGACGATGACTCATAGGCTACAGAAGCCGGAAGACATCCATGGCGGACACTCTAGAAGGCTCCCTTCATTCTATAAAATGGGAAGCTAGGTGCGTGCATTCAGTATCGCCTCTACCATCGGCTTCCACACCCGCACACACATCCGCTCTCGCATCAACAGACCACCATCGACTCCACTCACCACACCACTTCCATAATACACCACGAAGCCATGTTCTCAGAAGCAATCTGAAGAATCATCCATCCTACTATACCACTCCACTACCAGTGTATTACCCCACTAGTGTTGTAAATTAGAGAATAAAGAAAGTCCAGTGATCTTTCTACGCTTGTAAGGTAATTAAGGTTTGTACTAAGTGCTTGAGGTTTCTCGAAAGGGAAACCGTATATAAGCTTGCCTTATGAAAATGAATTAAGCTTTTCTGTTTGAATCCTAGTTGTCCCTTAAGCTCGTTTATATGGGACGATGTCTCTATGCTAGGGACCCTATAGGAGAAACCACTGTGCGTATTGTTCTCGTGTTATCCCAGAGTATGGCGTTTGTAGAGAACCCTGATTCGCAGAGAAGTATTTCCTTCGGGTGGAACGGTCAGGGGAGACGATAGGGCCTAGGTCCTGTATGTTCGTGGCTGGGATAGCGAGAGAGAAGAACAGGTTAGCCCGGTTCTGTAGCAAGTTTAGTGATGCATACGGTGAGTACCGAGTAGGACTGACACAAGCATAGTCACACGACCGACTGAAAGTTTGGTCTTGCCAGCCTCGCAAAGATCCTGTGAATTATTTTTTCTGCATACTCATATTTTCTAATCGCGCATTCACGTATAAATAATAATCCCGCACTCACGCATCGTGCATCCACCACCCATAGGTTTCAAATCCTCCAAATAGTGCCAAATAGTAGTCTTGAATATTTGTAAGTGCATTGCATAGTGTCTCATCACACACATAGTTAATCACGCACACACATCCCGCATACTACAAAAGTTAGTGCCTTGAATAATTATGAATTTTTAAAGTGCCTGAGCCACACGGTTGAAGTGCTCATGCACTATTCATATTCCGATTTTAATTCGCGCCGGATATTTTGAATAAAATCACGAATTTAAATAGTAACCGCTGAATTTAAATAGTGACATGAATAGTAACTCATGAACCCCGTCAAATATACCTATGGCTAACCCCGCTAACCTAGCCCGTATACTCGCCTATGTGTACTGCAAGACACAAACTATAGTCGAATATATCTACATACATAGGATATGCCCGATACCCGGGTATACGCTTTTGTGTGGCTAACCCTAGATTAGGTTCCCCACCTCGCTAACCTTACGCACATACATATGCATGTGCGTATGTGTCGCTAACTCCGTGTGGACCTGTAGGAAGCCCGACCAAGTAACATCTTTCAGGTTCACATAATAGTGAATCCTAATAATGTGGTCTGGTTTTCCATCAAGCAACCGTACCACACTAACCTTGCCCGTAGAACCCACCTTGTTGGATGGATTCTCCATTCAACTCTTGTTTTCATAGTAATCATAGGAATAGATAACAACCCGATAGGACCATCACACGTAGGAACGTTGTTTGCCATGATTATGCTTGTGTTACATGCTTGCTATCGATGTTTGTCGACGCCAGAGACCGCAAGACGGATCCAAGAGCAGCGCTACACCAAGACATAGGAGCCAAGAGCACACAGGACCAAGAACCTTGGATACACTCGTCAGCAGATATAGGCAAGTCCTAATCTCCACACTTTCCCTAATATTAATTTGATCATAATATAAAGATTAGTTGTAAGGTTACAAAGTGGCAGCAACCACGTTAGGTGGCGAGACCCTACCACTTAATGGAGTTGCTGTGACTTGTGAGAATTAGATAATGTATATGTGAAACATGAATTAATGAACCAGACTTAATCAACAAAAGAGATGAGTGGTGGTAGTCTGGTAGAGCCTAAATACCACAACAGGAATCACCGCAAGGGGTTCCTGCAGAGAGATACTTGCCTCCTATCGTCCAAGCGAACCAGCCAGCACCACGTAGCAGCTTTGATTCAAAAGTCTGCCAAAGCCCGCGTGTGCCCTTGTGCCTTGCCACGACCTGTAGCACTAGACGCCAAGTGACCAGACGCGACCAGACCAGTGCCACATAACATCTATTTTATGACCGTCATTTTGCTAGATTTGTGTGGCGAACTATTTACGTGTCCTTTAATTTAATACCTCCAACTAGCGTTCATAATTTATTTATAGACAATTTACAAGGGATAAATAGAAAAATGAAATCTATGAATCTTGCGGGTGCAAGCACAATTTATTTGGGGGATATGTTTAACCTGGAATAATATGATTTTTGACAATGTTGTAGCACCATCTTATTTGCAGATTATCTTCATAAGGACATACTGGATCAGGACCTCATCCCTATTACAGAAGGAGGAGGATTGCCAAATGATAATGATGGACGTAGGAATCTTGAGACAACCTCGTCCCTATTTGGTAATAGAATTGCTTTCTAGATGTTGAGTTTCGAAACTTCTATTGTTTTTGATCTCTAACTTTGTGTTTGAGATTGCTTGGTTGGTAGTACCTGATTTGTAATAAGGAATAGCTATATAGATTAATTGATGCTGAGGTTAGGATATTAATATATTTCGTTTCTCTAAAACTCCAGACACATTACAATCTCGTGGCTTCAGCAGCAATCGCGGCAACCGCTCCCCGTTAACAGTGCCGCTGCTCCCTGGAGCGGGAGGAAGATGGGTGTGGAGTCACAACAGAAGGCAGGGGACACCCACAAGGGGAGGGTGGTGACGGACCATGCTCTAATGTGCATGGAACGCTGCCCGGGCAGAATCAGCTGTCCAGAGACGGCATGGGGAAGGACGGCGTGGTTCATCCCCAGCTCATGTTTACCTGCTTACCAATATATACCGTGGTTGAACCTATAAATTGTAGGCCCCACATCATCAAATTAGAGCCTCAATGCAAATTTAATTGGACCTTGAAACGTATTCACGGTTGATTATTTAGCTCGATCTCTGAGACCGAACACAACTATCATGGTAGTTTGGCTGCAGGTTCCTCTTTACTTTGCACATCCAAGCTAAGCAACCGCGTCAGCAGTAGTGTTGTATGTGTCTTTACCCTCTCCTCTCTTGCTTATAACAAGAGTCAATGTATATAAGAAACATGTAATGCACTTCATATGTCCAGATTTGCGGAGAAACTTGCGATGCTTGTCCATCAGAAATGAAGCTCTCTATTTTATTGTGTGGCTAGAAACAATGCCATAGATCTCTACCCAGGGGCGGAGCCAGCCGTCTTTATCTAGGACAACTGACACCGATGGATTTTAATAAATAATTTACGAAATTATTTTTCAGTTTTTGTTGATCTCTTTTATCGTTAAAGATACTTTTAAGCCCTATTCTTTTTCATATCTACACAAATTTTTTGAGTAAGACAAATGGTCGTACTTTAAATCAAAAGTCAACAGCATCATACATTTAAATTCGGAGAGAGTATATATTTTTCTGTTCAAGAACACATACATATACGTTACAACCTTATGTTTGTAACACCTTTTCTTGAATATAGAAAATCATTCGCATGTGTTGCTACAACATAGTTGCAACACATTTTATTACGAATACATATATGCATGTGCTACAACAGAGACCCCGCTGTAGCAACAGCACAACTATAGCACACTTGTAAGTTGTTACTCAATGACCTAGTAACAATTTTCCATATCTGCAGTAACACATGTGTGTGTTACTACATGTGTGTGTTACGGCACCCAATTGTGCGACTACCTCATTGCCCGACCCCTACCGGGAATTGTTGTCCTCTCATCAATGCCTGATAATAAAAAACAGCCCACAAATTGTAGATTGTTTTAGAAGAAAAAAAAAGTTGATTTATATGTGCCTGTGCGTTGCATGGGGGCCATAAAATTTATTATCTATGATTACAGTGATGGATATGTAAAAAATAATAAATGACTTTGTATTGAGAACCCTAAACTATTTTGAAATCTTTGAGACCTTTTTTCAGTTTTAGGTATTAAAATCAAATATTTTGAAATCAATACTTTCAATTTATCGTTTCATAACCTATAAATTATATACTAAGGAAGCATATCTTTTCATGAATCAAAACATAAATCTTTTGTTGTTAACCTTTCTGTTTTTTAAAAGTAACGATTACATATAAAAATAATAAACAGAGTGCAGATTACGAGTACAACTTTTTTAGAAATTAAATAGTACATGTAACGTGTAGGAAGTGTGATAGATGTTTACAACCTCACTATTACATAAACCATCATAAAAGATAACAATTATTATATAATTCAAATTTTGGTGCAAAAGTTAAACAATCTATTTTATACGGTAAGAATTGAGTTCGTTGTGACTATCTATTGTACTACGTCTGCTGTATTGTTAACTATTTTCTCTCGTATTGTAGCCACATCTACTCGTCTGATTCAAAAATTGCAAAAAATAACTTCTTAGATTATATGGGTTGCTTTATTAAATTTCTTCAAAATTTTTTTAAATTTAATAATTTTTGGACAAAGTTTTTGAATAATAAGAGTGGTCATACTTAGAGTCAAAAAAAGTCAAACAACTTATAATTTGGAATAAAGTATTATTATTACTAGTACTATTACTATTATTATATGATGACAAAGTTTCATGATACACAATTAATTGATATTAAAGATATCTCTACCATACTAATACACCACCATTATCTTTCCTATATCCACACCAAAAATCGCCTCTACCCTACCAATGCACCAACATTATCTTTCCTATGGCCGCACCAAAAATCGCCTCCCACTGAGGAGCCTTCTATCTATGCACCCAGAAAAATATACCCAGAAAAACAACACCTTTAAAACGGAGTGTCTAAGTTGATTCTAAACATTCTCTCTCCTTACTCACTCAAATCAGATGGTCAACGTTGCCTGTATGGTCGTCATCCTCGCACTCGTGCGCCCAGCACCCCACGCCCGTGTCGCGCAACCAGGGTTCGATCCCCTGCTCCTCCATTTCACCAATGCTTTTTTCCGAAAAAATCGCCCGTCCTTGCGTCGCCCCTACCTCCAACCCTCCACGCCGCCCCAAACCAGGCCCCCGACGTCGCCCTCCCCATCTCCTCATTGCGTCAGGATCTTCACGTCCACCTCCTCCACGCCGCTGCCGACGCTATGTGTGCCTCTGCTCGGGGATGGGGACACGTTGATCTCGACCATGAGCAGGGAACACACGCTTGAGGAGGGTTGACAACTGCCCGTCGCGACGCCCTTACCCCCCTGCGACCGCCCCAAGCCCTGGCTGCTCCCCACGTGAGACACCGGCAGCAAGGGCGAGCCAACCATGGCTGTCTGCAGGCAAAGCTACGGGCCAGGATATGAGCAGAGAATGGCTCAGATTGAGGACCGGTTGAGAGGGTGACATGCTGTGGATCCAGCCGAAGCCCATGGCAGGGAGGCGATGGCAGCTGTGGCACGACGGAGGCAGTCAATGCCATTGCGCGAGACTATGGCGCCGTCACACGGGTCTGGCTGCCTGCGCTCCTTAACGGCATCATACGGCGGCTCTACATGCTGGCCGCTAGCTCCAGCAGCTGCGATGAGCAGCAGCGGGGCTACATATTCTTCGCCGCTGAAGAGCAAGCACTAGGTATGCCCCGGCCCTTCCCTTCCCTTCATTTTTGAGGTAGGAACGCATCAGCATCAGTCCTTTTTTTTTTAATCTTGTCGCAGGAGAGGGGATTTTGATTTTCTTTGCAGATCGTGTTTGGTTTTGTACTATTCCCTGCCTCGAGCAAAGTGGATCCGAAAGTCCAGGATGTTAATATACAAAACTTGTCCTTCCAGCACTCATGAGTGCTAATTTATTGCAAAAATTTGGAGCAATCTGATCGTTGTTAGTACATAACTTCTCTTGCACTGTACATATCATTTAGTTAACCATCCTATTGATTTAAGTAGAATCGGTATTGATTGTAACCTAGGGAAATTCAATTTAATGTTTGTTCAATTTGGAGAGCTAAACAACCTCCAGTGTTGTGATATAGGTTATGCACATCTAAACTGAAATAAACTTCATTGTTGGTTTCCTTCGCAGTTGTTAAGCTTGTAAAAATGATTTTTTTGTTGCAAAACTAATGCATAAAAACAATCCCATTTATCAAGTTTATCAGATAGGTTTTGTTTTCAACTGTCCCCCCGTGCAGCATCAAGTTAAATGAAAAATGAAAATCATTTCCTGCTCAGTCGCTATTGACCTACCTCGGTATTTCCTATTGGAAGAGTATTTGTTTGAAAATAAGTAGCTTTAGAAATATTGTCTTTAGGTTGTTTTTATGTGCATATTTAAATGAAACCGTTGCGTTAGCATAAACACTGTACTAGTAATCTAAAATATGAAAGCCATCAATTAATTTGGTGGTCAGTACGGACGATAGATCGGAGAGACATATGTAGTCATGATTCATTTAGGCATGGATAGCTTTTCAGCAAGCACACTATTTGACGCAAATATGTTGAATTGAAAAAAGAAGATGGATCTTATTGTAAATAAGATCATGCATACTCTACTGATGACTAGTATGTTGCACATGCTAACAAAGGAGGTATCAGATAAAAAATTCAAACAACAAAAAGATATGTTATGTTTTAATTTATTTGGTAGTTGATACCGATAAAATATATTTGCCCGGCCGCCGGTTCATCATCTAATAAGGAAATGCATCCTCAAGTACACAATCCATCGATCAGCTTTGGAATGTTCTACTCATCGTTCATTTTTCCCACAAAAAACCAAAGAAAAAAAAGGTGCTACACGTCTTCCTCAATCATCCTCAATCATCAACGAAGTAAAGCAACAAAACCATCCAACCGCACGCATGTGCAGATGCAGCACGCCATTAGCGCTATGTAGGCAAGTGAACGAATGTATGTAATTAAGGCAACGTATGATATAGAAATCAACCCTTCAGTGTAAATTATGCAAACCAACTGTGAGGGAGATGTGAGTGGAGTGATTTATAAAAGTGTGATTAAGAGTGGATGGTTAAGTATAAAATTAAACTTTACAAATAACCACTCACTTCTAATCACATTTTTACAAATTCCCTCTCCCACCACTCCTCTGCAGTTGGTTTGCGATTAAGCAGGGTGTTAGTTTATATTACCTGGGCGGCTCGTAGTCCTTGCCATCGCCGACATGTTAGCTTCCCTCAAATCTGCAATTAAATCTCGACCCCTTAAGCTCGGCTGCTCTTTCATTCATTCACACACGCGCATATAAATATATATAAAGCTGCTATTTAACTCCCTACGCGCCGCTGGAGTAAAGGTAAATAAAATCATTTAGCAGTAATAAAATCTTAGCCCAACCAATAACCAGTGAATGTCGACCGGAAATTAATATCCGGTATCCCGTAGTAGTAGTTGAGGCAGTACAGCTGTAAAAATCCAGACCTGCGCATTACCTTAGATAAATACAGTAGCTCTCTAACCTCTAGTTACTATCAATCATTTATCTTTTTTCTCTCTTCTCCCTTCGGGATCAGAGCGGCGGCCTTCTCCATCTTGAACATGGGCCCTTGTTGGGAAGTTAGAGGTTAGAGTTACTCTGTAGCTTCTGAGTAGTCCTGAACTAACTCCAGTTAGAAAGTTGTTTGGATGAAAATGTTAGATTTACAATAAACGTACTTTCCCAATCATTTGATGTGGATGGAGGGAGAGAGAGAAAAGATACTTTTCAGTAGGCCTAACTTGAAATAGCTCCAACAATCACCTCTTTGGGTGGATAGTTTTTTAGATATGTTAGATGCAAATAACCCCAATCTAACCCTCATATTTGGATACTTTAGTTCTATTTGAGCCTCAAATAGCTCCAGCTAACTCTAACCCATGGATCTAAATAGGGCCAACGCCTGACGACTTTCCTCACCCTGATGACTGCCACTGTGGCGCCATCTAGAGGACAGCGCTATTTAGGACCTTAGCCTCTATAAGTATTTAAAGCGCAACAACATTTAACACGTATGGAGTAGGCTCCAAATCCCGCAAACATAATTTTTGCACGGTCGTAATTTAACAACCGTAATTTAACAACATTTAACAATGGTGGCCATGGCTCGGCGTCAGCATGGCAGCTTGGCCAGGGCGCTGTCAACCTCCGCCCAGGCTGCGGTGCTGATGGTGCCCTCGGCTGCGGCGCATCTTGATCCACGGGCACCGCTTCCCCCGATTCATTGGACCAGATGTGGCGCCTGTTTCCCCGAACCGGCAGCGGCGGCCCGATTCACTACTGGACTCAGGAAATTTGCCAAGTGCCAAAACACTCGGCAAAGACCCGATTATACTCGGCAAAGCCTTTGCCGAGTTTGGCACTCGGCAAAGGCCCCATGGAAAAGTCTTTCACGGCAAAGGGGTCTTTGCCGAGTGCCTTTTATCGGGGCACTTGTCAAAGCTTGGCACCAGACAAATTTTGAAAATAAAAAACTAGAAAATAATAGGAAAAAATAATTTTAATTGGGGAGGATCCTACTAGCTAGCGCCCACCAGCGCCTAGCCGGGGTCTTTTTCTAGAATTTTTGCACAATTCACAGTGATCGGGATTTAAACTCGTGACCCCTCACTCGCGTGTCTCTTGCCTTAACCACTGCACTATACCATCACATATGTCCATAAGCAGTTTTAGTTCCCCACATATTATATTAAACCGAGTATAAATTATATTTTTGAGGCGCTAAATGAATTCAAATAAAAAAGTTATCAGCTACAAAGTTTCATAGCTATTCAAGATCAACACTTTTTGTTTAGGAATTTTTTCCATCCGAGGTCGTTTACGAAATTTGAATTTAAATTTGACAAATTCAAATATAAGTTTCGGATGGCAAGACGAACTCAAACGAAAAGTTGTCAGTTATAAAGTTTCGTAACTTTTCAGGATCTACAAACATTATTTTGGTTGTTTTTTCATCTGAGGTTATTTAAAAATTCATATTTTAAAATTTTTGAAATTAAAACATAGTTTTAACATGACAAGTTCGACTCAAATGAAAAAGTTTTGAACTATAATATTTCATAACTTTTCAAGATATGAACAACATTATTATCGATTTATCAAATAAAGAAATGATCAATACAAACTTTGTAGATCTTAAAAAGTCATACAACTTTACTGTAGAAAACTTTTTCATTTGAGTTAATTTAATACTCAAAATATATTTTGAAAAATTTCTTTGTCGAGTGCCAAGAGGAGGTCTTTGCCGAGGGACAAAGGGCGAGTGCCCGAGATTTGGCACTCGGCAAAGAATATACACTCGACAAAGTCATGATTTCCAGTAGTGATGCCCAACTGCCTTTACCAATGATTGGCATCAACGTCTCTCTACCCCGACCCTCGGCCTCGGCATGGGCTCAGCTACGGCAGCAAGCACTTCTCCCTCCGAGCAGCGCTGACGGCGTCCTCACCCCTACTGGGTTTGCGTATGATTATTAGACTTTCAATATTAGATCTGCCTTTTGCATGCAGATGGAGTGTTGTGAGTAGAACTTATTCTAATCCGATCCGTTTTGAGGCACAGCAGGCCGATAGTCTACTACATCGCTGGATGCATCCCCCATCTACTTGGTCATCCTGTCACCTCCCTTGTATACAGAAACTGCAGCGAGCGACATTTGGTCCAGGTTCCTGCTAGCACAAATCGTAAGCGTCCCACCATTCTAGATTAATTTAATATATGGTTTGGTCATTATTTCTATGGTTGAGCTTGACAAATTCATTTCTATACTCTAGATTACCCAAAATATGTTGGACGAGAGACTCTCGTAAAGAGTTTCTGGGAACAGGAGAGACTGTCCTAAATAGTTCTGCCCCTGGTCAAAAAATAAAATAAAATGGTCCTGAGATGTATGTGTCCTTAGGCCGGGCATGCCTACATACATTACTTGATTTCATCATACGCGGCAACGGTTGCATGGAGACAAAGCTTGGCAAACTGCTGGTGATATACAGTATACATGATTCCCAATGAATGATTATGTTGAATTGAAAAAAATAAGATGGATCTCATCGTAAATAAGATCATGCATACTCTACCGATGACTCGTATATTGCCCATGTGCTGATGACTAGTATATTGCATGTGTGCTAACAACTGAGGTATTAGGAAAAAAATCAAACAACAAAAACATATATTCTGTTTTAATTTATTAGGTAATTGATTGCTTGCCGGTTCATCAACAAATAAAA
Organism: Bothriochloa decipiens; assembly: GCA_023333625.1. NCBI lineage: Eukaryota > Viridiplantae > Streptophyta > Magnoliopsida > Poales > Poaceae > Bothriochloa > Bothriochloa decipiens. The sequence goes on along the minus strand of CM041633.1, from coordinate 50,653,552 downwards.
AAATGCATCCCCACGCATACAATCCATCAGATCGGCTTCCGGATGTTCTACTCATCTGTCAATTTTCTCATAAACACGAAAGAAAGAAAAAAGTGCATCAATCATCAACGAAGTAAAGCAACAAAACCATCCAACCGCACGCATGTATGTAATTAAGCGGGTTTGCCGTGCTGCTAGCTCCCCGGAACCTGCAAATAAATCTCGACCCCTTAAGCTCGGCAGCTCTTTGAAATATCACTGTGCACGGCATTGATTGATTTGATTTGTCATGTGTTGCATGTCAGTGCTTTTGCAGCACGCAATCAATTGCAATCAGCGGCTCACTGCTATGAAGTGTCACATTTACGGTTCGGGAACACACAACTTCTGTTTTTTACGGTCGTGGTATAGAGCCCGACAGCGACTGAGCGATGCAGGCAGCTCGCAGTCACTTTTACGGTTGCTGGATCGAGGAATCCTGCTGCCCTTTGGGTGGTTGGCTGCCACCCAGGGGAGCGTGTAAATGAAAAAAACAAGTCCTAGGGGCAAATGTAACAGGAATTTCTTCGTGGGTTCTATAACCAATCGGTAGTGAATCACCCCCTTTTTCCCCTTGGCTACCAGTTGCCTCAACCGGTGGAGGCATCACTATAGCTTGGCTTGTGCTGGTATGGCAACCGGAAGGGATGCCGGTTGCCAACCGGCAATAAAGATTGGAGTAAAAGTAACATCGTGCTCCATAATCGTTACCTGATAACAGCTGCGGCTCCACATTGTTCATCATGTTCTTCACCAAATCTGAAAAGAAAACAAGTCAGAAATATTTGATTTTTTAGAAAACAATCGTAATTATAATTTTAATTTGAAACTATTCTAGAAAATACACTTCCTACTACCCCGCTTCCCGACCGGTTGGTATAACCAATTAATTGGTGTTACCAACCGGTAGTGAAGCCATGGCCTGTACTTGTATGGCAACCGGTAGGGATGCCAGTTACCAATCGGCACATAAGACCAGAGTAAAAATAACATCATGCTTCATCATCATTACCTATCTGCTGGATCGCCTTGTCCAATTCATGGTTCAGGTCGTCTCCTAAAAACAAAGAAAGCCACAAATAGTTAATCTTTTTAGAAAAGAATACACTCGCACATTTATTATTATGAGAGAAAGTTTCTGGGTGCATGGTTAATTGATAATAAAGTTGTCTTATCGGTAGGATGAAAGCTATGCAATTAATTTGGTCCTCATTCATCGACAAATGAATTGGAGAAACATCAATGAATGTACAGAGAAGGTAATACACCCTCCAGTTCCTGGAAATACTTGATATGTACCCCTTCGGGTATCCTAAGAGAACTGGTCCAACTACATACCTAAATAGGAATGGCCTGACCATCATACAAGACAACCAACTACTCAGGCGCTAGATGAATTATCTGGGTCGTTGCGCCAGGATATTTGGGGTAATTTTTAATTGTATTTACCACATGATGTCCAAGAAGATAAAATCCTCACAGTTTTGTTTTCGTTTTTGACACTAAGGTTATTGGGACAATTATAAGAGATACTTGGGTATAATATAGATATCATTATTTATGGAATGGAATTTAAAATTATTCAGAAAATATAATAGCAATGTAATATATGGGAACTACTTTTCATTTATAATCCTGGAACGAGCCCTCTTCACTAAAAATACCATGCAGATATGGTTGTCCCTTTTGTATATAGTGAATAATGTTCGTCTGTAATTAAAATTAATACCACTAAATCACAAAAATTGTACTCCCTCCAGGTCCCAAATAGACGTCGATTTGAGGTTGTCCTAAAGTCTAACCCTCTCAAACTTTGACTGGAAAAATAATTGTAGTGTATTGTGTTTAGATATATGATAATGTTATTGAGTTTAGATATATGAAAATATAGTTTCATAAAAGTATGTTTTGTTTATAGTGTACAAATATTTTATAGCAAAAAGAAGTAGTAAAGTTGTGTTACGAAGGCTATGTCTGTGTCCAAAACGACATCTAATTCGGACATGGAGGGAGTAGTTATTTTGTTGCTAAATAATTCTATATAAATGTTCTTGGGGTAATAATGAAAGCGAATAAATAATTAATAACCCTTAATATGCTGTAAATGATCAAGACGTGGATTTTCTTTAAAAAAAAAGGACGATCAAACGGTGCAAATAGGAAGGTGACGTGGCTGCATCGCATAGAAGAGAAATAGCATTTAATAATTACCCTGACCTAAGTAGGTTGTATTTATATAATATATGGTACAGCTTGTCTTGACGTATACCCTGGTTAAATCAATCAACTAACTTCCTTGAGAGCGCACGCACGCAGGAAAACGAAATACATATACATATATATATATATACACACGTATAGCGTGTTTGCAGGAAACTAGTTACACCCTATTTGCAAGCTTAGCTAGTGAACAACATGCATTTTATGTATCAAATGTGTATATTCTCTACCAATTGCAACCACGAAAATAGACCAATCACATCTATAACATCATACTAATTGCAACTTCATGGAAGTAATTGCAATAGATCTGATCCAGTGCAACTGGACCTGATGCAATTGCAACCTGACGCAATCCAATTACAACTAAAGTTGGGCCGATTGCAACCTGACGCAATTCAATTACAACTAGAGTCAAGCCAGATGCAACTAGCAATCTGACGCGATCCAATTACAACTAGAATCAGGCCAGTTGCAACTGGACAACAACCAATTGCATCTTGATGCGATCCAATTACAACTAGAGTTGGACAGTTCGAACAGGGCAAGAACGAGTTGCAACCAGGGTGGGTGCATTCTCTGTATAAAATGCACCCAGGTGCACTATACCAATTGTAGAACATGTGTTGAACATCTGTAGAAAATACACAGCCACAATAAATCTACAATATAGATTTGTAGTAGATGAACATGTGTTGAATTTCACTAAATTGTTTTGTTTATTTGTGAATAACAAATGTAAACTCCCCGGTGTTTATCTTCATAAGTATGTGTCATGTTCAATGGGCTCACGTATATATACATCTCTTTGTGCACCAAAAAAGAATATTACAATTATAATTTTTTACAATTATAATTTTATACTAAATTTGTTCTGGAAAACACGCTTTCCTACCGGTTGGTAACACCAATTCGTAGCGAATCACCCCCCCTTTCGCACCGCTTGATATAACCGGTCACTACAGGTCGTTGCTTCACCACCTGTTGGTATTACCAACGGGTAGCTGGTTGCGAGAACTGGTTGACGCATCACTACTGCTTGGCTTGCGTTGGTATGGCAACCAGTGTAGGGATGCCGGTTGCCAACCAGCACTAATGCCATAGTAAAAATAACATCATGCTACATCATCGTTACCTGGTAACAGCCAATTCTTCACATCCTCCAGCTGCTGCTTCGCCAATTCTGAAAAGAAAGCAATCCAGAAATAGTTGATATTTTAGAAAAGAATCACAATTAAACATTTAAATTCAAAATATTTTGGAAAACACACTTTCCCTACCGGTTGGTAACACCAACCGGTAGCGAAGCATTGGTACAACCAATCTGTTGGTGTTACCAACCGGTAGTGATGCCATAGCATTTGCTTCGATGGCAGCCGGTAGGGATGCCAGTTACCAACCGGCACAAAAGACCGGAGTAAAAGTAACATCATGCTTCATCATCGTTACCTATCTTGTCGATGGCTGTCGTTAACTCTTCCATCAGGACGGCAGACGAGGGTTTTCCTGAAAAAAGCAAGCCATAAATAGTTGATCGTTTTAGAAAAGAATCGCACAAACACTCGCACTTTTATTAATATGAGAAAGTTTCTGCATGCATGGTTAATTGATAATAAAGTTGTCTTATCGGTAGTCTGAAAGCCATGCAATTAATGAGGTCCTCACTTATCGACGAATGAATTGGAGAAACATCAATGAATGTATAAAGGTAATAATACTCCCTCCGGTTCATGAAAACACTTGATATGTGCCCCTTTGGGTATCCTAAGAGAACTGGTCCAACGACATACCTAAATAGGAATCGGCCTGACCATCATACAAGACAACCAACTACCCAGGCGCTAGATGAATTATCTGCGTTGTTGCGCCGGGACATTTGGGGTAATTTTTAATTGTATTTACCACGTGATGTCCAAGAAGATAAAATCCTCACAGTTTTGTTTTCGTTTTTGACACTAAGGTGATTGGTACAATTATAAGAGATACTTGGGTATAATATAGATATCATTATTTATGAAATGGAATTTAAAATTATTCAGAAAATATAATAGCAATGTAATATAATAGCAATATATCATGTAAAGTAGGGTTTTCCTCTTCCCGAGCACAAGGAATACAATTGGACGTAGAGTATTACCTCTTCTCGACTGAGCACAAGCAATTCAGTAAGCCACTGGACGCAGGGTACTTCCCCGTACCAATATAAACACATGGCTTGTGCTACGATAGAGTATACGTTCATTTCGTCGAGACCGAGCAGAATCATCCTGTTCATTTCTGCACCACCTCCCGCCGAGAACTGCACCATGCTGACGCGGAATCATCCTCCCGCGCGCGGCACCCTGCCACGCCGTCGATTACGGATAAACGTACCGTGGGCAAAAGCGATAGCATGCATGCGCGCAGCACACAACTGTCTCCACCTCAATGTTTGCGAACGCATGTATTAGGCCAATTCATACGACACTAACTCATGAGAATTATTTAAATTTGCAATGTCAAAAGGTTATATATGCTCTACTAAAGCTCAGTCTATAAATACTGATATATAAGATAGAAAATATGTTTGGCGAATATCTCTCATTTTTAAGTTCGGATCTTGTGCATCGTGTGAATATTGTATTCCTAATTTTCTTTCAGCATGGATTTCCGGTCTCAAAATTATATCATTCAGTAATGAAGTTCCCTTGAGTGAATTTTGCTTCTTCTATGTGGTAACTTTTTAGTTGTTAAAAATACAGTTACAATATTTTTTTGTCAATGACAAAAATAATAACCACTGTGATCTAATATTCAAGGGCCAGCGGGCAGGGCTTTTTTGACATTGTCATCTGCCCAAGAAAATCAGTTGTGGTCGCTTCCACGGCCTTGCTGCTGTTTTCTACTAATGGCGCACAGACTATGCAGCCAGCAACCTAAGAATAACAAGGTCAAAATGGATTTCTTCTGCACATCAAATTAATCTTGTTGCACGACTTTAGAGAACAGATAATATGTTAAAGTGTGGTCATGTTAATCAACGCTTTCTTAATTCAGCCTATGTTGTTTAATTTCTGTTTCAAGTTGGATGGACATCTCTAAAATCTTCGGTTTCAGCTTTCTATTACTTTCAGATGCATGAACTTATTTATGGCGGTTCTTGCTATCCTGGAACCTTTCTTCTACATTTTATGACTGTATTACTGTGTAGTTGTGCTTGTTGAAACTACTACAGCCCGAGAGATGCTTTGGGCTTGCTGCCTTCCTTTGCCACAAATTTATACTACAAAGGGAGTGACTGGAACCTGAACAAGCCTTGCAAGGTGGCCTTGGAATATGAAGAATCAGCCTGTGTACAACTTATGCCAAGATAAATGCACAAAGGATACGTCTTTCCATGTACTGGTTTTACAAACTCATTTTCTGATATAACAGCTATGTTTTTCATAGTGTGCTCTTAGGCATTGCATTTCGAACTGTCGTAACACTATGAGTGCATGCTGATATAACAGATAATAATCATGCCAATGGTGCTGTACTTGGGCAGAGGGCAACCGGTTGGGTGCTGCCTAGGCGACGGCATCAGGCCTCGACATGTTGCTATAGTGTGGCAGGAAGCGGTTGTGCACAGACGCCCGTCATAATGAAGAAAGTGAGGAAGCCCAAAATGAGATGAAAGTGCTAGGGATGGAGGTTTGGGCTCATGAGTCATGCTTGTATAGGACATCGAAGACCCTAAAAGTGGTGGGAACTAGCATGTAAGAACGTACAAAGGGAGTGGCGGTGGCAGAGGAGTGAGCAACCCTAACTTTACGAATCAATCAGACAATACATGAGATGGAGACGAACAAGCAGTTTCGGCGAGAAATCAAATTCTGGCCTCCTAATAATCCCTTCTTCCTGGCGCTGTGCATCATACCCCGTTTGCCTGCCTAGTTGGCTCATCAAAACAAAAAAAAAATATACCCCACGCATATCTACAATAAATTAATGAAGCGGCGTCCTCTTCTAATCGTCTTAAATACAACTTTTGTCCAAACAAAAGAAGGGAAAAAAGGTTCTACACACACAAAAAAAACGAGATCGGAGGGGGAGTGGCCCGTCACCGTGTTTCATTATGAAGAAAGCAATTCTTCCAGATCACGGAAAAACCCTTAAACCCTAGCTACGCTAGTGAGGGGATTTTTATTACCCTCAGCATGAAATTCGCTCCTATAGGGATTTGAACTCAAGACACGAGGGGTACCAAGAAAGCTCTTAAAAAAAAAGTTCTACACACGTCTTCCCTCAATCCCTCAATCAACCAAAGCAAAGCAGCCATCCAATCACAGGCATGCAGATGTAGCTAGAGTACGCCATCGGTGCTAGGGGAACTGAATGTATCCATGTAATTATAAGCACGGTGTTTAATTCGCTTACCTTCCTTGTTCTTCAAACTCCCTGGGGCGGCTGATCAAAACGACCTATATTTTGTGTATGTGTATTGCCGGAGTTAGAGCTTTAGGGATGGTGATCGATTTACTTGGAACCTTGGAAGAGGCTAGCTGCTCGTCGTGCGTATATATATACAAGGAGTTGGCAACAGAAGTTTGTTGGGTTACTCCATACTTCTTCTTGTACTGCTGGTACTAGTACAATGATACAAGAAGTCATAATAACGGCGAATTTTAAAGGAAATGCGACAGAAATTTCTTAGCTGGTCATCACTGTTTAACCTTCGAGGGCAAGCAGTTGGCAACAGTGTCGTTTATTATAAGTCACTCCAGTCTTCGTTTTTCTGATAACGTGTCGAGTAGTTCAACGAACGACTCAGCGACATTCGTTCATTGGAATACGGAGGAAGCATATACTATAGTAGATTGTTTAGCGAGTCAAGAAAATGCATTTTCATCAAACCACTAGAAGATGTGTGAAGATCCCCGGCCTCTATCATAGTCGATCTCCTCTCTTGCTAGTAGTAATATTTTAGCACTTAACTAGCTCTGGTCAATGCAAGCAATTGATTAGTATATATATGCGCCTTAGCTTTCTCGCTTGTTTCATTGGTGGACACCGCCCCGGACCTGGCTGGGTCAGTAAGGTCCTGGTCGTCGTGTTCACCGGCTATGAAGGACCGACGCGTCTCGTTGTGTAACCACAGCTCCACCGGACAGGCGAGACGACGACGACGACTTGGCACTTCCACACGGCACGTCTCTCTGCTGAAAGCGCGTGGATAGCTTTCATCAATCCGGAGAAATGCATCACCGCCCCGGCTCGGCTCCATCACCTCACCTGGCCGGCCTCCCTCTGGCCGATCGGCTCGGCGTTCCCAGCAGATCGAGCGGAGAGGTCTGTGCCTGAATGCTGCCGCTGAGCTGGGTCGACCAAATAATCAACGCGCTTCTCTTGTATACTTGCAGATATGTAGCAAAATGAAGCACGTGTGTACGAGATAGTTTGGTTGGTCTATCTTACATTGAGCCCGGCGTTGTTCCGTCCGTGCGCGACACAGGCGGCGGCCCCCAACCAACAACGCCGCCGGCCAACTCCCACCCATCCCCACCCTGCCGCTGCTCGAGCCTGTAGGCGAGTGGCCGTGCGGAGGCCAAGAAGGCAGCAGCGTGGCCCTAGACCCTCTTCTTTTCTAGCTTCTTCTCGGTACTTCCTCCATGGCTACCACTTTTCATGGGTGGTGATGGCGTGGCTGTCAGTGGTCCTTGACACCCATTTTTACGGTCACTATTTGAAACATCCTTAATTTTTCATGAAGAAAAAATACATAAAATAGCAAATAATATAATAGTTCGAAGCTTAAACCATCACATTATCCAGCAATAGTTGATACAGAAATCCATACGTTGAATAAAAGAGTAGAAATAGAGGGGGTTACATTAATAGTACATCACCACACTGGCGGAATCATCAGAGTAGCAGCATCTCGAGCAGCTGCGGTAGGCAGAAGCAACAATAAATCTTCAATAGAAGCCTGAGCGTAGGAATGAGACGTCTACACCCAACATCATAGTAATTCATCAAGTTTTAACCCATTCTCACCCAACATCATTCCCATCCCATCACCACACACATCACACCCTCTCGCACTCAGTCAACAGCTCTAACACCAAGGGAAAGAAGAGAAGGACTCATCTCACCCTCCCATAACCACAAGATCACCATCATTGATGGTGCCTGCCTTGGCTGATTTTGGCGGCTTTCTAACCGGTGCGATGCCACCCTACCACTCAGTACTAGGACTTCCCGGATAAATACAACCGGCACACTGAGACTGTGAGGCGTGGTTACCCGGGCCACCAAGGTAACTATGCGGCTTTAAGCAGGGTGTGGGTCCCAAACGCCCGTACCTCCCAACACTATCTGCTAACAACCTAGTAGTAGTGGCACCGTCCTAGCTAGTCAAACATCTGTCTCCTGGCAATACAGGAGCGAGCAGTGAGCACATAGGTCCCAAGGTTTCGGTTCTCAAGAGATATCAGGTCCTAGGGCGATGAGACATGATTATCTTCTCCTAGGGACTACAACAGTCCGTGCTACAATAGAACCTCCTGCCCGGGGCCTCGCCCTATGAAGGCGCTCACCCCCGGGATCACCATAGACCTCACAATGTACCTGCCACAGGCACCACTCATGGGGATGCCCAGAACACACCCCCCGGCAAGACTTACCCAAGGCTCGTCATAGAATCCTGTCCAATCGACTCAAACCCTCACCACACACCCAAGAGACACACAGCACTCTCCCCGAGTAAAATGGCACCACATGCCTTATCCATATAACCATACCCCACCACGCATCACATCGCAGATCTAAAGTGTAGTAGAAGTAAAGAAAAATCAGTAAAATAAGCATGCGTCTAGCCTATCAGCGGGTGTGCAGGAGAAGGTTGCGACAAGGTAAAGGCGCATCAAGCAATTCTACCATGCAACCTATCATAGGTGATATTCATAAATAAAGCACTAGCAAACTAGATAATATGCCATGCGTAATAGGATCTATGAGGTTGGGTGGGATGTGGCACCTGCGAAGTCATCTTCGAGCCCCTCCTCATACTCGTAGTCATCCTCCTCAAGCGGCTCCTCCTCTGAAACAAAACGTAATAGTCGCTAATGCGACTCCTATAGAGTCAACAGAAAGAACCAATGAAATTCAGTAACTCCAAATGCAATCATACATAAGCCTATGACGTAGAGCTCATTTTTATGAAAATTTGGACACTTGGTTCATACTTTTTGGAGTTCGTATGAATAAGTTATGACTTTTACAAGATTAAATAATATTCTGAAAAAGAAAAAACTGGTTATTCAGGGCTTAACATGTGGCAGCCTCTGATTGGCTCGGGGCAGATTTATCGCTGACAGGTGGGTCCCAGCTGACTGGTCACTGATAGGTGGGGCCAGGTCAATGGTCAACGTTGACGGTCAATGGTCAACACGGATCGGGCTCGGACTACGCTTTGGCGGGCCAGGGCAGGGCTGGATACGGGCCGGTTGGGCTGGCCCGGCATGGACACGTGTCGGCATGTGGGTCTATCCACGTGGCGGGTCTGGATCCCTAATGGGTCTAGTCTATGGCTTTTCTCTGCGTGGGACTTCATGCATGGAGGACCAGAGAATTAAAGTCCATGTGGCGGCCAATGACTGGCCCAGCTGGTTTGGTGGACCGGGTCTACAGAGATAGGGGAAATTTCCCCTTTCCTCCCTCATGCGCGCGGCTGGGCGTGGCCGGCTCTTGCTGGCGGTGAGTGGCATGACATCTCTAGTGGGTCCGGCCATCCAGGGCCATGGCTACGGCATCCTTAGAGCATGGCGGATGCGACTGTGGGATCGTGACTGGGTCGCCGCTCATGAGCTTGCCGGTGCTCACACGATGGCGGTGGCGGGCGGTGCGGTGGTGGCTACGGGGCTCTGGCGCGCGTGGTATGTGGCTCAGGCATGCGCTACGGCTTCACTAGGGCAAGGTGAACATGGCGGTAGAGTCCAAGTGAGCCCGCGGGGCTCGGCCTGGCCGGCGCTCACACGGCGGTGGCGACATGCGGCGTGACCATGGTTGCAAGGCGCCACAATGTGCGGGAGGCTAAGCTATCATGCACATCTGCTCCGTGAGACCAAGGCAAGCATGACAGGCATAGGCCACACTAATTCAATCGAGAGTGCTCCTAGCGCAATAGCTCCGGTGGCTACTAGTTGGCGGCGGGGCCAACGGCAGCGTCAAATTCACCGGCGGAGCCCGTCGAGTGGCTTTCATCTTCTCTTCCCTTCTCGACTGGAGCAGCTGGGAGCTGCAATTCCTAGCTATCGGGACCAGCGGAGGCATGGCGAAGCGCGTGCGGCAAAGAACGCCATAGCAGCGCTCCGGCAGCTGGAGTTCGGTTGAACCAGAGCTCACAAAGGTGCTGAGCTCCACTGTAGTTCCGTGTCGGCTCCATGTAGTTGCCTAAAATGTGTTCCTGGATGAGGTGAAGCTAACTGCGGGGTTAATGAAGCCTATGACTAAGTGTAGAGACAGAACGGCACCGGTGATCTTGGCGGTGACCATGGACGGGGTAGGGCAGCTCACATCGGTGGTGCTCCGTCGACGGCAGGGGCTCCCGGATCGGCTCGATGGGGAGGGAGCAGAGTGGCGTGGTTCGGTTGGCGTAGTTGATCAAGGCTTAGGGTTCCCTTCTTCGGCTGGCACGAGCAGTGACGGCGGCGTTCTAGGTCTGGGTCCAGCTCCAGTGATGACGCTCCTCTCCTTCCCCCCTTCTTCTTCTCCTACCTTGCGCGATGAGCGAGTGGTGTGGGAACGGCTAGAGAAGCTATGCGGGCACAAAAACCCTAAGCGGCTGGGGAGCTCCCTTTTATAGCCATGGCGCAGGCGAACGGTGGGGATGCGGCGGTGGCCATCAGGCCGCTGTGCGCGTTCCCTAGCTTGGGTTAGGGATTTGCGCTGCACTGGCGGGCAGACGGACGGCTGAGGGCTTGCGCAGCGTGGTGCGACGGCGGTGGTTCATTGTTCCTCTTTTGGAATGACGGACGTGACAGCTCGGTGAACAAAAAAGGAAAAGAAAGATTATGACAAGCAGGGCCCGCACAGCTGTGACTCGGCGGGGTCTGGACGTGGGAGGCAGAGGCAGCAGTGGCTTGGGCCAATGCTGTGCCGCGGGCAGGTAGGCGTGCAAGGCTGGCCTGGCTGGCCGAGCTGGGCTGCCCGTTGCCTTGGGCTAGATGGCCTCTTCCCTTTCCCTTTCTTTTCCAAACTCCTTTCTATTTTTTCTAGTTCGAAGCTATGCCATGATTAATTAGTAAGGGTTAGTTCTAAAGTGTTAGTGTCATGGCATATATACTTGGGGTTCTCATAGGGTGTCATGGTGGTGTGGGTCCATGTCCAAGGTTAGTGACATATGTTTATTCATGTGATAATAAGGTGTTGTTGATTTTATTATTCAATATATAAAATCAACAAAAAGCAAATCAAACTCTGGGAATTAAATGCAATTGCTCATGCTAATATTAGGTGCTACTTGTGCAACAACTGGGGGGTTTCCTACATGACACTCACCAACCATAGGTTATTTTAGAAAAAATTTTGTTGTTTGTGATTTTTGATGTTTGGGAATTTTAGGGTTGTTACACTATTTTAATAAATTATGACCATAAAACATAGAGATAGGCCCCTATAACTAATATTTTCACGAGTTTTGGTATTTATATATTTTTTAGAGACAAACTCTTAAAACATCAAAATACGCCTTCCAGCAGGCGTATTTGGGCTAAGTAATTCAAAAAAAATTTCCAACTCCGAACTAGACCGAAACAATGATGTGGGAGGGGTCCAGGCCCATCTTCCTATAGCAGTTGTATGCAGCCATGCATAGGCGGTTGGGCACGGTTTCCATATTTATCTCGTGTAAACCAACCATGAAGCACTATATAAGAAGAGCCCCTCCCTCTCATTTTCATCATTCAATTCATTCATCCACACAAGAGGTCACAATGTAGCAAGAAGGAGATTAGCCAAATTCCAATAGCTTCTAGCTAGATTAGAATAGGGAGTCTAAGAGGGAAAGAGTTGGAGAAAGAGTGGAGTCGAAGCAGTTCTACCTCAAGTGGGGCGGGCGAAGTATCGGACTTGTCGGCTCTCGCTCCAACTTGTACCTCTACGATCATCTTGCTACTTGAAGTATGAAGTTGGTATTTATCTTTCGTTATTAATTTCTTATGTAGAAGTTATGTTTTGTTCACTATACACTTGCGGGTTTGTCGTTCGTCTTTATGACGATTGCTCTAGTAGAAGGAACCCGGGGACGGGTAAGCCTTCACGTCATGCTAGAGTACATAGTTGACAACTTAGACATGGTGTCTAGGTTCGACGCTACCTTCATTTGCTTCATACCCCATGGGTAGAGGGGTAAGCGGTAGGTGGTGACAGCCCTATCTATCCCTTGCACTCCCCCACATTTGGGTACGATGTAGAGGTTTATGCCGGTATTGCTTGGCAGACCAAGTGCACTCTACTGCCCAAAGTAACTCTGTAGTGGCAAAGCTTTCCTTGCCTAGGATCTCTACCGTTAGAAAACCTCTATACCCAAGTTATCTCTCCTATCTTTTTTGGGTAAACTAGCTAAGAGACTACATGCAAAGACCATTCCTTTGGGAAATCACGATACCTAGAATACTTCTGGGTGAAATGCTACAACGGTACTTCCACGCATTTACGGACTATTCTCCTGACCCTAACAAGTGCCAACAGTGGTGACCTAGGCAATGCATAGACTCGTGCGGGGGATAACTTGATCTGTGTTCCTCCACCACGGATCTGTGCTCTCCTTGTCCTCCATTGTCGGCTTCGCCAGGCTCATGGGCTGGCACCGACGCCGGCCAGGTCCCGGGCAGGCAGCCGTGGTAGTGGAGCTTGGTAAATAACATAGTAAGGAGTTTCTATAATCTCATAAATTGGAATAGTAATTATCGTAACTCAAGGTGGCTACATATATATACACTATACATATACATATACATATACATATACATATACATATACATATAC
>CM041633.1:50589713-50640297 GCA_023333625.1 Bothriochloa decipiens | reverse complement strand
ACATATACATATACATATACATATACATATACATATACATATACATAAATTTGAATTTCAAAAATGATAACATCAAATGATTTAGAGAAGTCATCAGCATAACAGTTGTAAAACTAATCAAAATTTACTACTTTTATTTTGGTCATTTTTCATCCAACAAAGGGATAATAACATTGCTTATAAAATTTACATATCTCTCGTATAGTTTATGAAAATACAAGAAACATATGTATGATTCATGAATAATGTTAGTACCACTATGTCAGATGAAGAAATAAACAAAATAAAAGTTGTTGGTCTTTAAAAATTGTACAACTTTATAGTTAACAACTTTTTTATTTGAATTTATTTTGATAAAGAAAACTAGTTTAAATTTCTCAAATTTGAAATTTGAATTTAAAATTCAAAATAACCTCGGATGATCATGTAGCCCTCATCCATTGAACAAACCGCTCGAGAGTTGATGCAACTCGGTAGCTCAAGTTCCAAGTCCTATCAGTAGGTTAGTAGCTCGGTGTCAGGTACCTAGATAAGGGGAACCCAAAACCTCAATCGAGGAGAATTAATTCTCGAATAATTAAACCCAAATCACCAAAGAAGCCAGTGACCAGCCTGGAAAGACAAGGGTCCACTTGCATGCATCAAGCCATGCTGGGCCGGCCCACCAGGAGCATCCAAGAGAGGACCGCCTCCTGTTCGACGGGGGTCCTCGAATGACGGACGTTCACCCATGCGGACGACCCCCCGTCAGAGTGGCGGAGCACATCACGGGCGGTCCACCCCCCGTCGGGTGATGGATCTCCGTGCGGACGGACGACCCCACGTCAATTGCCATTCCTCCCTCGGCTCACCTACTTCCCCATAGGATCCAAGGCATTTAATGCCTCGACCAACTCCTTCCTAACCTCATGGCTATAGCGCGATTACGATGACCGGGTACAGTGGTCAAATCCTCCTTTTACCGCCCATACCCGAGAAATCAGTGGTTCGTACCACGCTGAGACGCCATACCGAGCACTGTACGCTGTCAGGCGCCCCCTCGAAGCACATTTTCCATTATCCGTACCGTATTTCAAGGGGCTTGGCCTTATCTGTTCGGGCCTCGCCCCTTGGCCACCCCTCAAGTCAGACCTCAACGCCTCTAGTAAGCGCTCCAACAACTCCCGATACAACGTCTACAGGGATTAGCACGCCCCCGTATTTCACCGACCACCTGCGGGCATCATCGTGACACACATGAAGGACAACCATCAACTCTAAGCACATCGCTACCGGGCAAGCCATGCCTAGTGCACACCTCTACGGCGTCCATGACATGAATGACATCAACCCCTCGACGTCATCACCTACGACAGCTGTAGGATTCCTATACACCTGAGCCTCCCCTTGGTTTATAAAAGGGGACGCCAGGGGCGGATCGGAAGGACGATCGAACAAGAAAACAACCGAACAAGCATCGCATAGCACATAGGGAAACCCGAGCACCCCAGCGGCAAGGCATAGACTTAGCACTCCTAGGCTTAGGCATTGCTCCACCCCCATTCCTATTCGCTTGCTTGTATTCCCCTGTACAAGCACTTCAATGCAAGATAATACAAACTCTCTCCCCCCGTTGGATGTAGTGCCTTCTTTGCCTGAACCAGGATAAAAATCGTGTGTCCTTCTTGCATCACCATCCGGATTAGGGAGCATGCAGCATGTAGTCCCCATGCACCACCAAGAATTTGTTGACTCCCACACCAACTTTTGAGCACCCAAAGTCTTCGAAGACCCTCGGCATGAGGCGCTACACCCTAGGCAAGATGTGACCCCAGCTAGAGGAGGAGTGGTGGGGGCAGGTCCCCATCTTCTACTCTGGCAATCCTGACTTTGACTCTGACAACTACAATCCCATGTGCGAGTGCTTCCACATCGACGAAGCCATTGTGTCAAGTGGCGACACTGTCTACCCCACGACCACGACCATAGCTGCCGCCGCAGCAGGAGGTGCAACCAGCTATGCTAGATGATGTGCGGTTACCTCAGGGTGCCTAAGACGCCGAGTTTGTGCAAGTCTAGGAGATGCGAGCCAAGCTCAACAAGAACTGGGAGTGTCTGTGCCAGCTCACGAGAACCGTCAAGCGGTAACGTGGACATCCGTCTGGTGGAAGGGCCTGAGCCAGAGCCCGAGAAGTCCACCAGCAGATCATCAGGGTGGGAGTGGTCGAGCGCCCCACCTTCAACCACGCCAGCTAGAACATCATCGTGGCGACCATGCTTCTCCGCAACATGCTGGCCCCCTTGAACCCGAAGCCTGAAGCATCCAGCAGGAGGTTTAGGGCCTTCTTGAGGTAGCTGTCACACAACTGGCCAAAACCTCAACCTTGAGACATCGAGGGGCGGTCTCAGAGCGACCCTCTGAATCCTCCTCACATGATAGGGAGGGCTCGGTCCATCAAGCGGACGCCCCCCGACCAAAGAAGGCGATCCCTGTCCACAAGCGCATCCATGATGATTGTGAGCCTCGAGACACGTGCCATGACATCAATGAGAACCACCAACGCAAGAGCGGAGATACCGAGGGGTGGGTGCTACAACAGCGATGATGACTGACACTGGTCCCCCGAGCCACCGGGCCCTCGAGTCTTCAGCAGGACAATTCGAAGGACACCGCTGCTGAATCCCTTCTGTTCCCCCATGAGCCTTAGCAAGTACGATCTTGAGATCAAGCCCGAGCTATGGCTAGCGGACTTTAGGTTGGCATGCCAGTTGGGCGGGGCATGCAATGATCATGCCATCATCCATCAGCTCCCCCTGTTCCTATCAGACACCGCTCGAAGGTGGCTCGAGGAACTCCCCTCTGATTAGATCTACGACTGGTCTAATCTCATCAGGGTGTTCAAGGGGAGCTTCAAGGGAACCTACGTATGACCTGGCAACAAGTGGGACCTCTGAAGCTCCAAGAAAAAGCCCGAGGAGTCCCTCCATGATTTTGCTCGACGCTTCTCCAAGCAACACACTGAGCTCCCCCATATCCCTGATGACGATGTGATCCTGGCATTCATTGCCAGGACTGCCTGCAAGGAGCTGGTGTGGGAGCTGGGACGTAACCCCCCAAGACCACTGACGAGCTGATGGACGTCATCGCCAGTTACGCGACCAGAGAGGAGGCTGTTGCTGCCTTCTTTGACAACGACGAGGGCAGGGGCAAGGCCAAGCAAGGTGACCCTGAGAGCTCGAACTAGGGTGCCAAGAGCATCAATAACAAGAAGAAGAAAAAGAACCAGTAGGGCAAGTGCGAGGCCTCCCCCGACAAGCTTATGGCCACCGCTGAGCGCAAAAAGCCCCGAAGTCCTGCTGAGAAGGGCCTCTTCGACGAGATGCTGAAAAAGCCATGCCCCTATCACAAAGGGCTGGCCAATCACAACCTCGAAGACTGCCAAATGCTCCCAAAATACTTCAAGAGCTTGGGCCTTAGGAAAGATAACAAGAAGGAAGACCCCAAGGACAAGGGCGGCAACAAGGAGGACAGCTTCCCTGAGGTCTACGACTGTTACACGATCTATGGGGGGCCCTTGACCCGGCTTTCACTGCGCCAGTGCAAGAGGGAGCGCTAAGAGGTCTTCTCTGTGTGGTTGCAACCCCCCACTACCTCGACTAATCCGATACGGCCATCACGTTTGACCGTGAAGACTACTCGGACCACGTTCCTAGACCTAGGGTGTACTCGCTCGTCGTCAACCCCATCATCATCAACACTCGCCTTTCCAAGGCCCTCGACCTCCTATGGGTCCCAAGGACAAAGCTCCAGCCAAGCGTCGGGGGATTCCATGGAGTTGTACCAGGGAAGAAGGCTCTTCCCATTGGCCGCATCGACCGCCCCGTCAGCTTTGGCACTTTTGCCAACTTCAAGAAGAAGACACCACCTTCGAGGTGGTTAGGTTCCATGGCACATACCACGCCATCATCAGCCGACCCGGCTAAGCCAAGTTCATGGTTGTCCCCAACTACACCTACCTGAAGCTCAAGATGTCAGGGCCCAAAGGCGTCATCACCGTCGGCTCCTCCTTCGAGCATGTGTACAACTATGATGTTGAGTGCGTTGAAAATGGGGAGACCATCAAGGAGTCCATGACACTGGTGGCAACTCTTGATGGTCTCACTGTCAAAGTCCCTGACCCCAAGCGCCATGCTGGCAGCTTCAAGCCAGCAGAAGACACCAAGAGGATCCTCCTTGACCCAGCAGCTCTGATGAGAAGGCGCTGGCGATCAGTGCCACCCTTACGACAAATAGGAATTAGTGCTTATCGACTACCTCCACGCGAACACTGACATGTTTACGTGGAGTCCCTTAGACATGTCAGGCATACTGAGGGAGGTCGCCGAGCCGGGTCCAAATCGGTGAAGCAACGTTTGCGTCGCTTTGACGTGGAGAAGCGCAAGATCATCGACGAGGAGATACACAAGCTTTTGGAGGCTGGATTCATCAAGGAGGTTCATCATCCAGAGTGGTTAGCTAATCTTGTACTAGTCAAGAAAAAAGAATGGGAAATTTAGGATGTGTGTAGACTACACCAGCTTAAACAAAGCATGTCCGAAAGTTCCTTTCCCCTTACCACGCATCGATCAAATTGTCGATTCCACTACGGGATGTGAAACTCTCTCCTTTATCGACGCTTACTCGGCTACCACCAAATCAAGATGATGTAGTCTGACCAGCTCGTGACTTCCTTTATCACCCCTTCGGCATGTATTGTTACGTAACCTTGCCCTTCGGCCTTCAAAACGCTGGGGCGACATACCAGGGATGCATGCTCCATGTCTTTGGCGAACACATCAGGCCTATGTTGATGACATCGTTGTCAAAACTAAGAAGGCCAAAAACCTCATCGATGACCTTGAGATCGCGTTAAAATTCCTCTGGGCTAAGAACATCAAACTCAACCCTGAGAAATGTGTTTTTGGCGTCCCTGGAGGCATGCTCTTGGGGTACATAGTTTCTCAACGTGGTATCGAGGCCAACCCCAAGAAGGTCTTTGTAGTCACCATGATGGGTCCAATCCAAGACCTCAAAGGTGTGGTTGCCTTGCAGCCCTTAGTAACTTTATCTCACGACTCAGAGAAAAGCAGTTCCTCTGTACCACCACTTGAAAAAATCAGAATGCTTTGCATGGACCCTCAAAGCCGAGGAGGCCCTCACCAAGTTCAAGGCTATACTGACCTCACCTCTAATTCTCATACCTCCGAGCCTAGCCGAGCCACTCTTGATTTATGTCGCTACAACCACCAGGTGGTCAGTGCGGCCATAGTTGTCGAGAGCGAAGAAGAAGGGCACGTCTTGCATGTTCAACGGCTAGTCTACTTCATCAGTGAGGTACTCTCAGAAACCAAGGCTCGCTACCCACAGATCTAGAATCTGCTCTACGCTATTGTGATCACGCGACACAAGCTCCAGCACTACTTCCTCAGCCACCCAGTGACCGTGGTCTCATCTTTCCCCCTCAGAGAGATAGTCTAGAACCGGGAGGCTGCAGGGAGGATAGCCAGATGGGCGGTCGAGCTCATGGGTGAAAGTCTCTCCTACGCCCCTTGCAAAGCCATCAAATATCATGTGCTGGCTGATTTCATCGCCGAATGGGCCGATACTCAGCTCCCTCTAGCTCAGATCCAAGCAGAGATCTAGATGATGTTCTTCGATGGGTCGCTAATGAAGACGGGAGTGGGCACAGGCCTACTCTTCATCTCGCTCCTTGGAGTCCACATACGCTATGTAATCCAACTACACTTCCCCGCCTTCAACAATGTGGCTGAGTATGAAGCCCTCATCAACGTCTTGCACATCACCATCGAACTCGGGGTTTGACACCTTGACATTCGTGGTGACTTACAACTCATCATCGACCAAGTCATGAAGGCCTCGAGCTGCCATGACCTGTAGATGGAGGCCTATTGCAAGGAGGTACGCAAGTTGGAGGACAAGTTCTATGGCCTCGAGCTCAACCACATCGCCCATAGATACAACGAGGCCGTAGATGAGCTGGCAAAGATCGTGTCGACTCGAGGTACTATCCCACAAGATGTTTTCTCAAAGGACCACCACGAGCCCTCTGTCGATCTAGGTGCAGGGAAAGGAATCACAACGCAAGCAGTTGGCCCCCTCCCTTGACCGAGAACCCCTCAACCAGGGCCAAAGTCATGGAGATAGAGGTGTCGCCGTCCCCCAACCTCTGAGCCAGACTGGCGCGCTCCCTTCCTCGACTGCCTTATTTGAGGGGAGCTTCTAGAAGATCGAACCAAGGCTCACCACATCACTCGATGAGTCAAAACCAACATCCTCTATGGTGAAGACAAGGAGCTCTATCGATGGAGCCATACCGGGTCCTCCAGCACTGCATCACCATTGAGGAAGGAAGAAAGCTGCTCAAGCACCTACACTTGGGGGCTTGCGGCCATCATGCAGCCCTAAGGACCCTCGTTGGAAATGCCATTTGACAAGATTTTTACTGGCTGACTGTAGTCTCCTACGCCACCAACCTTGTCCGCTCATGTGAAGGGTGCCAATTCTACTCCAGATAGACCCACCTCCTAGCTTAGGCTCAACAGACGATCCCCGTTACATGGCCATTCGTGGTCTGCTGACTCGATCTTATGGGAGCATTGAAAAAGACAACCGGGGGCTACACCCATCTAATTTTAGCCGTCAATAAGTTCTCCAAGTGGATCAAGGCCCAACATTCTGTCCGAGCAGGCGATGCTATTCTTCACCGACCCATCATCACCGACAATGGCACGCAGTTCACCGGCAAGAAGTTGTTGGATTTCTGTGAACGCCATAACATCCGTGTGAACTAGTCCATGGTCGCTCATCCCAGAACTACTGGCTAGGTCGAGCACACCAACCGCATGATTCTAGAAGGACTCAAGCCTTGGATCTTCAGTCGATTAAACAAACATGGGGCGAGACACCATGACGGACCACCCGGTCAGCTAAAGTGGGGAACAATGACTCGACCTCCCTCTCGGGGCTCGATGACCTGGCTTCTCTAGCCTTGTTATTCCCCTGGGGATGTAGCCAGAGCCGTGCGGGCCAAGGTCGTATAAGGATCCCCAGATGGCAGACGCCCCAGCAGGTGGTGGGTGAGGCATCAGTGCCATCGCAACCACCCCAGACTCTAACGTATCTACCGGGACCACCTGCGCGATGGGCTGCCAGACCCTCCTCCACATCGGGACGTCATTGGCCGCTGGCTCCTCTGGCTAGCTCAAGGTTAGCAGCTCCAGCTGCCCATCCTCCTGCCCCACATTCAGCAGGGCCTCCATCTCCTTCTCCCGCTGCTGCTAACGCGATGGGCTCGAGGCCACTGTCTCCTCTGGCTGTGCTTGCTATGGCACGCTCAAGGCCGTCGGCTGCTCTTGCTGTAGTAGCGGCGGCGGGACCACGGTTAATGCCTTCTACTGCCACAGTGGCAGGACCAACGACGCCATCGCCTACTCTCCTTACTGCTGCTGCTTCTGCTATAGCTACTACTTGTGCTGATGCTGCTGCTGCTATGGCTGGCCCAACGCCTGCCACTCGCCCTCCTACTGCTTTTGCAGCTGCTCCTACTTCTGCCGCTACTCCAGCTCGTGCAGCCCTTGTGGCCATGCCGGCCATAGCTGCTGCTGCTGAGGGACCTCTGCATCACGGGCGGAAAGGTCTGCCCCCTCATTCTCGATGGTGATCGGGGCCTCCTCTGTTGACCTCGGCTCCCAGCCATCGGATGTATCCTCGAGCTCGGCGGTGCCGGGGACACCTCGGTCTGCTACCGACTCTAAGCTACATCCATCCTCACCATGGTCCCCAAGGCGCTCGAGACTATAATGGAAGCAGCACCCGTTAGCCTACCACGAGTCATAGCGGCATGGGCCTTTGCAACCTAGGCAGCCGCCACCGCCGTCCATGACAACGAAGTAGCACCTAGTGCTGGTGCGGCCACCTTCGCCGCGGTGTCAGTCTTGAGCCGTTTGGTGGGGCCGGAGCCACTGTATTCAGTGTTCCATTAACCCTGGAGCACACACAAGCATGCAATGCTAAGAAGTCTTGAAGCGTCGAAAAGGCAAAGGAAGCCCAAGATACCAAAAACTTACCCCATGGGGATGAGTGGTGCCCTCCTGCCCACCTTTGACCCGCTCGAGGGCTTTTGAGCCCCCTCCTTTAATGGGCCCTTGCCGGAACCAGGGCCGCTCAGAGCCGCCACCGATGACATCTTCGGCGTCCTTGCTTCTCCAAGGCTGACTGGCTCTGGGTCCGCGCGCTGAGTGTCGAGGACGTGGTCTGAGGTAGCGGCGTGCTGGACCCGCCCCACGAAGGGGCCGGAGGCATCCCGCCGCGCGTACAACGTGACGATGACCTCTCCCGAGTTGAGGGGTCACTCGTCCTCTGCTCCCGAGTTGAGAGGCCCTCGTTTCTCGACCATCGACTGGCACCGAGGCTACCATCGAGGCTTGAGAAGATGACCATCCTCGACCATTTCCTGTGTGAAGCGGGTGTCAGCTCGGGTCACGTGGGGCACCCAGGCATCGAGACGCGCCTGCACCCCTCATCATTGCTCCCCTTGTCTTCCTCCTCCTTCTCCTCCTCTTTCGAGGGACATTCCTCTTTAGGAACCCCCCGCACCTTTGCTTTGCCCGGCGTTGCTCACGCACAAGGCGATTGAGGCTCTTCTTCTGCTCTTTCTTTTCCTGATCTTTAGTTTTCTTCTGTAGTTGAGTGGTGAACCGTCTCACCTGGTGATCGAGGTCGTCCTCTTTAATCGGGGGCGTCAACACCCTGAAGTTTATGGCCCCCTGTATAAAAACCGGCAACAGAGAACACGAGGATGAGTCGAGGGAGAAAGGAACTCGAGGGCGATACCACGACATACTCACCAGGTAGATGTGGCCGTCGTCGGGCAGCATAGGGATGTTGTTCATGTCCTCGGGAGCGAAGGCGCCTGTGACCGCTCCCCTCACCCTCCTCGTGATGTCCTCGAGGGACAGCGTGTCGACCGACGTCTGGCACCCCTCGAGCGACGCCCCAGGCGCCATCTGGTCCAAGTGCAATGGGCGCCGCATCAACGGGAGGACCCGCCGGCTATGAAACACCGAGATAGCAATCTTGGCGTACAGTCCTTTGCGCGTCGAGGAGAGGATTCAACCTCACCTAACTACTATGCCAGCCACAGCCCCGCCGTGCGTCTAGTGCTCCGGGCGTATCGCGATGGCAGCCCCAGTGTAGTGCGGCAGTAGGCCACCGTCGTTTCGAAGGTAGAACCACCCGTCGTGCCACCTGCTGTGGATGGAGATCAACTTCGTCGAGATGACCTGGTCCGCCCTCTTCAAGGACAGGTTGCAGCAGCTGATACGGATGATGCTTCTTACCGCCTGCGACACCAGCATGGTGAAGTGCTCGCCCTTGAAGAGATGGAGCCACAACTCCTAGTGTGGCTCCATCCACAGGTATCCCTCGTAGACAATGGCATAAATCGCTGTGTTGGAGATGGCATTGGGGGAGAAGTGCTGGAGCTCAACCTCATAGTAGTTGGTCAGCACCAGCATGAACTGGCTCAGAGGTGACCCGAGCCCCATCCGGGGATACTTGATGAAGCTCACCACGTATCCCTCCGGTGGGTTCGGTTCCCGGTCCTCCCTCGAGGGCACCATGCAGTCCGGCCGATCAGCCAAGACAATAGGGTGAAGGAGCCTATCTTCCACCAGCTCCTCAAGCTCCCGTTCCATCACGGCCTCTGGAAGAAGAAGTTTCGGTGCCATGGAGACAGCGTGGATCTGCTCGGCGGATGGATTAAAGGGAAGATTCCCAGTCTCTCTCCGTCTTTTCTCTCGTTGCACTAACGAACAAGATGACTCTACTCATCGGTGGCGGTGGTAACGAAAGCAGGGAGGCAAGATGGGGAATGGGCAAAACCAACCCCCCGAACTTATAGGCAGGTAGGTAAAGCCCCGCATTTAATGCTTGCACCTAACCGCTCCCTCGATTTATGGGTAAGGGACACGCATCGAATGCTCGATCTCTAGCCGTTGTCCCCACCCCCCATGACTGCACCGTTATGACTCCTACCTTAAAAGGCGCGCCCAACGGATGGGAGGAGTTATTCACGGATGATTCCTTCCACGGCAAGGAACACAGGCCCCGGCCCCACAAAAAATCTCGAGGGAGTGAAGGCTGGCCCACGATTAAGGGTTCGATAGCCGCCCTCAAGTATCTGAGTCAGGGATGACCGGGGGAGCCGACACAAGTCCCTTGCTTGAGAATGAACTCTCGAATCCCCCTCAGACATATTCAAGGCAAAACGAAAGGACAACTATGGAATCCCCTTGGAGGAACGCGTCGAGCCACCGAACCCTATTGAACGGGATCGGGATCCACGTGTCCATTTGTTAGCTTCAATTAGAGTGCCTCCGTGGCCACCTGTCGACCCCAATCGAACGGGGCATGAGCTCTCACTTGAATTTCCCGATAACAGCTCACCAGAGGATGTCAGGGCTCGCCCAAATGAGGGTAGCACAGCGCTCATCACCCCTCCTCCCATCGAAAGGGAGCGTGAGGGTCAAAAGAAAAAGACAAGCTCGTTCCTGATCTACCTAGATGAAAGAGGCTCAGGGGCTCACTCGCAACCGGACAACCTTGACAAAAGAGGAACCAACCATTCGTGGGCTCAGGGGCTAAAAGACTTGAACTTCTCCCCTAATTGCATGTCTAAAAAGCCCTCAGAAGAGTTTTTCGACTCCTCCAAGGCCTCGAGGGCTACACCCGAAGGGTGCGCTCACACACACCCATCAAAAAATGTCGACGCCACGACCCGAGTTCATCTATAACTGGTCCCTGAGGAGAAAACCCACAGCACCCAACCACCACAGAGTGGGCTACGATGAAGAAAGCTATGCATGCCTGGGGGCTTAACCACTCGAGCACACCTCGACAAAAGATGCATAAAGCCCTTAGAGGAGTATCCTACTCCTCCGAGGCCTCAGGGACTACCCCCAAAGGGTACGCTCGTGCGCACCCTTCAGAGAACGACAGACGCGATGACTCCAGTTCATGAGCCTCTGCGTGAGTGCCAGCACTCGGGTAGAGACTCAGGGGCTACTACCAGGTACCTAGATAAGGGGTACCCTAAACCTCAATCCAGGAGAATTAATCCCCGAATAATTAAACCCAAATCAGAAAAGAAGCTGGTGACCGACCTAGAAAGACAAGGGTCCACTTGTGTGCATCAAGCCACGCTGGGCCGATCCATGAGCAGCATCCAAGTCAAGACCACCTCCTATTCAATAGGGGTCCTTGAATGACGGACGTTCTCCTATGCTGACGACCCATCGTCGGAGTGGCGGAGCACATCACGGGCGGTCGATCCCCCGTCGGGTGACGGATCTCCGCGCGGGCGGACGACCCCCCGTCGATTGCCATTCCTCCCATGGCTCACCTACTCCCGTACGGGATCCAAGGCATTTAATGCCTCCACCAACTCCTCCCTAACCTCATGGCTACAGCGCAGTTACAGTGACCGGGTACAGCGGTCAAATCCTCCTTTTACCACCCATACCCGAGAAATCGGTGGTTCGTACCACGCTGAGACTCCATACCAAGCACTGTATGTGTCAGGCGCCCCCTCGAAGCACATTTACCAATATCCGTGCCGTATTTCCTAGGGCTTGGCCTTATCCATTCGGGCCTCGACCCCCTCGGCCATCCATCGAGTCAGACCTCGACGCCTGCAGTCAGCGCTCCAACAACTCCTGATACGACGTCTATGGGGATTCGCATGCCCCCGTATGGGCGCGGGTCTTTCACCAACCACCTGCGGGCATCATCGTGACACACATGAAGGACAGCCATCGACTCCAAGCATGTCGCTACAGGGCAAGCCATGCCTAGTGCACGCCTCTACAGGGGCCACGACATGAACGACATCAACCCCTTGACGTCGTCACCTATGACAGCTGTAGAATTACTGTACACCTGGGCCTCCCCTTGGTCTATAAAAGGGGACGCCAGGGGTAGATCAGAAGGACGATCGAACAAGAAAACAACCGAACGAGCATCGGATAGCACTTAGGGAAACCCGAGCACCCTAGCAGCAAGGCGTAGGCTTAGCACTCATAGGCTTAGGCATTGCTCCACACCCCCAGTTCCTATTCGCTCGCTTGTATTCTCCCTGAAAAATGCAAGCACTTCGGTGCAAGATAATACAAACTCTCTCCCCCCGCTGGACGTAGGGCCTTCTTTGCTCGAACCAGAATAAAAATCGTGTGTTCTTCTTGCATCACCATCCGAATTACGGAACACGCAGCACGTAGTTACTCGTCGGTGCTAGGCCCCCGGGGTCAAGACACCGACACTCGATCTCTAGGCTAAAACGATGGTCCACCCTCCGGCAGTTTGGCTCACACCAAAATAAATAAATAGTCTTCCCCTTCCTTCCTACAGGTACTACTGCCTAGTAGTGCATATATATACACGAACGTCAACTCTAATGACGATGTACATGTAAAAAAAATTGTATGACGATGTATGATGGTACGCAATTAATAGGTAAATCTAAGATACGTCATACATCACCACAAATCATAGATGGTTGCTGTGTAAAATATCAATAACTGACGTGTGTCACAGGGCTATATAACAACAATTTCACCCCACCGAACGCAGCTGGACATATAGGAAGCTCACCAAGTCAATTCGGATGACTTGGTCAAGCTTTCTCATTCTTTAGTTTTATTTATTTATTTAATTGGCAACATAACTGACGTTTTTTCAAAGGAAGTTTAGCCGAGGAAGCTTCTCAAAATATATATCGCCGCACTATGTCAGTTGCTAACGACTAGTAACCCATCCATCATTCGATGACTGACAGCCAATGTACAAAGATGTGACCATTATTTACAAACATGTATCAAGGGTCCGAGTTGACGAAAATTCAAAGTTTTGGACAATACACGTGAACGGTCATTAATTACACTATGATAGTTATTATATATGTCATCCGAGCCTCAATTGTTAAAGCTCTCAGCCAAACTCATGATTGATGATTAATTAAACTATATTGGCTATAAATTTCATGGGAGCTTGGTAAATTTCAATGTTCTCGACCACACATATGAACGATGAGTATGATGTACTTAATTGTAGTTGCTCTCAGATCAAGAGGGAGCATCTGAGGCCACCTATATCAAGGGAAGGCACTTGACCAACTCAACACTCACCACGTCAATCAATATTAAAAAAATGATTTAGTTTGTAGCAACACCACCTTTTATTTGTGGGGGTGGCTTCGTCGCCACCAGCCCTTGCAATGGATGTGTCGAGACCAACATGACCAGATGCCCCTACATATGTTGGAGTGGTTTCTGTTATGAGCTACCCCTATAAATGAGTTTATTTACGTGGGCTACAAATAAGCGCTGAATATTTAAAAGTTAGATACTAAATTTGAATTTTTTTAAATGATATATGATGGTGAAATGACCAAAATAAAAATTTTAGATCACGAAAAGTTATAAAACTTTGTTGTTTATAATTTTTTCATTTGAGTTCATTTGATGATTCAAAATATTGTTTGTAATTTAATTTTAAATCATTGAAGAACTCTCACTTTCCTTTTTAATCTGTGGTTAAAACTTATAACTAGTCTATCTCCCTCATATATTATGATTTTTTTGCTAACGTCTTATACTGTAATACTATAATACTTTGTTCTTACTGCTATTAGTTTGGTCATCCTTTCTTGTGAACATTTCAAAATTTGAATTTCAAAAATGATAACATCAAATAATATTTTGAAACATCAAATGATTTAAAGAAGTCATGACCATAACAGTTGTAAAACTCACCAAAATCCAACAAAGGGATAATAACATTGTTTATAAATTTACATATCTCTCGTATAGTTTATGAAAATATATGAAATATACGTATGATTCATGAATAATGTTAGTACCAGTATGTCGGATGAAGAAATAAACAAAATAAAAGTTGTTGGTCTTAAAAAGTTGTACAACTTTATAATTAACATCTTTTTTATTTGAATTTATATGATAAAGAAAACTATGTTTAAATTTTTTAAATTTGAAATTTGAATTTAAAATTTAAATTAACCTTGGATGATCATGTAGCCCTCATCCATTGAACAAAGGGCTCGAGTATGCAACTCGGTGGCTCGAGTTCCGAGTTCAGTCAATAGGTTGGTAGCTCGTTCTCTAGGCTAAAGCGATGGTCCACCCTCCGGCGGTTTGGCTCACACCAAAATAAATAAATAGTCTTCCCCTTCCTTCCTACAGCTACTACTGCCTAGTAGTGCATATATATATACAAGAACGTCAACTCTAATGACGATGTACTTATAAAAAAAGTTGTATGCCGATGTAAGTTTGTACGTAATTAACAGACAAATCTAAGATACGTCACCACAAATCTTAGATGGCTGTCGTGTAACCTATCTAAAACTGACGTGTGTCACGAGGCTATATAAGAACCATTTCACGGCACCGAACCTCAGTGGACATATTGGAAGCTCACTAGGCCAATTTGGACGACTTGGTCAAGCTTTCTCTTTCTTTGGTTTTTTATTTATTTATCCAATTGGCAACATATTGACGTTTTTTTATCAAAGGAAGTTTAGGCGAAGAAGCTTCTCAAAATATATACCGCAGCACTATATGTCAGCTGCTGATGAATAGTAACCTATGCGATGACTGACGACAGCCAATGTACAAAGACGATGTGACCAATATTTACAAACATGTAGAAAGGGTGTGAGTTGACGACAATTCAAATTTTTGGACCATGCACATGAACGGTCATTAATTACACTACGATGGTTATTATACGTGTCATCCGAGCCTCAGTTGTCAAAGCTCTCAGCCATACACATGATTGATGATTAATTAAACTACAATGTCTACATATTTCATCTCGGAGCTTGGTAAATTTCAATGTTGTCGACAACATACATGAACGATTAGTATGTATTGAATTTTAGTTGCTCTCAGAGTAGAGGGAGCATCTAAGGAATACCTATATCAGGGGAGGGCCTTGACCAATGCAACACTCACCAAGTCAGTCACTACTACAAAAATGATTTGTAGAAATGCCACCTTTTATTTGTAGGGGCGGCACCATCACCAGTAGCCCCTACAATGGTTGTGTTAGGACCAACTAGACGAGTAACCCGTACAAATCTATTTATAGGGGCGGTTTTTATTACGAGCACCCCTACAAGTGGGTATATTTATAGGGGCTACACATAGACGCCGAGTATTTAAAAATAAGGTATTAAAATTTGAATTTTAAAAAATGATATCGGATGGTAAAATACTCAAAATAAAAGTTATAGATGTCGAAAAGTTATAAAACTGTTTATATCTTTTTCATTTGAGTTCATTTGATGCTTCAAAATACTATTTGAAATTTAATTTAAATTATTGAAGAACTCTCATTTTTCCTTCTAATATGTTTAACTAGTCTTTCGATCTCTTACGAACTATAAATGTGACTATATTTTAGGTAGGATTTTATAAAATAATGCTCTATCAAGTTATTTTGTTCTTACTTAATTTGGTCATCTTTTCTTGTGAATATTTCAAAATTTGAATTTCAGCGAAAGGGCCCCAACCTAGTGGTTAGAGCACCTGAATAGCACCTAACCGATATGAGTTCGACTCCCGTGGAAACAAATTTAAATAGATCTACATTATTAAAAAATTAAAAAAAGATAAACTGGGGTTTACCTTGCTGACTTTGGTAAAAAAAATTGAATTCCAAAAATGACATCTTGAATTAACATTTTGAAAAATCAAATTATTTCGGCTAAAGCAGTCATCAACGTAACATGCAGATCCGGCCCATTGTCAATAAATGACAATCGAGACCATCAAGCATAAAAATGACAATTTGAAATTAACATTTTTTTTCTGCGATGAGATGGGAAGTGCAAGTAATGTCAATCGAGCCCATCAATCAGATCTGGCCCATTGTCAACAAATATTGACCACTTCGTCATTCCATGTGTCGTGGGCTAATGGCACAAATGCACAAGTCAGGCACATGAAGCAGACGCTACAAGAAATATGTGCTTCAGAACGTATGCGCTGCTTAAAGCCAACAATACATGGATAAAATTGTTCTAAATCTGTCTGTATATGTATTTGTTACTAATAACACTACATTCACACCATGTGGAAAGAGGGACATTAGTTCGATTTTAGGGTTAAATGGGCCAAGAGGCCATAGAAAGAATAGAAGAAATAAAAGGATTACCTTCTTTCGAGGGAGACAAAACATAGAGAGATAGATAGATAGAGATATATAGATATAGAGATTGGGTTGGGCCCATAGAAGGGATTGAGCCCTACATAATTAGCGTGGTGGAAATTTACAATTTACATAATTATGGTAGAAGTGCAGTTGCAATAAGAAAATAATAGTTGTAGTAGTGTGTTATAATAACATTTATTCAGAGTAATGTATAGATATTGAATTATCTTTCGTAATTTCTTATATTTGTATTTAAAGTAGATTTTAGAGATTTTTTTTTGTTTTTTATATTGGCTAACATGGATAATAATTTGAATAGATATAAATAGACGATAGATACTTTTTATTATGTTTCAGAATGATATATATTGGATATTGCGAATGAAAAATTAGGTGTTACTTTGCATTACATTTCATAGTGGAAGATGTCAGTAGTTCAATTTTTTTTAGGATGGCAGAGTTACAACAGGGGTTATATTAAATTATCTATCATTAAACAAAGTCGATCCATGGTGGCTAGACAGCCCCTGGATATTCCTGTTAAGTCGAGATCTTCTCTCGTGGATCGAGGAAATCCTCAAACTCCTACCCTATCCGTACACAGTATCATAATACACATGTTAGATGCATACATGCAAGTTTCGGTGGTTATTTTGAACTATATTCATAATGAGAAATGTGGGTAATTAAGATAGAATTTACCTTCATAATGTTACTTTGAATTTACCCTTGGGTGATACAGATGCAAATTTTTGGAGCACTATAGAGTCAAATTTACAAAAGAAGCATTTCTTCATGAACACAAAAGAAGCATTTCTTGATAGTTTGCGACAAAAGAAAGGATCCGTCCTCAGGTGGGTACTAATTCCAAGCCGGCTGCTTGCCCTAAGCATATAGTATATATATAACCTTTAACAATGACTTTGCACACGCAATTGCAGAATGCTACCTGGACCCGGACCACATGAAGAATACGAATTGCGTCGCTCTGGATCGACGGCGAATTAAACACGTTTGCTGCAAATGCTTCAACTTCACCACCTATATAAACAGCAGCCATAGAGCCCGTATCATGCAGGCATTCATCGGTACAGGTCCATGCATGCAGCTAGCTCTAGCTAACCTTACACCACG
The DNA here is from genome assembly GCA_023333625.1 of Bothriochloa decipiens. NCBI lineage: Eukaryota > Viridiplantae > Streptophyta > Magnoliopsida > Poales > Poaceae > Bothriochloa > Bothriochloa decipiens. The sequence continues at coordinate 50,622,893 of CM041633.1, read as the reverse complement.
AAATCACCCAGTCCAGCAATATATAAGAAACAAACAAGGCACGTCCATAGAGGAAATATCCAATAAGCAGGTTGCACCGGCAGCACAGACGCCGGTGAGTAACGAGAATAAACCAAAGGTGGCCGGTGGCAGGGCACTGGCGACATCGGCGAACGTTCTGCGGCTGCTGCCGTCAGGCACGGTGCTAGCGTTCCAGACGCCGGCCACGGGCATCACCAACCAGGGCGCGTGCTTTAGATCCAACTGGTGGATCACAGTCGGGCTCGTCGCATTCCTCACCGCAACCTGGATCTTCTCCTCTTTCACGGACACCTTTAGGGAGAAGGTCGACGGCAAGTTCTACGTCTACCACGATGTGGCACTGCGGGACGCCTCCACATCTTCAACCTGTCGAGAAAGAAGAAGAGGCATTTCGCGGCGGACCTCAAGACCGTGGACTGGGTCCAGGCCTGCTTTGCGGCGGTCGTGTTCCTCACGATCGCCGGCAGCGACGTCGGGCTCCAGAAATGTTTCTTCCCGGACGCCACGGAAGACACCAAGCAGCTGCTCAGGAACTTGCTGCCGGGGATGGCGGTGCTGTCCAGCTTAGTCTTCATGATCTTCCCCACCAAACGAAGGGGCATCGGCTTCAACATCACAGACTACAGTAGTGCTGCTGCTTCCGATAAAGCGGCGGCATCGTCATCATCATCGTCCTCGTCGTCGTTACAGAGCTCCAACTAGGAGTACGAGGAGAGCTCCAGTGGTCAGAAGCAGCCAGGGCCGGAGACATCGGCAAACCTCCTCCTGCTGCTGCGGGCAGGTACAGTACTGGCGTTCCGGGCACTGGCGGCGTGCCAGTGCCACCGTTCCAACTTCTGGCTCACACTAGGGCTTGTCACCTTCCTCACCGCCACCTGCATCTTCTTCGCCTTCACGGACAGCATCATGGATGCCAAGGCCGGGCAACGTGCACCATGGCGTCGCCCTGCCGGGCCGGCTCCGCATCTACAACATCACGAGGTAGGAATGGGCGCAGATGGCGGCGGAGATGGTGATGCAAGGCCATGGAGACACCGGACCTAAATAGTGTTAGGTTGCATTTTTCTCCGCATGAAGATGCTGACAAACAGAAACCAAGTTTTCTCTTTTCCGTGACATTGCTTATCAATGTGAGTCCTTTCTTTAAAAGGAGGAGACATGTCGAATTATATATGAACACCCTACAAATGTAAGTTCGAAACAAAACCTATATGCAAGATCTTGTCGATCAAATTCAGAAAACTGGATCAGCATGATGTGATTGTGTACACACATCTCACTCCTGTGTCCGTGACGAGACATCTTGCCGGTCTTGCAACACCTCCAAAAGTAGCCAGTAGACCCATCCGGGAGAAAATAAGGGAAAAAAAAGAAGGGGTTAGGCCTGTTTTGGAACATAGTAATTTTTTGGTTACTGTGTTTTTCTGTGAAAAATGATGTGGCACTTTTAGAAAACATAAGGAAACTCTCCACTGATAATGGCATAAGGAACCTGAGTGGATTAACCATCAATACGGTAATAGTAGCCATTGTATCACATAGCTAGGTCCAAAGATGCTAGACTCAGCCGGTTGGGAAGGGGGGGGGTGTTCTAGGGCATAGTCCATCTAAGAACGACACGACTGTGGTAGCTAGACCTAGATCAGCACTGTAACATCTCTAAAAATCCAAACACCAAAAATACGAACTTTTAAAAAAATTTCTTAAATATCCCATTGTTGGTGAGTGACATGTAGAAAAACACCCCATAGCCGCACAAGTAGCACCTAATGTTAGATGGGACATTTGCATTTTAACTACAAGATTACGGTTTGCCTCTTATGGATTTTATGGACACTTGGCTTCCAACATACCCATGAGACTTTAGTGGACCTAGTATGATGTTGGTGCTATAGTCATTAACATGCATACACTAACTAATCATGGCTTGGCTGGAAACAAATAGAAAAGAAATAGAAAAGGAATTAAAAAATAGAGAGAAAAATGAAAAAGTCAAAGCAGCCCAACCAGCCCGAGCGGCCCAGCTCGGCCTGCTCCCGCAGCCACGCCGGCCTGCCTGCCCATGCTCGCGGCCCAGTCCGGCCTGCCTCCGCCGCGCCCGCGCGCTACTGCGCCCCGCCGCTCGCTCGCCCACGCGCGCTGCTCACCCGCTCCAGCGGCCCGCTTAGCCAACGGCCCAGCAAGGCCGCTGCACGCCCGCGCCTGCTGCTCGCCCGCGCGCGCGCAATCCTCTCGCTCGCGCTATCGCGGCCCAGTTGACCGAGCCGGCCCAACATGGGCCTGTCTCCACCGCTCGCCCGCTCCGTCTCGCTGATGTGTGGGACCGAGCTATCAGCCCCTTCCTTTTCCCATTTTTGTCGCCCCCGCCGTCCCATCCGCCATTCCAGAAGTGGAATGGCGAAGCTCCGCCGTTCGCCCACATACGACCACGCTACGCGCCGTCGGTCTAGCTGCCTGGCCACGCCGCACTTCTTCGAACCCTAACCCGAACCGTGGCCGTGCACAGCCGCCCGATGGGCATCTTCCATCCTCACCGTCGGTAGCCGCCCGCCATGGCTATAAGAAGGAAGCTCAGTGCGCTAGGGTTTCCCATCTTTGCGCCACCTCCGATAAGCCCCACACTTTCCCTTGACCATTCCAGAGAGAGAAAGTGAGAAAGGGAGAGGAAGAGCGGAAACCAGCGCACGCCCCCGGAGCACCGTCACTGTCCGCCGCCGCTGCTGCTGTCCGCGCGCCGGAGGAGGACCCCGGAGCGCCGCTCGACCGGCTCGACACCCCGACTCTGCTTCCCTTCACCAAGCTCGCCACCTTGTCACCTGCTTTGCTCGTCCACGACCGCACAAGGTGAGCCGCTCAAGCTTGCATCCATGGCCGCCGGCCAGCTCACCGCCCACGTTCTGCCGTTACCCTTAGTCTCGGGCTTCATCGACCCCGCGGACTTGATCTAGAACACTTTTCGGGCAGCTTCTCGGGAGCCGGCGTGGACCACAGAGGGGCCACGCACCTTTGCAGCCCTAGTCTTCCTAGACTCCAGCCGTCGCAGTGCCTCCGTGGTCTCGTAGCCGCGCGCGCCCACGCTGAGCCCTCGCTAGCTACGCCCTTAGCCTCTGAAGCTCTGAGCTGCTCCGCACGATAGAAAGGAGGTGAAGATGGATGCCAATGTCAAGCTACGCCGGTGGATTTGACCAGAGAGCCGCCGTCGCCGCCGCTGGGTCGCCATTGTCGTCCACCTTGCCAGGAGCCCCACGGCCAAATTAACATGGCCTATCATCTTCGCCTTGACCTCGCGAACTGATTGCACGAGTCAAAGCGGCCCCTTAGTCACTGCCTTGCCCTGGCTGCTCGCAGCCTCTGCCCGCCTGCACGTCGCCGGCGATATGCCACGCCGGTCGCCACGTGTGCAAGGCAGAGAGAAGGGAAAAGTTTCCCCTGCCTCCCGTAGACCGGGTCCACCATGTGGACCGGCTGACCAACAGCAGCACACCACCTTGCGCACCAGCCATAGGTCCACCATGGAGTAGACCACAGAGGCGAGCTTTATACACGGCCGTGAATTTGCTCTGTTAGGGGCCCAGACCTGCCACGCGGCCAACCTCCCTGCTCGACATGTGTCCGGGCCGGGCTGGCCCAACCCGGCCCAGATCCAGCCCTGCCCAGGCCCGCCGAGGCCCGGTCGAAGCCCGGTCGGCTATGACCGTTGATCGGTCAACGTTGACCATTGACCCGGTCCCACCTATCAGTGACCAGACCCGTGGGCCTCACCTGTCAGCCACTGATCGAGTCCACCGTCAGTGCTGACGTCAGCATGACGTCATCCAGCCGCCAGACCCCGCGTTAGTGCGGACGTCAGCATGACGTCAGCCCAGCTCCGCTCGCACACCACGTGGCCCAATCAGAGGCCGCCACGTGTCGTGTCCAGGTTAATCTGCCCTTTTTCTTTTTTAGAAAATGAAATAAACTTCAAAAATTCATAACTTCTTCATACGAACTCCAAAAAATATGAACCAAGTGTCCAAATTTTTATAAAAATGAGCTCTACGTAATAGGCTTATGTATAAGTGCATTTGGAGTTATTGAATTTTATTGCTTCTTTGTGTTGACTCTATAGGAGCCGCGAACGCGGCTATTATATCTCGTTTCAGAGGAGGAACAGTTTGAGGAGGATGACTACGAGTACAAGGAGGAGCTCAGTGATGACTTCCCAGGTGCCACACCCCACCCAACCTCGTAGATCCTATTACGCATGGCATAATATCTAGTTTGCTAGTGCTTATTTATGAATGTTACCTGATGATAGATTGCATGGTAAAATTGCTTGATGAGCCTTTACCTTATCGCAACCTTACTCTTGCACACCCGCTGATAGGCTAGATGCATGCTTATTTATGTATGATGCTTTACTTCTACTACACTTATATCTTTGTGATGTGATGCGTGGTGGAGAGAATGGTTATATGGATAAGGCACGCGGTGCCACCTTACTCGGGGAGAGTGCTGCGTGTGTCTTGGGTGTGTGGTGAGGGTTGAGTTGATTGGACAGTATTCTACAATGAGCCATGTGGGCGAGTCTTGTCGGGGGATGTGTTTTGGGCATTCCTGTGTGAGGTGCTTGTGGCGAGCACATTGTGGGGTATGTGGTGATCCCGGGGGTGAGAACCTTCGTGGAGCGAAGCCCCAGGTAAGAGGTGCTGTTGAAGCATGGACTGCTATAGTCCCTAAGGGAAGATAATCCTGTCTCATCCCCCTAGGACCTGATATCTCTTGAGGACTGGAACCTTGGGACTTATGTGCTCACCACTCGCTCTTGTATGGGCAGGTACCTCGGGGGCCCGGTACTATGTCTCACAGTCTTAGTGTGTCAGTGGTACCTAGACGGGATGTCCCAGTACTGAGTGGTAGGGTGGCATCGCACCGGTTAGAAAGCAGCCGAAATTAGCTTAGACGGGGCACCACCGATGATAGTGATCTTGTGGTTACGGGAGTACACACTTTGCAGAGTTTATGAATCTATATATATAGTCCGCGAGTCACTGGTATGGCTCTTTCCTAAGACCCACACTTCTCGGGAGTAGTTAGATGAGTCCTTCTATTCTCCCCCTGGTGTTACCCTTCAGGCTGTGAGCCACTGAGACAGGCTCCGAGAGGGAGTTGGACCTGTCGACTGAGCACGAGAGGGTGAGATGTGTGTGATGGTGATGGAATGGGTTGGATATGTGGATGAGATGGGTTAAAACTTGATGAATTATGTTATATAATATTGGTCACTACTTGCATAGGAAACCACCACCATATATTAGATCACTTTGATTATACCCTTTGCATCCCACCAAATACTACATAGCAAAAGCAAAGCATAGGGTGGGAGATGTGGCCAGTACAAACCGTACTAAAAATTATTTGGCAGGTGAATCCGACTATGACTTCACCGATGAGGTGTAGACATCTCGTTCCTACGCTCAGGCTTCTTTTGGAGATTTATTGTACTTCCTCTTTCCACAGCTATCCCAGACGCTGCAGCTACTCTGATGATTCCACCAGTGTGGCGATGGACTATTTATGTAACTCCTTCTAAATGTAATCTTTTGTTTGAAGTATGGATTTTTGTATCAACTAACGCTGGATAATGTGATGGTTTGAGCTTCGAACTATTGGATTATTCGCCATTCTGTGTATTTTCCCTTCGTGGAAAATTGAGGATGTTTCAGTTCGTACCAGAGCCAGGCTTGACCCTAGGACGAGACCCATAGGATTGGACAATAGAATTTGGACAATCTTGGAATCTCTTGGTTGTACACCGACCACTGCATACGCTTTTATGCATGGCTTACCTCTCTCTGCAACTTTTCTAATTCCATTCTCGTGTCAACCTGCAGATGGACCCCAACTTGCCGCTTGGTCCATTGCCGCCGATGGATGTCATTGAATACAAACTCGACAGGATGGAGTATGGAGGCTACGCTCATGTGCTTCGCGAGGTTCTCACCGAACTTGGTGTTCCTATGGAGAACGTCGAGTATCTTTGCCATGGCAAGCCCGCCATTGAAGGAGGCATCGAGGGCTACAAGGCAGTCCATATCAACGTGCCCGTAAGCGTGAACCTTCTTGGAGTTGCCACCTTCATCGACTTCGCCTTCGACAACGACACCGGCATGTGTGTTCAGACTATTTCGCGCCAAGCACTTTGCACTGTACTGCACAATGGAGCTGACTACCTGAAGGAGAGTCACTTTCGCCTGCTTCCTTGTGTCCTCGACGTTTAGCAGGGTACTTAGGAGGAGATCGCTTACACCGAGCAGAATATCAGAGTTGACCGTAACCCTTGCCACCGCACCTCCGTGATGTACCTGCAGTGTCAGGAAATATACATTGCCGAGTTGGAGCGAAAGGGACGCCGTGATCGACACCAGCTGATGGAGGTTGAAAAGAGGATCCACAAGTCAGAAGATAAGGAGGCAGCCTATAAGTAGAAGATTGCAGACCTAGAGAATGAGTTGGCGTGCAAGGAGCACACTCACCGGGACCAGATCACCAGTCTGATGAACAAGACGGATAAGCTACAGATCCATGACAGTCATCTCATCAGGAAGATTGGAGAGCTTGAGACCACTATAGCTGAGAAGAATTAAGCATTGCAAAGGGATTCTAGGAGAAGAGTCAAGATGCCGCCTACAGGGACAAACTCAGTGAGTAGTGCAAGGCTCAACGCGAGAAGTTGCTGCGGGAGTACAGTCTTGCTAGCTACAACTAGGGATACCTGATCAACTATGTCCATAAGACGGCATACCTCATGGACAAGCTCAAACACACCATGGAGGCTTGGAAGAGGTCAGATTGCAAGAGAGTCACGGAGTACAAGGAACTACAGGACGAGCTTTCCTTACGAGCCCGTAAGAAGGTCAGAGTTGAGACGTTCGAGCTGGGGCAATCTCGCCTCAACTTGAGTGGGTGCCCCACCACTGGACTCAGCGGACAGTCATTGTCCACCCCTCAGCTCGAGGAGGCCTGTCGTTACGTCTCTCGCCTTCGGATGACTAACGAGCAGATCCAAGCTTCTGGCATTGGTATTCCTCCCACAGCTTATAGTCTGGACTAGCACCTAGGGATGGTTTAGTGTGGAATAGGATCAGGAGATGATGGGCCCTGTTTGGCCAAATGACCAGACTCGCCATGTTGTTGAGTAGTTGTCCACCCCTTTTGCTAGAACTACTTGTGTGTAGTGCATTTCTCATGAGTCTCCTAGTGTAGCTGCTAGAGATATCGCCATGTACCCACTTGATGTAATGGATGATTCGGATTTTATCGCATCTTATTGGATCTTCATGGCTCTTTGTATTAGTGTTGGATAGATTTAAATGTTTTTAAATCATTTAAGCCAGTTTAATTATTACGTCATTAATATCAAAATTATATCACACGCACATGCGCCCTAATCTAAGGTTTATGTTAAGTAGGATGTCCACTCACCGTGCCAGCAGCCTGAGCAACCCCTCTCCTTCACCCGCGCTCGCCAGGGGCCGTGGACGCGGACGTGGTCGTGCATGCGTTGGTCGCATACCCTTCGACCTTGAGGAGCCACCCCGCGCTACCATCCCACGACCTACACACCCACCACCACCGCCTATTGTTGAGCCAGAACCAGTTGCTGGAGGCGTGGCTAGAGGACCACCACAGCCTGCTGCTGAGCCTGAGCTCGAGCCTGCCGCTGGAGGAGATGCAGCTTCGCCACCACCACCCGTGCCACTTTTGGCAGATGTGATGGCTCAGCAGACCAAGCTTCTTCGAGTCTTAGCTGAGAGCGTGCTGCACCCCCACCATAGGGAGCCACACGATGACTACTACAAGAAGCTGGAGTTCTTTCTCAAGCTAAGGCCCCCAACGTTCGATGGCACCAACATCGACCCCATCACAGCTGATGACTGGCTGAGGGAGATCAAGAAGAAGCTAGACCTGACCACCTGCACGGATGAGGAGTGCGTTGGCTTGGCAAACCACCAGCTCATGGGTGCCAGGCGATCTTGGTGGGACAGCCTCTGTGAGACCCACCAGGACCCTGCCAACATCTCCTGGGACGAGTTCGTGGAGGAGTTCCATGCATTCTTCATTCGCGAGGGCACGCTGGAGAAGAAGGAGATCCGCAACGTCTACATGGGAGGTGACAAGGTGCATGAGTACACCACCCGCTTTACTAACCTGCTACGCTATGCACCCATCTCAGTGGTGAACTCGCAGAAGGAGAAGATGTACTACTACCACAAGGGCTTGTGTAGTCACATTCGGCTCTCCCTCTCAGGCACCAAGAGCCACACCCTACATGACCTGATCAACAGGTGCATGGAGATTGAGAAGGACCGCGACGAGGTTTTCACGGAGAAGAAGGCACTTGGCAAGACTAAGAAGCATCGTGCTCAGGGCACCTCCCACGCACCTGCCCCATGGAGGTCGCATGGTGAGCCATCTCAGCCTCCTCGCTCTCGCTTCGCCCAGGGGGCTACACACGGTTCGAGCCGGGCGGTGGTACCCACACCAGCAACTACCCCCGCCCTGCTCAGGACCGCCAAGCGTACGCTCATGCCGCACTAGGAGGTAGCCCGTGGAGGTCCGCCGCGCCAACACCCACAGGCGGCGTGACCTACACATGCTTCGCTTGTGGCCAGCCGGGTCACAAGGCAGCCGGGTGCCCGAACAAGGCTGCACCGACTACACCAGTGCCCGCCAGGCTGAACCAGCGCACCTCATACAAGCAGGTGCCATCTGGAGCACCCCAGGGCTGCCTCACCCACATCTCAGCAGAGGCTGCCTAGAGTGCCCCCGACGTGGTGTACGATATGTTTTTAGTGCAAGGAGTTAAGGCATCCATATTGTTTGATTCAGGTGCTACATGTTCTTATATATCCACCCAGTTTGCACGAAAGCACCATATACCTGTCACATCATGAAAAGAAGCCTTATGCACTAGTTCACCTTTGGGCAGTGTTTGTTGTACCAAAAGCTGCAAGGGAGTGAGTATCACGGTCAAGGGTCTTACCTTTCTTGCTGATCTTACCTTGCTACCCTTCGAAGGCCTAGATGTCATTCTAGGGATGGATTGGTTAACCCAGAACAAAGGAGTGATATCTTGCTCACCTAGATTTGTGAATATAACCCATCCAAGTGGTCGCCGAATCAGATGTGAGCCAAACAAAGGGACAGATGTTTCCATGCTGTGTGCCCTTGAGGAGAAGTCACTTGAGGAACTGGCTGTAGTTCAGGAGTATCCTGATGTCTTTCCTGAAGAGCTCCCAGGGATGCCACCAGACAGGGATGTTGAGTTCGTGATCAACCTGTTGCCTGGTACGAGTCCTATTTCCAAGTGACCCTACCGTATGGCAGTTGATGAGCTTAAGGAGCTTAAGAAATAGCTTGAGGAGCTATCTGAGAAAGGGTTCATTAGGCCCAGTGCCTTGCCCTAGGGATCTCCTTTTCTGTTTGTTAAGAAGAAGGATGGTACACAAAGGATGTGCATTGATTACAGGAATCTGAATGTCATGACCATAAAGAACAAGTACCCCTTACCGAGGATAGATGACCTACTAAACCCGCTACGCAATGCCAAGTATTTCTCCAAGATTGACCTCAGATCAGGCTACCATCAAATGAAGATCAGAGAAGAGGACATTCACAAGACAGCATTTGTCACTAGATACGGGCAGTATGAGTACACCGTCGTGTCCTAGATACGGGCAATATGAGTACACCGTCGTGTCCTTCGGTCTTACGAATGCACCAGCTTATTTTATGAACATGATGAATAAAGTGTTCATGCAGGAGCTGGATAAGTTCGTGGTGGTCTTCATTGATGACATTCTTGTTTATTCGGCCACCGCCGAGGTGCATGAACAACACCTGAGGATAGTGTTGGAGAAGTTAAGCAAGCATCAGCTCTACGCCATGTTCGGCAAGTGTGAATTCTGGCTTGAGGAGGTCGCTTTCCTAGGCCATATACTCAATGCTGATGGATGTGGCAGAACCTCCTAAATTATGTGGCCCACATGCACCTATCATTGTCTCAAAGACCTCTAATAGCCATGCATGCGTCCCATACAACTTAGAATGCCCAGTCGGGTGCCCTCAAAGGACCCCGATTAAACCACATTTAACAACTCATACCAGGATCAACAAAGAAGTAGCTGCAACATTACAACATTTATTATAAAATATATCAGAGTGTGGAAGAATAATAAAATTAAATTTACAAAATATATGAATAAGTTAACTTTTTACAAACTTAACTTCAATTGCGGAAGCAGAGTAGAACTATAGAAGACAACTTAGGTAGAGCACCTAAGTCGGGAGAGGACAACCAGGACATGTCGAGCCGACCGACATGAACTTGATTTGAACACCAATTAGCACCTGCAACAGGGGTTCAACAAACCCTGAGTACAAATGTATTCAACAAGACTGACCCGATAAAAAAGGAGGATGAAGACTCAGGAAATGCAGGCTAGTGGGACAAGGAAAGGCTTGCAATAGATGAGGATTTTTGCTGAAAAGCTCGACAGAAAGTAAAGTTGTCTTACTCTATGTCAAGATTACCAACCCACTTCATTTTTAAACCTTAACCATCATTCAAGTTGTTACTACGATGATGAACACCGATTGAGTCTTCTTCTCCGAGAAGCAACAGCGATTCGAATCCATTTTCATACCCAGCTGGGACCTAGATCACTGGGATACCAGAGACTTTAACTCCGATGCATACCAGATCACAGATATACCAGGATAACAGCCGCAGCCATATATCACCACATGATACACGTAAGCATTTAGACCCAGTGTACCGATATACGTGGGAACTTAAACCCACAGTATAACACATTATGGCATATGTAGGGACTCTGGCCCACTATATATCACTCCATGACATACGTGGGGACTCTGGCCCACTGTATACCACTTCATGCATGTGGATTTTCTAATTTCTCGATATCACCAGTTCACCATCGACACGGGACCTAGGGCATCAATAGACGAAAACACTACAGAGGGACTCCTTTCCCAATGCAAGTTACCCGTCCGGACTTGATTTATTAACTATCATCATAATACCATCAGGTAAAGCCAGACTCATCTTTTCCATTCTTTGTATTTTTGAAAAACCTACTAATTAAGCACGGATAAGCATAACTACGCATTTTCCAAAAACAGGTAACAAGGAATATGGAAATAAGATAGGTAACGCAATCGGTAGGTTTTCACCCAACTCCTATTACTTAATGCTACATTTCATAACTAAAACGAATAAAACTTTATAAAAACAAGGATAGGGTTTAAATGCATGCGGAGCTTGCCTGTGTTGTAGAGAACTTAGCTTTTGAAATGTCAGATTTGACATCAACTCCGTGGATCGACGATACCGGCACCATTATGAATGACTTCAACACCACTGGTTGATGACATTTTTCTGAAGCTTGTTCACCACGATTCAACTCACTTTCGAAAACTACACGTAATGGAATGATTCATGCTTTAGCATGATGAACTCATGACATGATGCATGGCAATGCATTGGTGAAAGCATAACAAAATTAATTATTAACTATTTTAAAAGCATTACACAAGATAAATATAAAACTCCGCATATTCTCAAATCACATAGCCATATTAGGTGTTAACATGACATAACAGCATCATAAAAAGGTAAAAGGAACCGTATTTTCCATTTATATATTTTTATTATAATTATAAACTATTTAATAAGCAACAAACAAGATAAATCAAAAGATATGGCATATGACATCCAATGACCACAATATTTTGACTACAGAACACACATGGCATAAGAAACATGTCATAAAAATTTCAAGCGAAACGGAGCTACAAAGCATGATATATGAATTTTCTTCTTTTCTATTATAAAATAAAGTCATAAAACATAGCTAATTATTTTTCTACAAAACATGGCATATTTCATATTTTTAATAAAGACCAGGCATCACAAGGAACATAACAAAATTTAGTTCACCAAAAATGGAGTTACGAAACTCTAGATATGAATTTTCGAAGTTTGATAAAAACTGCTACAAATAGGTCCTCGGGGCACTATTCACCTGAGTAATAGACTTCGCACTTAGGCCCTTCACCTTTGTTAAATTCTTGTGTGGGGTCCTTAACGCGATTTGGACAGAGGAGCTCGCCGGAGCTCGTGGTTTTGGCGGTGGGGTGCTCATCGGCGTTAACAGAGAGGTGGGAAAGAATCTAGAGGCTCATGCGTATCCGCTGGTTGTCACCTCTTGAGCGGAGGTGGCCCGTGGAGGCGTGGCCACGTGACCTACGGCCATGTCGGGCAGCTGCACGGCGGCCATGGCACAGCCGGCAGCTTTCAGCTTGGCTGAGGCGTGCTGAACGGAGAGAAGGGCGAGGCGGAGACGACGGTACACGCGTTGGGGGTGCAAGTGAGTTCGGAGGCGGGGCGGCAGCGGGAGCTTGGCCATGGCCATGACCATGGTGGGTAGAGAACAGAGAGAGGGGGAAGAAGGAGACGGCGGCCGGCCCTGTGTTTTATAAACTGCGGCGATGAATGGGAGGGTGACAGCAGCAGCTTGAGAGGCTTCCAGGCGAAGCAAGAGGTGGCAAAGAACTCGTAGAAGCCGTGCGGAAATTGCCGGCGATGAAACAGCAGCCAGCCTTCGCGACTTCAGATATTTACAGAACTGCCACTCGTTAAAAGTTGCACTTTACTCTAAAATGTTGAATAGAACTTGAAAAACTCCCAATCTATGGAATGATCAAAATTTGATTCTCTACACTTTTCTCAAAAGGAAGGTTCTCAGATTCTGAGTGGAAATACAAATTTTGAACAAATTTTGAAAAGGGGACAAAAAGGGACAAAATTCTATAAATAAACATTTTAAATATCTTTTTATTTTGCTAAATAACTTGAAAATATTTCAAAATAGGGAATACTCAACTTTTCAAACCAAACATTTTTCTTATACAAAGTTTTCCAAAATAATGAATGATTTTAGAATTATGAATTTAAAATCAAAAGGGGACAAATGTTAGAAAACTGTATTTTCAAATTCATTTGATATTTCTTTTGGAAACTTGAAAAACTTTATATACCAACTTTGTAGCTCTTGTCAAGATCTACAAACTATCTTTTTAGAGTATCTCTAAATTCTTTATAGATTTTGAATTACAGAAAAGGGGGTATAACTAGGTTTTTGAAAGTAGTTTTTAAATTATCAACCAACTCATCATTTCATGTATAAAATAAATCACCACCTAAAAGACATAATTAAAATATGAATGCATTTATGCCATGATGCTCAATGATTATGCTTGATAATGCACTTGATTATAATTTTAATTGCTTACTAACATCTGAGATGTTACAACGGAGTAGCGGTTGATCCGTCTAAAATTGAGACAGTAAAAAGATGGGAGCAGCCATAGAATGTGACAGATGTGAAAAGTTTCTTGGGATTGGCTGGTTATTATCGTCGATTCATCGAGAACTTCTCCAAGATAGCTCGCCCCATCACCAACCTCCTGAAGAAGACCAATGAGTTTGAATGGACGCCCCAATGTGAACAGAGTTTCTAGACCTTGAAGGAGAAGCTCACCACAACGTCTATTCTTGCCTTGCCTGATATCCACCAGGACTTTGTGGTATATTGCGATGCATCTCGCCTCGGGCTCAGTTGTGTTCTGATGCAGAAGGGGGAAGTAATTGCCTATGCTTCCCGCCAGCTTAAAGAGCACGAACAGCATTACCCTACCCATGATCTCGAGCTTGCAGCTGTGATCCATGCATTGAAGATTTGGAGGCACTATCTGATCGAGAACAAGTGCGAAATCTACACCGATCACAAGAGGCTGAAGTACTTTTTCACCCATTAAGGCCAATGTGGTCGCTGACGCACTTAGCCACAAAAGCCATTGTCATGCCCTGTTCACCACCACCTTACCCAAAGAGTTGCAAGAGGGCATTGATGAGTTACAGATGGAGGTGATACCCCATGGCCTGTTGAATGAGCTTCGGGTACACTACACCCTCATGGATAGGATCCGTGAAGCCCAGCACCACTGTCCAGAAATTTGGGAGATACACGAGCTCCTGACACAAGGCAAGTGCCTAGAGTTCAGTGAAGATGAACAAGGTACCTATTGGTACAAGGACAGAATTTGTGTGCCTGTAGACCCAGCTATCCACAATGAGATCCTATCAGAAGGGCATGACTCCAAGTATTGTATTCACTCAGGCAGTACTAAGATGTATGCTGATTTGAAGAAGAAATTCTAGTGGAAGAGCATGAAGTCAGATATCGCAGGTCATGTTGCTAGATGTGACATTTGTAAACACATCAAAGCCGAGCACAAGAGACCTGCAGGACTGTTGAAGACACTTGATATACCTAAATGGAAATGGGATAGCATTTCTGTGGACTTCATTGTGGGTTTACCTCAAACCTCGAAAGGCCACGATGCTATATGGGTGATAGTCGATCGCTTGACCAAAGTAGCTCACTTCCTAGCCATCAAGAATGATGCCTAAGTTGGCCAGCTACCAGATCTTTATGTTGAGAACATTCTCAAGCCGCATGGAGCCCCTAAGAGCATAATATCTGATCGTGGGCCACAGTATACGTCCAAGTTTTGGAAGGCCCTGAACAAGTCAATAGGAAGCAAGCTAGATTACAGTACCGCCTACCACCCTTAGACAGATGATCAGACAGAGAGAGTGAACTAGATCCTTGAAGACATGCTCCGAGCATGTGTTCTGAAAGATGGGACTGATTGGGAGAAGAGTTTACCCTTTGCAGAGTTCTCCTACAACAACAGTTACCAGGCAAGTCTCAAGATGTCACCATTCGAGGCTATGTATGGAAGACCGCGCAGAACACCCTTGATGTGGTCTGAAACGGGTGAAAGATCATTCTTTGGCCCAGCCACCATTAAGGAGGCCGAAGAAGGAGTCTCTCAGGTGTGAGAGAATCTAAGGATTGCCCAGAGCCGTCAAAAGAGCTATGCCGACAAGAGGTGTAGAGACCTCGAGTTCGAAGTCAGGGACTATGTCTACCTCAAGGTTTCGCCGCTTCGAGGAACCATCAGATTTCATGTGAAAGGAAAGCTAGCACCAAGGTATGTGGAACCGTATAGAATCAGTGAAAGAATTGTCAAGCTTGCCTACAGAATTGAGTTACCCACGTAACAAGCAGGAGTGCACCCAGTGTTCCATGTGTCGCAACTGCACAAGTGTTTACAACCGCCAGAGCATCCGATACCCGCAGAGGCACTGGATATTCAGGACACCCTGGAATACAGAGAGCACCCCATCCGCATTATGGATAGAACCACCAAGGAAACCAGAAACACCAGCACGCCATACTTGAAGATTCAGTGGAGCAATCACACAGAACTGGAAGCGACTTGGGAGAAAGAGTCAGAAATGAGGAAGCTCTACCCCTACATGTTTGAAGAGTAAGTTACACTCTTGAATCTTGAGGACGATATTGTCATAAGGGGGTAGGACTGTAACATCCCCAAAAATCCAAACACCAAAAATATGAACTTTCAAAAAATTTTCTTAAGTATCCCATTGTTGGTGAGTGTCATGTAGGAAAACACCCTATAGCTACACAAGTAGCACCTAATGTTAGATGGGACATATGCATTTTAACTACAAGAGTATGATTTGCCTCTTATGGATTTTATGTATTGCAAATGGAAATAATAACCTATTATCGCATGTGTATATATATGTGCTACTAACCTTGGACTTGGCTTCCAACATACCCATGAGACTCTAGTGGACCTAGTATGATGTTAGAGCTATAGTCATTAACACCCGCGCCTGCTGCTTGCCCGCGCGTGCAGTCCGCTCGCTCGCACTGTCACGGCCCAATTGACCAAGCCGGCCCAACATGGGCCTGTCATCGCCGCTCGCCCGCTCCATCTCATCGACATGTGGGACCGAGCTGTCAGCCCCTTCCTTTTCCCATTTCTGTCACCCCCGCCGTCCCGTCCGCCATTCCAGAAGTGGAACGGCGAAGCTCCGCCATTTGCCCACATACGGCCACGCTCCGGGCCGTCCGTCTAGCTACCCAGCAACGCTGCGCTTCTCTAAACCCTAACCCTAACCCTAACCGTGGCCGTTCACAGCCGCCCGATGGGCATCTTCCATCCTCGCCGTCGGCGGCCGCCCACCATGGCTATAAGAAGGAAGCTCAGTGCGCTAGGGTTTCCCATCTCCATGCCGCCTCCGGTAAGCCCCACGCTTTCCCTTGACCAAGCCAGAGAGAGAAAGTGAGAAAGGGAGAGGAAGAGCAGAAACCAGCGCACGCCCCCGGAGCACCGTCACTGTCCGCCGCCGCTGCTGCTGTCTGCGCGTTGGAGGAGGACCCTGGAGCGCCGCTCGACCAGCTCGACGCCCTGACTCTGTTCCCTTCACCAAGCTCACCACCTCATCACCTGCTTTCCCCGTCCATGACCGCACAAGGTGAGCCGCTCAAGCTTGCATTCATGGCTGTCGACCAGCTCACCGCCCATGTTCTGCCGTTATGCTTAGTCTCGGGCTTCATCGACCCCGCGGACAGCTTCGCCTTGATCTAGAACACTTTCTGGGTAGCTTCTTGGGAGCGGGCGTGGACCACACTGGGGCCACGCACCTTTGCAGCCCTGGTCTTCGAGGACTCTGGTCGCCGGAGTGCCGTCGTGGTTTCGTAGCCACGCGCGCCCCCGTTGAGCCCTCGCTAGCTACGCCCTTAGCCTCTGAAGCTCCGAGTTGCTCCACATGATAGAAAGGAGGTGAAGATGGAGGCCAATGTCAAGCCATGCCGGCATATTTGACAGGAGAGCTGCCGTCGCCGCCGCTTGGTCGCTGTTGTCGTCCACCTTGCCAGGTGCCCCACGGCCAAATTAACATGGCCTGTCATCTTCGCCTTGACCTTGCGAACTCATTGCATGAGTCAAAGCGGCCCCTTAGTCACTGCTACGCCCCGCAGCCAAGGCCTCACCGCCGACCACCACCGAAACACGTGCACCGGTGAGCAGAGGCACCCTCAGCCTACCTGCGCCACACGACCATACCCGCCTGGCCACCGCGCTCACCTAGCCGCCGCACCGCCTTGCCATGGCCGCTCACAGCCGCTGCCCACCTGCACGTCGCCGGCGATATGCCGCGCCGGCCGCAGCGCGTGCAAGGCAGAGAGCAGGGAAAGTTTCCCCTGCCTTCCATAGACCAGGTCCACCACGTGGACCGGCTGACCAACAGCAGCACACCACCTTGCGCACTAGCCATCGGTTCACCATGGACCTAGACCACAGAGCCGAGCTTTATACACGGCCGTGGACTTGGCCCGTTAGGGGCCCAGACCTACCACGCGGCCAACCTCCCTGCTCGACACGTGTCCAGGCCGGGCCGACCCAACCCGGCCCAGATCCAACCCTACCCGGGCCCGCCGAGGCCCAGTCGAAGCCCGATCGGCGTTGACCGTTGACCGGTCAATGTTGACCGTTGACCCAGTCCCACTATCAGTGACCAGACCGTGGGCCCCACCTGTCAGCCACTTACCGAGTCCACCGTCAATGCTGACTTCAGCATGCGTCATCCAGCCGCCAGACCCCGCGTTAGTGCTGACGTCAGCATGATGTGAGCATGACATCAGCCCAGCTCTAGCTCCACTGTGCCCGCACGCCACGTGGCCCAATCAGAGGCCGCCACATGTCATGTCAGGTTAATCTGCCCTTTTTCTTTTTCAGAAAATAGAATAAACTTTGGAATTCATAATTTCTTCGTACGAACTCCAAAAAATATGAACCAAGTGTCCAAATTTTCATGAAAATGAGCTCTACATCATAGGCTCATGTATGAGTGCATTTGGAGTTATTGAATTTTATTGCTTCTTTTTGTTGACTCTATAGGGGCCGCTAACGCGGCTATTATGTCTCGTTTCAGAGGAGGAGCACTTTGAGGAGGACGAGTACGACTATGAGGAGGAGCTCGGTGACGACTTCGCAGGTGCCACACCCCACCCAACCTCGTAGATCCTAGTACGCATGGCATAATATCTAGTTTGCTAGTGCTTATTTATGAATGTTACCTGATGATAGGTTGCATGGTAGAATTGCTTGATGAGCCTTTTCCTTATCACAACCTTACTCCTCCACACCTGCTGATAGGCTATATGCATGCTTATTTACTTATGATGCTTTACTTGTACTATGCTTATATCTGTGCGATGTGATGCGTGGTAGAGAGTATGGTTATATGGATAAGGCACACGGTGCCACCTTACTCAGGGAGAGTGCTGCGTGTGTCTTGGGTGTGTGGTGAGGGTTGAGTGGATTGGACAGGATTCTACGACGAGCCATATGGGTGAGTCTTTTCGGGGGATGTGTTCTGGGCATTCCCGTGTGAGGTGCTTGTGGCGGGCACATTGTGAGTTATGTGGTGATCCCGGAGGTGAGAACCTTCACGGAGCGAAGCCTCGGGTAGGAGGTGCTATTGAAGCACGGACTGCTGTAGTCCCTAAGAGAAGATAATCCTGTCTGATGCCCCTAGGACATGATATCTCTTGAGGACCGGAACCTTGGGACTTACGTGCTCACCACTCGCTCTTGTATGGGCGGGAGACAGATGTCTGACTAGCTAGGACGGTGCCACTATTACTAGGTTGTTAGCAAATAGTGTCGGGAGGTACGGGCATGGAGACCCACACCCTCCTTAGACAACATAGTGACCTCGGGGGCCTAGTACTATGTCTCATAGTCTCAGTGTGCCGGTGGTACCTATCCGGGATGTCCCAGTACTGAGTGGTAGGATGGCATCGCACCGGTTAGAAAGTAGCCGGAATCAGCTTAGGCGGGGCACCGCCGATGATAGTGATCTTACGGTTATGGGAGTACACGCTCTGCAGAGTTTATAAATCTATATATATAGTCCATGAGTCACTGGTATGGCCCTTTCCTAAGACCCACGCTTCTCGGGAGTAGTAAGATGAGTCCTTCTATTCTCCCCCTAGTGTTACCCTTCCGGCTGTGAGCCGCTAAGACAAGCTCCGAGACGGAGTTGGACCTATCGACTGAGTGCGAGAGGGTGAGATGTGTGTGATGGTGATGGAATGGGTTGGATACGTGGATGAGATGGGTTAAAACTTGATGAATTATGTTATATAATATTGGTCACTACTTACATAGGAAACCACCGCCATGTATTAGGTCATTTTGATTATACCCTTTGCATCCTACCAAATACTACATAGCAAAAGCAAAGTATAGGGTGGGAGATGTGGCCAGTACAAACCGTACTGAAAATTATTTGGTAGGTGAACCCGACTAGGACTTCACCGATGAGGAATAGACGTCTCGTTCCTACGCTGAGGCTTCTTTTGAAGATTTATTGTACTTTCGCTTTTCGCAGCTATCCCGGACGTTGCAGCTACTCTGATGATTCCGCCAGTGTAGCGATGGACTATTTTTGTAACTCCTTCTAAATGTAATCTTTTATTCGAAGTATGAATTTTTGTATCAACTAACGCTGCATAATGTGATGGTTTGAGCTTCGAACTATTGGATTATTCGCCAGTCTGTGTATTTTTCCTTCATGGAAAATTGAGGATGTTTCAAGCACAGCCTGATAGCTAGTACCATCCTTTGTACGCTTCCTAAGCTCATAGTGCCAACTAAGCAAGACACGGTTGAAGGGCAGGTTTCAAGGGCCCCCTCCAAAGGAACCTTAGGTAGAAATGTTGGTTGCACGTTACCATTACTCTCACTTCCCCTGGCCATCAGTCCACATTCTTCACTTGTTCCGAATCCACACGGCCAACCCATCCCCGCTCCTTGTTCCCAGTCTGCCACACACGTTCCACTTCGTGCACCCCTCAATCGCCGATGGTAGTGGTGCATCAATGCTCTCCTCGCTCCCTTCTCTCCCTTCTCCCCTACAAAACTGGTGCTTCCAGCTACCCTCCGCTCCTTTCTCAACCACCGTGGCACCGCTGGCATTGGAGCGTTGATGGTGTCATAGATCAGTGGTGGTCAATGGCTCCGTGCAGATTTGGACAAGGTAGTCCATCGCGGCTGTGCTGCTCTCCCCTTCTTTCTGTTCTACCACCGGCAATTTTGCAAGCTGTTCTTGAATGTTTCATGTGGTTGATGGGCCAGCACGGTAAACCTAATTCCTAATTAAGATGCTGTTGTGCGGTGCCAGAGCCACCAGTGTCGTCTTTTCCTTAAATTCTATCCAATTTAAAAGTTTCATTCATGAAAAATCTAGAAATTATTTGGAGATAGAGGGAGCAGTGACAACTGCGAGGAGCATGTGGCAATAGTACACACCTTTCCGTCATTGTAAGAGAATAAAGCGTATGAGCATCCAAGAAGTGTGGCGCCGGTCATTCCCCACACGAGGACCTGCAGCGGGAAGAGAGGCACGACGGCCACCAGCAGGTTAGAGCGCAAGGTTGCCATCAGGCTAGACAAGAGCATGAGGCCCAGAATAAACCGCGACATGCGCCATGTCAAGCGGCGGCTTGTGGCGGCAGCGTCTCCCTCAGCAGGGACTAGGGCTTCGACCTGTTCCTGCGACAACTTCCATTTCACCGACGTCCTGTACGTCCCTGGCATGCGACATTGCGTACCGGAGTCAACCTGGTCTTCCGTGCAGCAGCTAGCGGAACGTGACTACCTCATCATGTTCGGCGGCGGCCAGTGCTCAGTAAGGGAACGGAGCAGCGGCAAAATCGTTGGGAAGGGCC
This sequence comes from Bothriochloa decipiens, assembly GCA_023333625.1. NCBI lineage: Eukaryota > Viridiplantae > Streptophyta > Magnoliopsida > Poales > Poaceae > Bothriochloa > Bothriochloa decipiens. The sequence goes on along the minus strand of CM041633.1, from coordinate 50,602,128 downwards.
GCATGCACGACGACGTTGCCTCGATTTCCTCACCATCCCATAACCATCATGACTGGACGGGTACTCTCTCCGGATATCTCGCAAACCTGACCCAAGCTACAACTCGCTTTATCCTGGTACGATGGTACACACTATTGCATGTCCAATTGTGTCCTACTACGATATGTTGTGACCTGTCAAGTATTTTCTCTGTAATATGCCGTCTCTGCTATCATTGCTGCATGTAGCGTGTTTTTCTGTTGCATGTACAAGTAGAAAACGTATTTGCGAGTATCATCAGTGCTGTGCCTTAAAACGTATAGAGACCTTATATTAATATCCAAGTGTGCTTGATGATACTAGTCGAATGGCTTCACTGTTGCTTTTTTTCATTTGCTTAGTAACCACATAGAAGACGGGACACAAAGCAAGGAGACAAAATTGATTGACATAATACTTGATGAACTGGTGGCATAACAACACCTTTTGCACTCTCAACCCATAAACTAGATGGTCTCAATCATGCCAAAAGCCAATTCTATAAATGTGTGTAACTCTGGATTCAGATCAAATTTTTTTTTCTCGAATACACAAAAGATTTGTATATCATTGTAACTAAGGAGGTGTGACCCTACAGAAGGTGTGACAGAACTTTTCTAGCAGATTGTTTCAATTCAAAGTTAATTCTCCAAAGAAATTTTTATTTGGTATTACATATTAAATAAGTATTTCTATTGCTCAAGTATCTTAAAGTTAGCCCGTGCGGCCTCACGGCCGGTTGTGGACTAGTAGAACAAATATATATATATATATATATATATTTGTATATATATCCAAACAATGATTCACATATATAGGTTTCTTAGTTAATCCTGATGACAAAACTGAGGTGAGAACCCATGCTCAACATACGAACACAAGGCAAACTTGCTGATGCCGAGCCACAGCTACATACAGTCCCGCTAGTTTATTCAAATAACATCATATAACACAATGGATACCAAATCACAAGGCAGTCCAGTAACTATATTAAAATTTCTGATGATTATGACCAAATCACACCATATGGGGAAGTATAGAACCTCGAGGTAAGTCCGGCGAGTAATGAACCATCCACGACACATAAACCTCGCATGGCCAACGGAACCTTGAGGAAATCTAACACATACAGTCCGCCTTGCCGGAGGCTTGCTTTGCCTACCATCTTGCCGCCTGCAGAACTCCTGATGCAGCACTCGCCGGAGCTGAAGCCAACACTGGAATCAAGGTCAGCGAGTTAACTAACTGACACCAAGTTCTCTATGATCCCGGGGCCAAACCACACATCTGGAAGAACCATGGCATCTGTTACCATGGTGCCTCGGGCAACGACCTTCATGGGATCCCCGTCGATGGCATGGACAAACTGATCCTCATGCTCAGTAACGAGGCCACAAAGGAGGGCAAGGTTGCCTGTTGCGCGGTGTGGAGTAGAGGTTGCAACTCTGCAAGTACCTGATGGCGACTTTGCCTCATCTGGATCGTTCCTACCGCCAATGCTTTTCTTGATACAGTATTCAGAGTCGGTTGCTGCGTTATGCACCTCCGGCTCGGGATTCACAGAAATCCAACTGGATTCATGAACATTTTTCAGAGCAAGCAATATAATCTATTAGCCATTTCGAAGACATTTTTCGGTGCCATGGATTTAACACAGGCGAAGGTATCCTCTGATCTCTATGAAGCAAACACCAGCATTTGCAAGACTGGTTGATGCACACTGACAATCAAAAAGTATCAGTTAATGCAAGGAAATCATAAAAAGATAAAGGTAAAACTGAAGTTGGCACATAGAGAAGTCTTAATGGCATGGATTAGAATCAGACGGGAGCGTACCTCAAAAATTTTGGCAAATGTATCACATCGGAAGTGTTGACACCAAATATAATCCGAACCAACACACCACGAGGGCTTTAGACGCCCGCATCGCCACAGACCAAAGAACGTAGCGTGGTAGTCACTCTTACGTGGTGAAGGACGGAGAGGTTCCCAAGCAAACCACCAAAGGATAACCGACGTACTTTCGGGACGAAGAACCGACTAGTTTTCAGGCAAACTAGCAAAGGAACCGGTGAAGCTCTCGCCCAGGAGGGACCACGTCAGGGCAAGGACGTCGCTGGGTCATCCCAGGTCGGCCGGCAAGCCTAGGACACCATCCTTGGTCGCCTGGATCAAGAGATGAACAGCACAGGGTTGGAAAATAGAGTTGGATGGGATCAATCGGCCATGTACCTCCTTATTATATAGGGGGTAGGGGTGATCTTATCCCATTGGAAAACCAATGTGGTACTATTATTATGTTGCACATAGAGTTTTCCATAGATTAGGCTAATAAACTATCATGGGCCCATTTAACTGACATAGGCTCAATTTAAGTGTCAACATATGCCCCCTGTTTTCAAGTGAATGGTGCATTGAACCTGAAAACACCTGTCAAAAGATAATCGACCAACACGATACCCATCACTTCGGCTGACCAGCGACTAAGGACGATGTATACATCGGCCATTTTTATGCTAAGGATGATATATGTATCGACCATTGCTTGGTAGAGCACTTTCGGCCTCTTGCCAAACAATTGGAAAGTATTTTTTGAGATACCTTCCGTTTATTGCCTTTGGGAGAGGTTCACCTTTCAGCGTCTCCAGCAAGTATGAATTCCTGAAGATGACTCTAACCACTCTTAGAGGACCTTTCCAGTTGGGCGACCATTTGCCAAATTCGCCGCTCTTCGATCCAATGGGAAGTATAGTTTGCTATACTAGATCTCCCACATGAAAAGATTTGCTTCAAACCTTCTTATTGTAAGCCCGTGCAACACGAAGCTTGTCTTTCTCAATTTCCTTGAGAGCCTTTAACCTCTTATCCATTACTTCATCCACACTGTCCATCATTAGATCATGGTTCACAATAGGAGATAGATCATTTTGCTTAGCAAATCTGTATGCACTCAAGTTCACATCAATAGGCAACATGGCTTCTTGACCATATACTAGCTCAAAGGAGTAACCTTTGTAGCACCATGCTTTGATATGTGATACGCCCATAAACCTTCTAACAATAGTCCATGCGACTTCCTTGGATTCTCCTCAATCTTCTTCTTGATGAGCTTGATTAGAGTCTTGTTACTAGCTTCAGCTAGGCCATTAGCTTGAGCATAGTATGGAGATAAGTTAACCAACTTGATCTTGTTGGATTCGGCAAAGGAAGTCCCTTGATCTGTAGTTAATGATGGAGGAATGCCAAATCTATGAATGATATGTTCAGTGACAAACTCAATAACCTCCTTGTGGGTGATATTCTTCAAAGGAACCGCTTCACACTACTTAGTGAAATAATTAGTGGAAACCAAGATGAATTGATATCCCTTTGGAGACGAGGGATGAATTTGGCCAATGAAATCTATCCCCCAACCTCTAAACGGCCACGACCTCATAGTGGGCCAAACCATTGGCACCATCTGAATATTACCAAACCGTTGGCACTCATCACACCCTTTGTAGTAGTGAAAACAATCGGCCATCATAGTGGGCCAATAGAAGCCAACCCTTCTCAACAACCACTTCATCTTTGGGGCCGATTGATGCGTACCACAAATTCCTTCATGGACTTCTCCCATTGCTACTCTTGCATCATTAGATCCTAGGCCCTTGAGCAATAGATCATCCACAGTCCTACGATAGAGCTCACCATGTTGAATAATATATTGGAACGCACTCCTCTACATGCTCTTGTGAACTTTGGGACTAGGATCCTGTAAATAAATTATTAAGGGAGTTCTCCAATCCTCCAAATCGGTACTAGGATTACTAGAATCTGAACTAGACCAATTTAGGACATCATTTGGCGAATCAATATCACCAACAGTAGCAGAGTTGGGTAGGCTGACCAAAGCAGTCGACTTAGCCGACTGAAGGTGCCAGCCAGCATGGGCGGCTAGGCCGGCTTAATGACCTGGCATGGCCGAGTGATGGTCCGCGAGGCTGACTGTAGTAGTCGGCCAGGCCGGTTCATCCAGTTCTTGTCTTGGGATCAAGAAGACACTAATCAATGATGGAACATCTTTTCCTTTTGTCTTCTTGAATCAATGCAACACTTATACACCCTCTTCGGCAAGAAAATATAACGTGAATGGAGCTTCACTCCTAGATGCACGAAGACTTGGTGATGTTGATAGAGAATACATGAGAAGCTCGATTAACTAAATTTGTAATCAGCTTCGAAGTCATGTCCTTTGCCCAAAAGATTTACACTGCATGATGATATGGAGCCGATCGTCGATCGGCTTTAGAGACATAATAACAAAGCCTCATCTATTGTCTCACAACCATCAAGGTCTCCTTGATAAGCAGATCATATCATCATGCCCCCCAAGCAAAAGAGGCATGAACCATGGCATAGGTTGATGAGTCCACCTAGAAAATCTGGCTTTTGGAGAATAGCACTCTAAGGTGTAAAGTCATCTTGGTTTCCAGAAATCTCCCTAGCATCAATATTGGTGACACCAATGAAGCCAAATGAATTGGAGACACCCAGAGGTGCCCTGGACCTGAGAAAGTCGGCCTAGCCAACTATGGAGTCGGCTTAGCCAACTTAGGTCAACCAAGGTAGCAAACAGTGTGAGTCGGCTTAGCCGACTTTAACAGACAGCTGGTTCTTTCCCATAGCATGATGGTTATTAGCATTCATCGACTATGTAATATGCTAAGGGCAATAACAAATCATTGGCCATATGAATTCATCCACATGAATATGCATAGCCGAAATAGAATATTTTGGCTTTTGATTATTGGTAGGCATAATAGTTTGGCAACCCTCCATAACATAAAGATCCCCTCCAAGGATCAAAATAAGGAGCTGAGGGTTGACTATACATAACATGAGATGAATTCCACATAAACATAGCCAGAGAAGATGCATGATGCAAAGACCAAAGATTTTGATGATTTGGTGCAAATCTCCAACTTGGCAATTGTTTCTTGAATCTTCTTATCTCTTTCTTCTTTGTTGCACCACTTGCTTGATCATCATCCTTCCGGCTTGAATTCTTTCTTTTGGAATCCATGCTAAGCCTCTTTCATTCAGCTTCTCTACACTAAGCTTTTCTAACTTCTTCTCTTGCCACTTTGGTAAACCGATAGAGCATATCGATTTTGTTTCAGTTTTGGACAGGGACAACTCTTTCTTGACTTTAGGCACTTTTATCTTATTTTGTTCAGATTTGGTACCTACAAAATCAATAGATGATCTTCCTATTTCTTTGTCATCAATAGTCAGATTTTTCATCAATGTAATCGACTTTTGAATCGTTGCATTCAGATTTGAACTTTTCTTCTTTCGGCCATCATATTTCACACGGTAAACTTGCTTTACCACTTTCTTCTTTGGTTGAGCTCTAGACCAATTTTGATCAAAATGGTCATTATAAAATGATGGTTTCTCTAAATATTTTGGAGCTCCATACTCTATATAATGTGGCCTAAAATATGATGGAACATGTGCCTCTTCGTCAAACCAACCCCAAGATGAACAGGGATGAAAATATTCGGGCTGTGATTCAAAAGACATGGGAATGGCTGCTCAAGAGGAGAATACGTTGCTGCTACGTGAGGTCTATTCCCTTGCCAATTCTATCTTTGAGATTTGTGTTTTGGAGGCAATCTTGATGACTGAACCTTCTTTGATCGATTGGCAATATTTGCTTCACCGATCTTCTAATATTTAGCTAGAAGCTCTTCGAAGCTAAGCTTCGATTTTCTATCCTTTTTCCTGTCATGAGCTTTGCCTCCTTTAGATTTAGGAGCATCCTTCTTCTTTTCTCCATCTTGATAGACATGCTCCAAAGAAGGATCATCAGCCAATTCTCCTTGCTGAATGGGATCAATCGGCTTTGGTTCTATTTGGAGAGATTTTACTTGCCCCCAATGTCTTCTGAAACTGTTGTGATATTGCTATCTTCTAGAATATGTTCAATTTGCACTTCTTGGACAGCAACCTTGTCTTCCCTTGAGGGCGCTACATCTCTCTCTTGGGCACTTGAGTCTTGAACTTTGAGTGAATCGGCTAATGCAAGCCGATTTGAAACCTGTTTGCCATCAAGACCAATTGAATCCAATTGGTCCATTTGTTGAGCTACAGAAAATCTCAATCGGCCTTTATCAATGGCTGGTTTGATCAAATGACAAAACATATTGCAATTATAAGTATTATGATCATAAGAGTTATGCCACTTGCAATATGTAAGCTCTTCTAAGTTTTGAATTGATGGCAAAGCATTGTGATCAATGATTCTAATAAAATTATTCTTGAGCAGGATATCAAACACATGGTCACAAAAGGTGTACTTTGATTTCTTGAGCTGATTCTTTTGCGGAGTTGGCTTCAGGCCTAGGCAAACGAAGGGATCATATTTGTCATCAATCCATTCGGCCACACCTTTGCAACTACTTTCAAAAAGCTTTAACTTTGACAGATTAGCACTATCGGCCTTGCCATATGGAATAATATGCTGGCCAATAGAATCTGAATTTGTTTTATCTTCAACAAATATAATGCTATTCATAATCGGTCTTTTACAATTATTTACAAGGATATCACTAATAGATGCAGAAATTGAAATAGTGTGACCGGATTGAAATTTGAGCAAAATATTTGTATCTTGTACCTCATTGATCATGTCAGAGAGATGTATATCTTTAACTTGAATTATGTATCTTTTCATCTCCAAGGAATGATCAACAACAGGCGCCGAATCATCCAAAGATGCATCAGCAGCTGCAGGTAGGTACCGAGGAAATCGGCTTAGCTGACTGGAAGTCGGCTAGGCCAATTTGGGCACTAGCGGCAGGTGGAGTCGGCCTAGCCGACTTAAGGTAGGCACCAGAGGCAATCGACCTAGCTGACTGAGGAGTCGGCCTAGCTGATTCAGGGCAGGCTGGAGAGGCAGTCGGCTTAGCCGATTGATTAATCAGCTTAGCTGACTTTGACCAATGATGTAGTAATCGCAAGAAAAGTACACAGTCCCTTTAGCTCCTGAAAAATCAAGTCTAGCTGGTTTTGTCACTTTTCATGTTTTCAGTGGCAAGACTTGCTTCTTGAGTGTCCATTGATAACTCACTTTTGTCCAATTTCTTAGATATAATCGGCCTTCTTCTTGTGCCATAACCAAAGTTCTCAAAGAATAAATCCATCAATCTAGACCATGAACAAACACTATACTTGGGTAAAGATGTAAACCATGTAAAAGCAATACCAGTAAGAGATAAAGGAAAACATAGTATTTTCATATATTCCTCGTCACCGCCACCAGCTAAAGTCAACTGCAAGCTATAGACAGAACTATGTACCGCAGCAAATGTATCATCTTCACCACTAAATTTATTAAACTCAGGTACCTGGCATCGACTAGGAGATTTAGCGTAATCCATGGCTAATGGGTATGGCCTGTGATAAGTAGGTACTTTCCATTGAGAGGATCCACATGGATTTGTAGTTTGGGCTAAATCTTCTTCAATTCGGCTAGAGCTAGATGTAGCATATGATTCTCATTGATTCGGCTTGAGTTAGTGATAACATGCGAAGCCGAATTATGAGAATTATCATTAAGACACCCTACTGAATTTTCATTGATTGGGCTAAAATCACATAAAGCCGAATTATGAATAGTGGCATTAGAAAAAGGTGCTGAATTTTGAGAGTAATTGGCAAAATAACTAGCATTGTTATAGCCAATTCTCTCATTCGTCGGCTTGTCTTGTGATTGAACCACATAATGTGAACTTACAGCCGATGAATAAGGATTTACATGTTGGATGTTACTAGAAGAATCAAAATCAAATGAATTTTCAGCGAGCATTGGCTCTTGATCATGATATGTATAATTAGAAGAAATAGCCGATGCAACATGTCTATTATCATCATAACTAGTAACACCAACATGGCAATTTATGTCACTTGCAAAACAATTACTAAAACCATAAGATGAATTTGCAAGTTGTACCTCGAGGTAATTGTAGCGATAATGTGATGAACCACCTTGGTACTCCATGATTTAGAGCTTGACCGTCATGCTGATTTTTCCAAAAAGCAGCTCAACGCGTTGCAAAACAGCAAACGAGATCACAAGGGGTCACAACTAGATGCAATCGGTCTTTTCAAGCCCGATTGAACGGTAAAGGCGATCACAAGATAGTAGATCAGTGAAGAATTAGGGCTTGGGCAAAGAGATTCGGCTACAAAGTAGAGCCGAAGCAATCGTTCCCCAGCGGAGTCGCCAAAAAGATGTTGATGCCGAATATAATCCGGACCAACATAGCACGAGGGCTTTAGACGCCCGCGTCGCCACAGACCGTAGAATGCAGTGAGGTAGTCCCTCTTACGCGGTGAAGGACGGAGAGGTTTCCAAGAAAACCACCAAAGGATAACTGATATACTTTTGGGACGAAGAACCGACTAGTTTTCAGGTAAACTAGCAAAGGGACCGATGAAGCTCTCGCCCGGGAGGGACCCCATCAGGGCAAGGACGTCGCCGGGTCGTCCTAGGTTGGCCGGCAAGCCTAGGACGCCATCCTTGGTCGCCTGGATCTAGAGATGAACAGCATGAGGTTGGAAAATTGAGTAAAGGTAGGAGATAGATTGGTTTTGTGTCGGTTGAGTTGGATGGGGTCAATTGGCGATGTACCCCCTTATTATATAGGGGGTAGGGGTGGTCTTATCCCGTTGAAAAACCAATATGGTGCTATTATTATGTTGCACATAGAGTTTTCCGTAGATTGGGCTAGTAAACTATCATGGGCCTATTTAACCGACGTAGGCCTAATTTGAATGTCAACAGGAACCAATCTTTATGTCTTGACCCCCTTTTGCTGAAGCTAACACCGAAAATGTGAGATCATGAGAGTTGTTGCCTGTGCCATAGTCGGCAAGCTTAGACACAGAAATTGCATCAAGTAGTATGTTTCTTGCTTTGAAATCCCGGTTGAAGAAGGGTCTCGTCCTCTGAAGGCCTGAGGCAAACGTTTTGGACAAATTAACCTGGCGGACCATGACAACTTGATCAAACGGTCATTATCCTCCAATATCAAGTGACCCAATGGCAACATTTGCAGAAGTTGGTGGATTACACTGAATGCAAGGAAATCATGTAACCATAAAGGTAAAAATGAAAGTGACAACAAAGTCTCAATTACTGGGAGTGGAAGGGAGATGGGAAAAATCCTACTGTTACTGAATGGAGGCTTTAAACAAGTCTCTATATTAATTATCCCAAGACACATTTGGCAAATGATAAACCCTAGAATTATTCACAATAATCGGAAGTTAATTATCTATGCATTAATTTGGCAGATACTAACTATCATCACTAATAATGGGCCGTGTATCTATTTTGTTTTCTGAAAATTTCCCACCTCTAATGTTAAAAAAAAAACATAAAGTTACTGAAAACAGCCTTCAAAACCTCTGTACTGTTAATAATATGTGCTATTATGGAAAATCTTTCATTAATCAAAGAATACAATATATAGCTTCTGTATTACACACCAATATTTAATAAAAAGAAAACATAATGATACGTGCTACCATGTATACCAAGTAAACATTCATATATTATAATCAATGTTTGCCTTAGTAATCCGTGTATCAAGTAAACATTGATATTTCACTTAAATTTATAATTTTAGAAGTTGTTAAATGTTTGACACATATACTTAAAAATACAATTGTAAGTACTCTATTTTCTATAGTAAAGCAACACTACTGCAGATATATATTTTTAATGAAAAACCCAAAAACTTGAAAAGTTGGGGAGGTTGATGTAGACCATAGGTGGGTATTATGACATTCGTGGCCTCGGTCCAGGTGCACCGAGGCAGCTAGGAGGGGAGGAAGACCGACGGGTGAATTCGTATAGGAGTCCGAAGCTCAAGATCAAGCAATGAGGAAGATGGTACCGGTGGGGAAGGAGAAGCACGGACTCTCCTATGGCAACCTTATGCAGACTTACATTATTGTTGTGGGCTAAGATGGGCCACTCACAGGCTGCCACAACCAATCTGTTCGTCCTCCTAGTCCTAGATGAGTTCCCTGAGCTTGGCCCATTGGATCCTAGGTCACGGTACAAATGACTGCAGAGGAAACTCACTATGTGCGACGTTAGAGGAACAACAAGGCTCTAAATATCGTTTCTAATTGTCAGGAATAAAGATTTTTAGTGAAACAATTCCCGACAACAGCTTTTTTTATTTTTTATCCAAATAAAGTCATCTTCTATTCTAAATATTTTTGCTAGCTAAAGATAGAAAACGAGAATGACACTCTAGAATACAAACAGATATAGAAAAACTATTGGAGAGCGGAAAGAGTGTAAATTTAAAAGCTGTTGTACGGACAGTAATCTTATACAATCAATTAGTCTCTACTATACTGGAATTCTTTTAAAAAAGGTTTGAAGCACTCAAACTCACCCCCTATCCCACAGCACAGTCACGGTTCAATCCCCTGTAGCAGGCAGTCACGGTTCGATCCTCAGGTTGGTCGAATTGTTTTAATTTTGTCTCACTTTCACAGGTTAATCCTCTCCGCTCCCGCATTCCCGCATCTCATCCTGCAGCAAGCCAGAGTGACCAGGTCTCCACGTGCCTATTGTCGCCATGGACCTGCCGCCGCCTCTCCTCTCCTCCCACGCAGCCATACGGGCCACGATCTCTGCCGTATCCCACTCCTGGCGCCCACCCAAACCGCGCAAGCGGGACGTCTCCATGTCCATGGTAGTGATAAGATCCCAGCGGCCTCGCCGTGGAGCGGCGAGGATTGTGTCAGAGGGTCAAGCCCGTCACGGCAAGGACAAGGATAACGATGGTCATGACTGCAGCTGCCGGCAAGAGGACAACGGCAGGGCCACAACCGGGGACGGCAGAGGAAGTGTCGACCTTCACGGCTTTACTGGTGTACATCTGAGATTCTATTTACTTTTACAGCAAAAATTGTTTCTTGTAGCGGAAAATGGAAACCGAAATTTGATCTTTTATTTACTTTTGCGATGAATTGCAAGGAGCCAAGGAATCAAGGATGGATGACTGATGTCTTCCTTGCCTTTTGCACATGGTATGTTACTCTGCATGCAAATTCCATCTATGGTTTAGTTCATACGTGTTACTTGATTAAACCATGTTTTTCTACACTTTACAATCTGTGAATATATAAATTGTTTGATGATTATATCTGGCAATCATTTGATCAATTGCCTATCCCATGCCATTTTTATATAAATTAGTATATTTAGCATTAATTCCTTGTGCTTTAACATAGCTTTGTTGCAGACTGTCTTTCTTGGTTGTTTTGGTTCCAAGTGGATGCTATTGACTATCACAAATAAGAGATCAGGAAAATTGGGAACGATACCATAGCACGACATTATGCGTTTATGATAATCTATTCCTTTCATTCTCTTAATGAAATTATAAATGGCAGTCATGATTTCCGGAGTGTCTAAATTGCTTATTTCTGCAACATACCAAGGATCATTGGTGACTCCATCCTGATGAAGGAATTTTTTTAGTAACATATGGAATGGTTAATGGTTGTACTGGACTAGCTGTTGAAATGTTGAGGTGATATTCTTCCGTCTGAAGAACTTTTTCCTGGTCAAAACTGCAATGGATCCTGGTAGTATCTGCATGAAATGAACCTAGAATACAACTATACTTCTTGCTCGACCTTGTTTATGCTGCAGTGATACTGTTCTTGCTTCCTTTCATATTGGTGTTCTTTGTTGCATATGTTGTTTTCCTCCACTATAAGTACGGTTTAGAAATTCTGGAACAATTAGAAACTACAACCTTTTCACTTCTCTAAGACCTAACATATTGTAGGGAAAATATATACCTGATGCATTTGATCTTAATTGTATCACTATTTAATTTTTGTGCTGATTCGGAAAAATTTTAGTAACTAAATTGAGACTATATATTGCTCCTGCTGCTGCCGGCTCAGTGTATAGGGTATTAATTTAATTTAGAAATGGCATCTTAATTAGTGTGCTGCAATGTTACTGTGAGTATACCATTCATCTATATGACAAATGCATAGGGGAACTGAACCCTATTGGTGGAAAGGAAATATCTGTCAGGGATCCTGTTATTAAGGTAATTACGAAGTCAAACCTTCTGAGTTCAGTGTAACAACAAATGATCGCATTTGTACTATAGAAATATTTTGATAGCTAAAAAACGAAAATATGAGACTTATTTTGGCTATAGATACTACTATTTCAATGTCATTTGTTTGTGAATTTTTTGTTTGTTTCAACCTTTGATTTATTTTTTCTACACGTAGCACGGCCAATATACCAGACTATCACGTACACATGGATTACATTTATTTGGTTGTTGCTTTCAGA
>CM041633.1:50572291-50589613 GCA_023333625.1 Bothriochloa decipiens | reverse complement strand
TACAGATGGAAAAACTCACGTCATAGTAATTTCTATGGCATCAAGAAGCAGGACAAGTGGTTTTTCATTGCCACTCATTATTGGAAAATCTAGATCTGGGTTGAGCCTGCTGCATGACTTGAACGGCTTCTAATCTTGTAGTGGTACGTTTGTTTCCTCCAATTGCTCTACTAAGTTTGAAGTTGGACCACAAATCCAGTAGGATATTCAATGAAACTGTACACAACGTAGTAAGTATAGATTGGGATAATGTAATGGGGCATAAGAACTTTGAATTCGTAAACACTAGGCTATATAAAAGACAATGTTGTCTATATAGTTTATTGTGCGGGTTCGAAAGGGCAGGCATCTCTGTGAGTGTACATTTGAAGTGTATGAGTGCATCATGAATGGTGCATGTTTATGTCATGACTTCCATGCTCTCCTATGTATTGCCAAAAAATTTTACACCCAGAATGTTAATGATTGATATTTGTATGGACAATAACACTTTCTAGCTTTCGTTTTTGCATGAAAGAGACGATTCCTCGGTTTGCATCAAAGAGCAGATATGACCATTTCCTCGGTTGTGTCAAGGAAATGCCCAAGCCTAACTATTACTGGCAGTCAGGATATATAGATATTAAAGTCTCAGCTGCCACAACCTAGTATACGCCTTTTGAAACTGGTATAGGCCTTTTAAACCTAGCAGTCAGAATATGTAGAATGAAATATGAAATATTCAGGTGGGAAGACGATTCTCCCCCGTTGTTGACCCACTATTTTGTAAATCAAAAGCTCGATAGTATATGATGGACTGTAAAGAAATATGAAATATTCAGCACGGCTCCAACTTGACAGAAGTCGAGCAGCTTGAAACACACACTATATCTGCATTGAACGAGGCTAAACGTCACACTACGTCACAGAAGAGCAGGTTGTAATGCACACTACGTCTGCATGGAAAGAACTGGCGTGTTGGTTTCCTCCAACTACTCAGCTAGGTTTGAATTTGGACCATTAAGTAAGTAGCATATTTAGTATAGAATGTGACAGAGCGATGGTTGGTCTAGGAACATTCAATTAATAAAGAGTGGGCTATATATATAAGCCAAGGTTTGTTTTGTTTACATGTGGAGGAACAAACGTGGGATGAAAGGGCATGAACCTCTTTGAGTATACATTTGAATTGTATGAGTGCATCATCAATAGTGTGTGTTTATGTCCGGATTTCCATGCCCATGTATCACTAATGATGTTACTCCTAGAATTTTAATGATACAACATTGTACAAATCAAAAACGCTTTCCGTCTTTCATAGTTTTGTGTGTGCATGAAAAAGATACACGAACAGATTCCATTTTTTGTTCAAATCAATAGAAAATGGGGTATATATGACCATTTCCTCATAACATTTCCTCATTTGGGTAACGAAAAGGCCCAATCTCTATAATGGCTAAAATTAAATTGGAGCCCAGGCTCAACTAGATATAGATATATCCTGGCTCAACTGCCAACCTGGTTTAATTTAAAATATATTAAAGAAAATATATGTAATTTCTGCTGGGTCTAGCTTGTTTCAGGCCTTCCAACATTATTTGCATGGGCTGATGATATATACTTGTATGAACTTCAATGGGCCCCTGTTTTTTGGTCCCGCTTAAGCTAAAGTCAACCCTGAAATGTTCAGTGAAAAAAGTCTAAATCCCCGCTGAACTATGGACCGTGGAACACAAAACCCTCCAACCTATGAAATGATCTAATTTACCCCCTGAACTATCCAAAACCATCTATTTTACCCCCTGGGCAGTTTTTGATGGCTGTTCACTACAGTAAAACCGCTTTTGTATTTTTTTATTTATTTCTGTTTAGTGTTTGAAAAATCATTGTAAATCATAGAAAAAACATAAAATAAAAAATACAACCTTGTTGGACTTGATATGATTAGATCTATATAGTAAATATATAATATGGTATGCTTTAATATAAATTTTTTGCTATAAAAAATTTGAATTTATTCACTGTAAAGCTACAACAAAAACTTTGTAGTGACCATCGCCGTAGGGAGTCCTCCTCGCAGCACCGCTGTGGCGGTAGTGGTAGTGCTGTAGCTGCCTGTAGCCGGCTTGCCACCTCATTATTACCAACCCTCGATGCTATACACCGGCACGCCGTAACACGACGCCGTGGCCTCGTAGCCATGGCCGGAGACAGAGCTGGTTGGCACGGGCCAGACCGACGGCGTGGCCACGGCGACCTTGGCTGCTGGCGGCAGCGTGGTCCACTTGCCACACCTGCAGCCGTAACAGCAGGTGCAGGGGGGCGGCTGGGTCCTGGCCTTGCGGCGCTCCAACATCTTCTCCAGCAGAGGGCGGAGGTTAACCGCCGGTGCCGGGGCCTTTCTTTCATCCTCCTCGTTTCCCACCTCTATTTCCTTGCCTCCGTCGTCCTTCTCCACGGTCTCCTTCCCCTCGGACGCTCTGACGTCCATACCTTTGATGATCCTGCCAGCCTCGCAGCAGAGCTTCCGACGGACCTTGTTGGCGTCGAAAGGGCCAGAGATGGTCACGAAATTCCTCTTTTCATCAAACGAGATAGTATTGATGTTCCTCTTGTCTGCACAGCCCAGTTAATTCACAATCAGCAATGATCATCAGCGAAGATCGAACTGCTAAACAGTTGTAAAAGCTACTGACACGTAATTAAGTCCAACAATTATTGGAGAAGCGTTTGCAGCGGTGATTGACTGAATGGTGACGAGGGTTATACTACAATACTGTACCTTTGATCTTGTGGAGGACCCTTCTGATCTTCTTGTTGCATCTCTCGCATTCAAGGTCAACCTCGAGGACCACGGTGATCTGCGAAGCAACACAAGGATTAAATAAATGGCAGCAAACGTAGTTCTTTTTGGGAATAAGCTGTGCCATGGGGAAGTGCTGTTTTACGATAGTTCCAACACAGACCGAACATTTCTTTTCTTCCGAGCAGAGAGAAATCAACAATACCCATCACGCAAGCAAATTAAAACTGCTGGACTAACAGCAAGGACAGACACAAAACGGGCAAGCGTCTGGATACATATCATTGGGTGGTGCTCTCCTGTTACCTCCTTGTACGCCATGTGCGAATCGGATACGACCGAAACTCTGTCACCTTGCCTGTGGTGGCTGTCCAGAGAGAGAAGATGAAGAAAACGAATAAGGAAGAGAAGGAGGATGAGTAGGAGGTGCTGCGGTGTGTCTTCAAACCAAGGGCCGCCGCGCGCAGGGGAGGTTCCTGTTGGGGAGTTATGAGATCCACATGTCATAGTTGTTATCTATAATGAAGACACAGTTTAGTTCCCACCTAAAATCAAACTTCATGTGTATGCTTGACTCACTTCAGACAAGACTTTAAAACATCAAATGATTTTAGCTGAAGAAGTGAGCAACTGCAAAGTGTGGTAGAATATACAACTTTTATTTCAGTCATTTCTTCATAAAAAAAGTGATAGTAATATTGTTCATAAATTTTACATATGTCTCATTTGGTTTTATAAAACTGTAAGAGAGATATGTAAATTTTATGAATAGTATGTAAGTGTGATTTGATCGGATGCAGAACTGATCACAATAGAGTTGTTGATCTTGATTAGTCTACAACCGTTATGATTTTTTTGGCTAAAATCATTTACTACAACAAAATGTTGTTTGAAGTTAGTATTTTTTTTAAATTCAAATTTTCAATTGATAAATGTCACATGAAAAGATGATAAAAATAACTGCTGTAAAGACACAATAAATTGATAGAGCCTGATTTTACTAAATTTTAGGAAAAGTCATCAAATTTGAAGTTACTTTGAGGGAGAAAGACTACTTACAAGTTTTACAAAGAGATTAAAAATAAAATTCCGAGTTCTTTAATAATTTGCAATTAAATTTAAAACAATATTTATAACAGTAAATGATTTCAGCAAAAAAGTTGTAAACAACAAAATTTTATAACTTTTTGAGATCTACAATCTTTATTTTGATTATTTCATAATTCAATATTTTTTTTTAAAAATGAAAATCTTTAAACTTAAATAATATTTTTATTTTGACGTTACCACAAATGTGATTTGTAGGAACAACTCTATATTAAGCCGCCCTAGGCTATTTGTATGGGTGGCTGATAATATTAACCTCCCCTACAAATCAATATGTAGTGGCGGCTCGTTTGAGAAGCATTTTGTAGGGGCAGCTCAATTTAAGACACCCCCAAAGTAGGTAGCTTTGCTACATATCGTTTGGTTAGCAGTGGAACTTGCCTCATGGCTGCAACAAGCATATCTGTATATAGGGCTTCGTCATCATTAGCAACGATCCTAGTAAGTTAGGCTACAGCTCAGGGGCATTGTATGTATGTGTACATGGTACAATAAGTACACCATCACGACGCCAACTTTAGTGTGGCCTTTATTTTACTTCATATGTATATATGTACTGTCCCTCTCCCACACTGCGCACTACATATGCGCAAGCCGGCCAGAGAATATCCAAATAGCAACTTGTTCTGCCATCGCCCGATGGAGCGAGAGCATGCCAGGGAATCGAAGCATGTGATGAACTAATAGAAAGCGGAATATTAACGAACCCTAGCTGCGTAAAAGTCTACGATAACATTCAGCTTTCACTTTCGCGAACACCACGATGCGGCGGGCCTGTACATGTACGAAGCTTTGTTTATGAAATTAACTTCCTATATATACTTTGGCCTTTTAGTGCGTGCGACGGACTAGCCACATGGATGGTGCGATTGACCCAAGCTCTCACTCACAAATCACGACAAGATGTACAGCTAGCTAGCGGCTACCTATCGTTACATAGGATGTGCACCAATCAAGTCGTTGATTAGAAAGAAAACCACATTGCATTATTGGCGCAGTTGACACTGCAGCAGGGTGTGCACAGCTATTGCTATAATTTCAATTTGCCTTGTGACACCGATCGACTAACAACTACCACTCTACGAGCCCTCTACGCCATTCATTCTTTTGCCACTAAATTAACTGGTAACCACTCGCACTGACGACACAAAGCTCGTCTCTAATCTAAATATGGTATGTGAAACTAATGTACCACTCACATTAATAATCTAGTGGCAAGTGGCAACATGCAATTTTCAATAATGCATGGTTTAAATTAAGGGGTTAGAATGCAGTTTGCAAATTCCATGGCGGCCAACCAATCAAAAAGCTGCTGGAACTAGGTACTAATAATTATATGCATGCTGGCTAATAATGCAGTAATACTCCATCCCCTGCGTGCGCGCCTAGAGACAACACGGAAGAAAGTGCCAGGAAGTCGAAGCATGTGATGAACTACTAAAAAATGATGCCAAATATGTATGTGATACTCGGCCGGCAACCAACCGTACAGTACTAGATTATGGTTCAACTTTTACAGTCAGCAATACCAAAAGCTTCCTCTCCTAAGCTCACTACGGGAGAAGCTCAATTTCCCTAGCGCCGCACGCTTTGCTGAGTGCCAAAACATGGGCACTCGGCAAAGCCATTCTTTGCCGAGTGTTGCACAGAGTGCCTGGCACTCGACGAAGGCCCTCTTTGCCGAGCACAACACTCAGCAAAGACGACACTAGCAAAAAAAAGGGTCACTTGACGGCCGAGTCCGCCCACGCCGTCAAAATTCAAAAAAAATAAATCTTTGCCGAGTGCCTTCCCTGACACTCGGCAATGAGGGCCTTTGCCGAGTGCCAGGGTGCCAAGTGTCAGCGCTTGGCACTTGGCAAAGGCCCTCTTTGCCGAGTGTCAGAGAAGGCAATCGACAAAGATTTTTTTTGAATTTTGATTCCAAATTTTTTCTGTAGTCCTTATATTGTGTATATAAGCATATGTTTGAATGTGAGACTTTTTTAATAACTTTTTGCTATATTTCTTTAATTTATTTTGTTTACGTGGTAAATTTAAACTGCAGGTGCATGAAATAATAAAATGTAACCACTCAAAAAATGATATTCATTTTGAAGAGTGTATTTTGAGGCCGTATCCTAGAACTCACCAAAAATTTAGAATGCCTTGTTCATGAAACATGACCATCCATTTGTGGGAGAAGTATTTTTTTAATTATATAAAATGCAAATGAAGTCCAAAAATCATAAAACTTATCGATGTGCCATGTCATCGCATGTAGAGGCTGTGGTAAAAAATGAGAATACTTCAAGCAAGTTGTGATATTCGATGCCTAAAATCCAGACATCCCCACACGTGATCACTAGTGATCATATTTGGAGATGTCTGCGTTTTGGCATCTGACCTCATAGCTTGCTGGAAACCTCCCCAAATCACAACCTCCACATGCGATGTCTTGACACCTCGGCAAGTTTCGTGATTTTCGAACATCATTTGAATTTTATATAATTAACAAACACTTTTCCTACATGGCTCTCGTCATGTTACGTGAACAAATGCTCGAATTTGTGTACAAGTTCCTGGATACGGCCTCAACATACACTAAATACCATTAATATAATTTGCCAAATCACCAAATTCCATTATTTTATGCACAAAATTCAAGTTTGGATTATCCGAAAAAATTCAAGTAAATAAAATAAATGAACGAAATATAGCAAAAACATTAAAAAATAGACTATATTTTCAAATGGAGCACTAAATACTATGTTAAGGCCTCACAACAAATTGGAGCCAAAAAAAAAAAACTGCCGAGTGTTGTGCCTAGCACTCGACAAAGAAGTGCCTTTGCCGAATGCATATTATAGGGCTCTCGGCGAACATTAAGTCCCAGTCACTCCTAAACCCTAAGTCCCAAAATCCCCCTCGAGCGCACGCCCGACCCGCCCGCGCTTCCTAGCCCCCGTCGCCGCCTTCCACCCTGCAGTGACGCAGCCACTTGGCCCGCCGCTGACGCCTCACCTCCCTGTGTCTCCGTGCCGCGGCCTCGCCTGGACGCACGCCGTCCCACTATCGTGGCCCACCAGCAGGCGGACCGGCACCGCCCCACCCTCCCCCACCGCGCGCCCAGGCCAGTCCTGCCGCGCCTCCTCGCAGGGATCGCTCGTTGGGCCGTCCCAACCGTCGCCAGGATCGCACATTGGGACGTCGTTGTGAGCAGCTTGCGGAGTTGTTTTTTATGCAATGGACTTGTGAACTTTGAACTTGTGGACTTTAAACTTGTGGTTTGTAAGGCACTGTGAATTTCGAACTTGTTATGACAAATTTGGTCGTTTATGATATAAATATGTAGTTTATTCTTTCTCATATATATATGCATTGTTGTTTACATAAAAAAGCAAAAAAACAAAAACAAGATTTGTTTTAAATTTCTTTGCTGAGTGCCCGTGCTGTGAGACTCAGCAAAGAGGGTTTTTAAAAAAACAAATTTCTTTGTCGAGTGCCTACCCAGTGGCACTCGGCAAAGAGGGTTTTCTAAAAAAAGAAATTTCTGTGCCGAGTGCCTTTGCGCTATGGCACTCAGCAAAGAGGTTGTTTTTATAGAAAAAGAAAATTCTTTGTCGAGTGTTGCACTCGGCAAAGAAAATTAAAAAAAAAGTAAACGGTGTGAAACTTGGATGGACGCACCAAATATTTGTCTGAGTGCCATCATGGCACTCAGCAAAGCCTTTATCCAGTGCGCAGGACTCAGCACTCAGCAAAGAGTGCCTTTGTCCGTGAACCGCATTGACGGAGCCTCTTTGCCGAGTGTTGCACTCGACAAAGGTTTTGCCGAGTGCAAAGCAGCCTTTGCCGAATGCAACAGGCACTCGGCAAAGAACTCGTCTACTGTACTGGCTTTATTTTTTTCACCTTTTCAAATGATCTAATATATATATATATATATATATTGAACCTACCCATATTCTATCTAGGGATCCAAACGTCCTCTTCTTTTACATCCAGCTGTTAACAATCTTGCTTTTACAATAATTTAAAAGCCATGTCCTAGATTTTCTTAATTAATCTCTAGCTCATCAAAATTAAACATGGAGGCGCTGGCATCTGGGTGTTCGTCATGAGGCCAGGTCTGAAGGGACGAGGGCGTGAGTGTGTACATGAAGGGCTAGCTGTACTTGTTGTGAGAGCTAGAAACATACCAGCATCAACAATATACTAAGGGTACGTGCATGAAGCAGCATCAAGACAAAAGTAATATAAACTATACATGCATCAACATTGTCATAAACCGATTGGGCAGCATCCAGCCGTCCACAACCATAAGCAGTGATTTTCGTTATATTGTACGGGATCATATCGTCGGTACATAACAAGCCATGCGTTGTAAGTGGATTCTTCCTCTGTCTCCTACATTGTTTTAAGCCTCTCTTTTGGTCTCTGACTAACCATTATATTATCACTAATAATATATGTGTTTCTCTCACAATATTTGTCCTGATTGCCGTACTTATTAGCTTATAATTTAAGATTGCTGGCCTGCCGGTTCAAGGATATGTGTGTGTCAGCATGTGGGTACATGCAGGGGGATCTTTGCGAGTTTCATCTCTGGGGAACTGCACCGAATGTTTTCTTTTAGCGAAACTACGGCAGCTGCCTGAACATTATTATTGCATAAGAGTTAAAAAAAAAGGGTCTAAATCAAATATTACAACCAAGATTGAGGTGACATCAAAGTAGGAAAAGAAAGAGCTACACTCAAGAACAGGGCTCTTGTCAGACACCGATCGAAAAGCATTGGTACCCAAGACTTAAATTGTCGGCACAACGCTGGAAAATACTACGGTTGGTTTCGCAAAACGAAGCAACGCGATCGGATGCATGCGGGCGGCGCGCGTGCACGAAGGAAGGGGCAAGCTCGTTCGAGTCGTGCGCGAGCGGGCCAGAACGTCAACCTTTGTGAAATCGCGTGGGAAGCCCAGAAAGAGAAGTATTTCGGGTACGGAGGGAAGTAGGCCGACGAGCGACGAGCAGTTGTGACATGTCGATCGCCTCGATTATGGTAGCCGGCTAGGCCGTCGCACTACCGCAAACGGCTTCTTTATCGAGTGCAGCAGGCTTTGCCGACAGTCAAACCACCGGCACTCGGCAAAGAACCTCTTTGCCGACTGCCAAACAAAGCAGTCTGCAAAGATTTCTTTGCCCAGTGCCTGACACTCGGCAAAGCCAGACGCTCGGCAAAGAAGCCTTTGCCGAGAGCCGCACACTCGGCAAATCAAGGCAGTAGGCAAAGATTGCCGAGTGCTCTTTGCCGACTGCCGGTCCAACCACTCGGCAAAGAGACATGCGCCGGAAACTGAGCCCAGGTTATAGGATTATAAGGGTGCTATGCTAGTTAGAAAACAAAACTTTTCTACCTCATAAATTAGGATCTACTCCTAGATATAGGTCACAGGATTACCGCTAGACGCGTAGGTGCAGCGGGAGACTTGATATAGTCGAACGCGTCGCAGCATACCGTGCAGTTGTGTGATCATCCGTCAAGTAACCCTTTGCTTGCGGATCGTCGCAGCCAGTCCAACTAGTCGTCGACCAGTCCAACTAGTCGTCGACCAGTTGCCGTGATTGACCAGGTCCATCCTTGTGCCGCAGATGCAGCACCTCCGAGGTATCACACACGTGCTAGAGGAAGCAATGCGCAACCAGACTGCTAGGTCCGCGAGGAGCAAAGGCGTGAGTGTGGGGTGGGCGACGGCGGCTCAATCGATGAACCAGATCAATCCGATCTTTTTTACCTCGCCTCTACCCCTTGCTTATATAGGTGTCCCTATGGGACCTCGACCTGGAGGCCCATCAGGAACCCTAAACCTTGTCTAATTTGGATCCAATCCGAATTAGGCTTTTAACCCTTAGGCGTGCAACCCTATGGGTTCACACACACATAGATATGGATCGAGTACTTCTACTCGCCCAATAGTTGACAGCAGCCTCAGGCAAGGCGTGACAACACCTATGCATATGCAAAGATAATATCAGATGAACCACTACATCCACGTACAAGATATTCTCTTTGCTACTGATATATGGTTTAACTCGTGGGTTAACACTTAACCCAAGCATGCCCATGCATTTGTTGATCCAATCACTTGAGCGATCTAGTGATATCTCTCTCATGCAGAGAGGGGCAAATTCCATCTTGACTGTCCCTGTCTTATAGCATGCTTTCCGACCACCCGAAGATCACCTTTATAACTACCCAGTTACAGAGCAGTGTTTGATAATCCCTAAGTAGGCCGTTTCACATCTTGAGTACATACCACAATCTCAGGTCTAAGGATATAACGTACATGTCGTTAATAGAGACAATCTCATGTCAGGTCAGTCCAGCCTACATGTCTCACATGTGCTCACATTATTAGTTCGACATCTCTATGCACATGACTTGTGAAGAATAGCCATAGATTAATACATGTGCTGGTCTAATATTCAAGTGTGTTCTCACAAGAACGCTGACCAGGGATAACTTTAGAATAACTATTCAAGTAATTGAGTTCTATAAACAATTCATATAATTACCAATCAACACAAGTTGTCTATAATGAATATTCAGTGAACACTTAATGCATGTCATAGATACAATCAGAATATCATCATCTCTATGATTACCTCTAGGGAATATTTCCAACAATCTCCCACTTGCACTAGAGTTAATCTCTAAGATGTCTAATCCCCATAGACCTCATGTATGCCTCATGCTTAGGCTGTGGAAGAGCCTTAGACAGGATCTGCTATATTCAAATCCATATGTATTTTGCATAGTTTGATCTCTTCTAATTTCACAAACTGTCGAATGAGATGAAACTTCTGGAGTACATGTTTGTTCTTTTTGTGATCCCTAGGGTGCTTAGCCTGTGCAATTATCCCATTATTATCACAATGTAAATTCAGTGGGCCCGATGCATTAGAAAACACACCAAGTTTAATGAGGAACCTCCTCAACCAAACACCTTCCTTTGTAGCTCCACCAACCGCAGTGTACTCGGCTTCTGCTGTAGAATTGGTGACCGTTTCCTGCTTGGAACTTTCTAGCTTACTACACCATTATTTATTGTGAACACAAAACCTGATTGAGATAGTGAATCATCTGTGTCAGTTTGGAAGCTAGCATCAGTGTAACCATTTACAACGAGCTCCTCCTTACCTTCAGAGATTAGGAACACATCCTTAGTCCTTCTCAAGTATTTAAGAATGTTCTTAACCAGCGTCCAGTTACTCTCACCAGGATTGGCTTGGTACCTGCTCACAACACTTAGAGCATATGCTACATCTGGGCAAGTACATATCATGGCATACATGATGGAACCAACTATCGAAGCGTATGGAACCTTACTCTTGTGTTTGTGCTCAGAATCAGTGGAAGGACACTGCTTGTCACTGAAGCGCACACCATGTGACATAGGCAAAAACCCTTTCTTGGATTGTTCCATGTTGAACCGCTTGAACACTTTGTCAATGTACGTGTCTTGGCTTAATCCTTTTAGCCTTCTTGACCTATCTCTATAGATCTTAATGCCCAAGATGTATATTGCCTCTCCTTAATCCTTCATAGAAAAACTATTATTCAATAAAGTCATTACAGATTGCAACATTGGAATGTCATTCCCGATCAGTAATATGTCATCAACATATAAGATCAGAAACACAGCAACGCTCCCACTTTCCTTCATGTAAATACAAGGTTCTTATTCATTCTAACGGAAGCCAAAACCTTTGACAACCTCATCAAAACGAATATTTCAACTCCGAGAAGCTTGCTTTAACCCATAAATGGATTTCTTAAGCTTGCATATTTTTCTAGTATTTTTAGGATCAACATGCCTTTGGGCTGTATCATATACACATCCTCTTCTAAATACCCATTTAGAAAGGTTGTTTTAACATCCATCTACCATATCTAATAATCAAAATATGCAGCAATTGCTAGAACGATCCGAATAGATTTAAGCATCGCTACCAGCAAGAACGTCTTGCCGTAGTCAATCCCTTGAACTAGCCGAAAACCCTTTGCGACAAGCTGAGCTTTATAGATGTGAATATTTCTATCCATATCCTTCTTCTTCTTAAGGATCCATTTGCACTCAATGGGTCTAACCCCATCAGCGGGGCCAACCAAGTTCCAAACCTGATTGTCTCCCATGAAATCTATCTCGGATCTCATGGCACTCTGCCATTTCTCGGAATCTGGGTCCATCATCCCTTCTGCATAATTTGCAGGTTTGTCATCGTCTAATAATAACAGATCACCACACAATTTGTGAAGCCTTGCTGATCTTCGTGGTTGGGGCGAAGTACCGACCATAGGTGGTTGGGATGTACCGACCACACGTGGTTAGGGTGGTGTACCGACCACAGGTATATCAACCTGTTCCGCTACATTAGCATCACTCGTTGAGTCATTCACTAATGACTCATCTTGAACCTCTTCAAGATATACCTTCCGACCACTCCTATCTCCTTTGAGAAACTCTTTCTCTAGAAAGACACCGTTCCAAGCACCAAACATTTTGCCCTCTGATTGGTTATAGAAGTAATACCCTAAAGTTTCCTTTGGATATCCCATAAAGAAACACTTGTCCGACTTTGGTGCTAGCTTATCAGATATCAACCGTTTGATATAAGCTTTGCAACCCCAAACTTTTAGAAAAGACAAACTGGGATGTCGACCAGTCCACATCTCATATGGTATCTTCTCTATGGACTTAGATGGTACCCTATTTAATGTGAAAGTGGCTGTTTCTAGAGCGTATCCCAAAATGATAAAGGTAGGCATGACCGGCTCATCATAGACCAAAACATATCCAACAAAGTCTGATTAGGATGCTCGGACACACCGTTTCTCTGCGGTGTTCCAGGTGGCGTAAGTTGTGGAATAATTCCACAACTCTTAAGATGATTGCTAAACTCGTGACTTTTCTACTTTATTCTGAAATTCTTTGAACTTTTCAAATGTTTTAGACTTCTACTTCATTAGGTAGATATATTCATATCTACTAAAGTCATTAGTAAAAGTAATAAAGTATTGGAATCCACCTCTAGCTGTCGTGCTTAGTGGTCCGCACACATTAGTATGTATGAGTTCCGACAAGTGAGATGCTCTCTCAAGAAAACCTTTGAAAGGCGCCTTGGTCATCTTGCTGAGTAGGCAAGCTTCACATATCTCGTAAGATTCAAAATCTAATGAAGTTAGAAGCCCATCAGCATGGAACTCATACATATGTGATCCAAACAACAATGCCATATATATGTAGTACTTAACTCATTAGTCATCATCAAGATTTAAAATAAACAATCCATTCACAATGGATGCAAAAGCCACAAACATGTTATTCTTGGAGATCACACAACCATTGTCTTTACTCGCAAAAGAATAACCATCCTTCATCAAACATGAAGGTGACACAATGTTTCGACTTAAGCTAGGAACAAAATAACAATTATTCAATTCCATGATAAATCCTGAAGGTAGGTGAAGTTGCATCGTCCCAATGTTCAACGCAACAACTCTTGCATTGTTGCCCATGTGGAAGTCAACCTCCCCCTTTTCAATGCTTCTACTTCTTATCATTCCCTGCATCGTATTGCAAATATGAGCAACTAATCTGGTATCAAATACCTAGGAATTGATATAGGAGTTAGCGAGAAAAAAAGTCCATAACATGAACAACAAGGGTACAAGTAGCAGTAATACCTTTACCGCCGCCATCCTTCTCTAAGGACACCAAGTACTCCTTGCAATTCCTTTTCCAGTGACCTTTCCCCTTATAGTAAAAGCAATCTGAATTTGCAGATGATCCAGCCTTGGGAGCAGATGGGTTTGGCTTAGAGATCTCATCTTTAGCCTTGCCCTTCTTCTTCCAAGAATTGCCCTTCCTCTAGAACCGAGGCCTATTTGGGACCGCCAACACTTGGCTACTATTGGCACCTTTCTTGATGTCGGCTTCTGCTATTTTTAGCATGCCACACAATTCACTTAAGCCTCTCTCCGCCCCATGCATATGGTAGTTCTAGATGAAGTTTCCATGACTGGGCGAAAGAGACAAGAGGATAAAATTAGTAGCCAACTCCTGGCCAATTGGGAAGCCTAGCCTCCCCAACCTCTGAGTGTAACCAACCATCTTGATTACGTGTGGTCCGACTGTTGTGCCCTTTGCAAGCTTGGTTTTAGTAAGCGCCTTGGAGACATTGAATATCTCTTCAAGCGCCATGATCATATCGTTCGCTGAATGATTATTATCGAACTGCATCTGCAGATCAGGTTCCATGCAAGCAAGCATAAGGCAACTCACGTCAATGTCAGCATCTAATGCTCTGCTCAAAGCGGTTCTTTCAGCTGTAGTTGCATTTACATCAGGCTCATCTGGTAATGGGGTGTCTAGAATTTCTTCCTTTTTCTCAGCCTTGAGAACAATTCTCACGTTGTGGATCCAATCCTCATAATTTGTTCCATTCAACTTATCTTTCTCAAGAATTGAACACAAAGTAAATGGTTGATTGCGGGCGGCCATTATTCTACAACAAAAATAATACAAAATACTAAGACAATATATCTATGAACAGTAAATCATATCAAATAGATTCTACTCCCACCAAAATCTATATCCGTCAATTGATACTTAGTGATTCAAGACCCACAAGTAACATGCCGACCAGTCAGCTTAGCATCACCGCTGGTCGGTATGGTAGATTGGTAAGCAACACCTTGCTAATCATATGTCATATGACTCTTGTTATTGGGCTAGCATCTCTATGCCAAGCACTCAACCTTCCCAGGCTTCAAGATCCCTAACCGTTATGACAACCTTGTTCAAGTAACCAAACCTTCTTGCAGTAAGTATCCGATACAAATCTGTCTAGTCAAGGAAAACTAGTGGCACCCTAATTTCATAAACCCACCACCGATTGTACAAGATTTGTGATAGTGCAAGGTTTGGGGAAGCATGTAACTTAAACATTGCTGAGGGATCGTTCTACTTCACTACCGAATGAACGTAGACAAAACATTATAGCAAGTGCAAGTAGAACATAGTAAGAACGACATAAATATGGATATGACTTGGTATAGCCCATTGATCCTTTGAGATCTCCATCTCAATGTCAATTTGTACATCATGGTGATCTCCATCTCCATGATTCGTTCGCCAAGACTAGCTATCACTACCGTGAATTAAATTTACATAGTCGTGGATTATCACAGATTGGCTCATAGGCCATTACATCAAATTGACAATATTTATAAGGCTCCTACCCATATTGTCCTCATGACGTGCAAGCCATGAATTAATTACATACATGTATCTCATACACATAAGGGCCATACAGTCATGAATTTCTGCAAAACAGAGTTAGCTGATATAGACGTCTAACATTGCAAGGACTAAAACTCTATTTTCCATGCAGTTTTTCATTTAGAGTTCATCTCAATCCGAATTACGGTTTAAAAGTTACGGCTGTTTTACCGAACAACACTTTTCTCAGCAACCCAGTGCTCGGTAGTAGATCCCATCTACTACCGCTGCACATCGCATGTGCTCGGTACATGACCTAAGGCTCAATTCGATCAATCTGATTGATCTCAAACTCGCCATGACTAGTTTTACATGTATCACTTAACTCGGATGGCGAAATTCTGACCGGTATGAGTAGATTGTTACAAGATCAACGTGGCAAGACGATGAACCAAGATCAGAGACTTATCTACAACAATGCATATCACCATATGCCCACAGCCAGACCTATAACAAAGCTGCTACTAGTCAAGTACACCCTTCGCTTGCGGATCATCTAACCACATTCCCGACCAGTCCAACTAGTCGCTGACCAATCCAACTAGTCGCCGACTAGTTGCCGACCACCGTGATCGACCGGGCCCATCCTTGTGCCGCAGATGCAGCACCTCTGAGGTATCACACACGTGCGGGAGGAAGTAACGCACAACCGGACTGCTTGGTCTACGAGGAGCAAAGGTGTGAGCGTGGGGTGGGCGACGGCAGCTCAGTCGATCAATCGCATCAATCAAATCTTGTTTGCCTCGCACCTACCCATGCGACCCCAACCTGGAGGCCCATCAGGAACCGTAAACCTTGTCTAATTTGGGTCCAATCTGAATTAGGCTTCCAACCCTTAAGCGTGCAACCCTATGGGTTCACGCACACATAGACATGGACCGAGTACTCCTACTCACCCAATAATTGGCAGCGGCCTCTAGCAAGGCATGACAACTCCTCTACATACGCAAAGATCATATCAGATGAACCACTACATCTACATACAAGTTATTCCCTTTGCCACTGATATATAGTTCAACTCGTGGGTTAACACTTAACCCAAGCAAGCCGTTGCCTGCGTGGTTGTTCACTCCACCCCCTCTTCCTAGCCCTATAGGGATTTTGGTGAGTATATATGTTTGTCTACGGCTTTGGCTTGTACGGCCATCCGGTAGATACTAATGAGATTTCTTATCCTTTGTGCAACCACAGTTGGCGGGTTCGAATCCGACTCCTAGAGACGGCCCTTCTCTAGGTCATCGGTGGCCGGTTGGCCCGAGTCCACCTCACACGTGGCCCGGTGGCATTTCTCCTCCGCCTTTGCAGCAGGGGTGGTCTCCGTGGTCTGGTGGCGCTCCTCCTCCGCCCCAGCAGCACGGATGGTCAGGTGGCGCTCATCCGCCTCAGCAGCACGGGTGGTGAGGTGGCGCTTCTCTGCATCAGCAGCTTAGGGGCTTGACGTACTCCTTTATGCCGCAGGGGTGGCAAGGTGAGGGCTCTTCACACTCTGCGGGGCACGCGGTCAGCGGGTCGCAGCACGAGTAGTGATGGACTGAGACCTTTATATTGGACATGTTGAACTTGTTATGGACCATTGATGGATGTTGACATATTAGACTATTGCTGGATTTGTGACTATATATGTGGATTTGTGTTATATATGTGGATTTATGATATATATATGTGGATCTGTCTACTGTCATATGTATCAAAAAACAAAAAAAACAAAAAAATTGTTTTCTCCAGCATTGCCGAGTGCAGGTACTCGGCAAAGCTGGGCACCAATGTTGCGTAAACTCCAGCTTTGCCGAGTGCCTGCTGACCTGGCATTCGGCAATTTTTTTTAAAAAGTAAAATTTCTTTGCCGAGTGCCAGATCAGCACTCGGCAAAGATTTTTCAATTAAAAAAAGAAAAAACTTTGCCGACTGCTGGCGTGGAAGACACTCGGCAAAGAAAATAATTTAAAAAAATAAAAAAATATTTACCGACTGCCATGTCAGCATTCGACAAAAGTTATTATACGGCTGCCATGTCATTTCAGTCACTAATTAAAGTTATTAAGGTTTGGTGAATACACTTTTCTCAGGGGTGGGGGATGGTAAACCAAACATGTGCTGGCTAATAATGCA
>CM041633.1:50555648-50566725 GCA_023333625.1 Bothriochloa decipiens | reverse complement strand
AGGGGTGGGGGATGGTAAACCAAACATGTGCTGGCTAATAATGCATTAGATGCCATAGATGTGCCCGGCAGCCAGGCTTTGATTCCTAGACTGAAGCTACCCATAATCTATCTAGGATCCAAACAACCTCTTCTTTAACGTCCAGCTTTTTACTATATTATACGGGATCATCGTCAGTAGATAGCAAGCCACGCGCTGTAAGTGGAGTCTTCCTTTCAGTCCTACATTGTTATAAGTCTCTCTTTTGGTCTCTGACTAACCATTATATTATCAGTAATAATATATGTGTTTCTCTCACGACATTAGTCTGGCCAATGTATATATATGTGTGTGCTAACTAACTAGCTTATAATTTCACCTTAATTGGGTCTTTACTTCAGTTTACTATTTTGAAGAGCAGGCGGGTGTCTAGGCGCAGGGCCGCCCAGCAACTGCACCGTACGTTGAAGAACCAGTTGCTCATGTTTGGGCTCCTGCGGGCCTTCCTATGGAGTATGTGTGTTCTATCATGGACATATTTGGTACCTGTAGCCTCCGAGAGCATATATGTGCCTGAAGATTACTTCCATTCTACAGAGACATTCGCTGCCAAATTGTTATTATTCAACAAGACAGATATTAAATACATTCGGAGGTACAATGCAAAGGGGAGAAACTACATGAACAGGGATACTACCAGCACCAACAATATAGTACCAGGGAAATACTACATGGATGCATCTCTATCATATCAATTGCCCTTGAGTCCCTTGAGCGTCGATATGATAGTGATAATTCCAACAATGGCGGAGCCAACCCCGACGAAGTACTTCCAGTTGTTGTAAACAAATAACACCCACACTGCAATGGTGTGCCGCCTCTTGCTCTTGTAATTCGAAATCTCTACCATGACGTGGCCATAGCCTGATCCTTTGCGCAGGCTGGTGAAGAAGTCGAGTGTCTTTTTGTTGTTGAGCCCTGCTCCTTTCAGGATACCCTTGGTTCGCATCTCATGCACGTCCACCTCCCGATGCATCAACATGGACAGGACGAGGAGGTACGAGCAGACAGCAGAGTCTTCAAATTTCGCCGCCTCTTTATCAAAAAAATCTGGCGTCGTGCATAGCTCGAGAGCCGCCATGCTGACGAGCCAGCTTGCACGTGCGTCGTTGAGAGACAGCGTCGCCATGGAGAGCTCAGCGAAGATGATCCATTTATTGGCGAGGCCCATGTCTGGGAGCTCCGTTGTTTCCTTACCTGTGAGGAAGATGCCCATTTCAGCAAGCTCGACAGGACCAGCTGAAATTGGTATTGATTCCATTTTCTCTAAATCTGAAGATGAGAGCTCGAGTTTGCTTCTTGTTGTTTTTCCTACAGCGTAGAACCGGAGGAGGCTAAGGAGATGCGGTGCATTATTGTAGTAGTCTTTGTTCCAGACAACACGAGACGATCCAGGGCGGAGAACCCGGTCTTGCAGAAAGCCATAATCCCGCCACATCTGAATGAACATCCTCATGCTCTCCACGGGGTTGGCCGTGCACTTGTTGATGAAGGCGCCTACCAGCTCTAAGGGGATCTGGTTCTCAAGCAGCATGATGTCAAGAGCGATGTCATTGTCGTTGGCCTCGAAGAAATCCCACAGGTCTGTGTCGTCTTTGTCGAACGGCTTGCCCGACTTCCTAAGAATGTATATCACCAAGAAGCAGGCGTCATAGAGCATCATCGGTAGGAAGTCGTCCTCATAGCGGATACCTGCCATCACGTCCTTGTCGTAGAGACAGCAGGCACCGATTTACACAGCGGTGGAGATCACCACTTCATACAAGTCCCCGACCGAGACGCCGGAATTGTCGCTGACCTTTTTGTACTCCTGGATGCAGTACGCCGCAGCCACATGCTTCATCTTCTCCGCCTTCTGGAGGTGGTCTCGGCCGTGGTAGTAAGGGCCGATGGCTATGACCTTGGGCACAGTACACCAATCTCCGAGAGCTTGAATGCCTGGAGGGTACCTATGCATCTTCGTTTTCATCAATTCGGCATCCTCCTTGAACTCCTTTCTTCTTTCCAGGAACAGCTGCTCAGGATACTTCACATAGATCTCCACAGGATCTTGGTCAATATAGGTATCCACAGGATCTGGATGATGATGCTGTGCGGCCGCAGCGTAGTAGTTGTAGTAGTTGTACTCAACCAGTTGCTGGTGCCCTCCGCTGGAGTAGCTGCTAGCAGGGACGAAATACGGTTGGAAGCTGCAGGAGGAACCAAATATGTCGGCGATGGACCCATACCGCAAAGGGTGGCCGACGGCAGGAGCCCATACTTGAGCATCATCAGCTGGTGCTACTTCAGCGGTCCTGCCCATGCAGCAGCGGATATGGATTCCATATATGCGCTGCTAGCTCCAACCGCCAATTATGCTGAACACACACAGAAATATGTAGTTTGCGGCAATAAGCATTTCACAGAATTAAAAGGATGTACGAAATGGTGAAGAGTAGTGGAACATACAAAAGAAACGAAACTGCATGCTAGCTAGCTTGTATACAATCAGAATTGAACGTAATGTACTCATGAGTGAAACATATCTTCAGCAGGGTTAGTGATGAGAAGATCCAAATGGAGAAGAGAAAAGAATACTTACAGTAGTGAGCAGGGCAGAAGAAGCACAGCCTTCTCGACGCTCCTCTTATAGAGCGTCAGTTCAAAGTACGCAATGTTCTTATCCAAATAAACACTACCGGACTCGCCTTCTTTGCCGACGGCCTCAAGCCATCGGCGAAGGCTTTGCCGACGGCCTACCACGTCGGCCGTCGGCAAAGGACCGTCGGCAAAGAATTGGTCGGTAAAGACTTCTTCGCCGAGGGCAAAGCTTTGCCGACGGCCACACCACCCGTCAGCGAAGGAGCCACGTCAGCGGCTGCGCCGTCCCACTAACGGCGGTCTTTGCCGACGGCTGACGCGGCAGGCCGTCGGTAAAGGGCATTTTTTTGTTTTTTTAAAAAAAATTGATGACTTTCTTTGCCGATGGCCGGCTGTCGGCAAATACTTGGTAAATTTGCCGACGGCCAGGCCTAGCCGTCGGCAAAGCTGGGCCGTGCTGGAGAAATGAACCAGCTTTGCCGACGGCCAGCCGTCGGCAAAGCTGGGAAAAATTTTTTTCGCTTTTTTTTGCTGTTTCCTTTCGTTCATTCGTCATTTCAGCACATATATATCACATAATAAATATTTCATCACATATAAACCACAATTCAGCATGAAATTTAGTTTCAACATTAATCGACACATGATCGTGCTCAAATCCATCGATACAAGTCCACAATACACATACCATGGCCATAAGAGTCTATACATGGCCAATGTGCAACAATCCCATAGATAAAGGTCCAAATACGAGAAGTAAGGCTATCTAGCTAGCAGCGTCGTCATCAGGTGTCCCAGATCCCCCACCTTGCTCCCACGGAGCCCAACCCGACTGCGCAGACGTACCGTAGTTCCACCTGTACTGTGGCGCTGGGACGCTTGCCGGCCCGGAGTGCCCCTGCTCCGTCAGCCATGTGGCCACGAGGAGTACCCGTGCTGTGACGTTGGAGGAGGCCACAGGTACTGCTGCATGGGGTAGGTGGCGGGGTAGGTCGCGTAAGCCGGACTGCCCTGCGGTGGAGAAGGACCCAGTGGAGGGCTGGCACCTAGAGTTGGGTTCGAACCCGCCGACTGTGCCTGCACAAAGGCCAAGTGATGTAATTAGTACCTGCAGGATGGCCGCACAACCTAAAGCAACATGCAATATACTCACCGATGAAATGTGTACTGGAAAAGGCACTGGAAGTGGAACTGGAACTGGTGGTGGAGCGAAGATCGAGGCAGGAGGTTCTTCCGTTCCTGGGATCTAGGAACGGATGTAGCCGGTCAGCTGCGCTATCGAACGCTGGTAGTGCTGCGACATTGCCGCCATCTGCTGCTGATAGGCCGCCTCCTGCTGCTGACGCAGCGCCTCCTGCTGCCTTATCATCTCCTCACGCCTCGCTGACTGGGCCGCCTGGCTGGCCTGCAGCTGTTCGACCGCGGCCTGCAATATTACACCCGCAAGGTTGATTGTATGTGAAGGCAAGGTACATCATGTGTGAAACGAGTGAACGACGAATGAAACTGCACTTACCTAGAGTGACATCATCATCTGCGCACTGCTCGACCTCCGAGGCGCTATGGGGATTTCCGACCCGCCACTTTCCGCGTCTTCTTTTCAGATCTGGCTCAGTGTCGGAACAGAGGACGAGTCGATGGCGGCGTTGGCAATAGCGTACCGGCCGTGCTGCTTCCCTCCTCCTGTCTTCATCACGAGCCGCGTGTCCAGGGGGGCCGTGGTGGGGTCAAACGTTGGCCCATGTAGCGTGACACCCACCTCGACATACTTGGCGAGGTTGTTGTAGATGTTGATGCTGCCATAGACGTCGGGCCCATCCTCCGGGTTGTAGACGGTGGACGGCGCTGACGCTTTGCCCTTGCGAGAAAGGGCAAACCCCGTGAACTCGTTGATTTGCTGCCCCTGATGGTACTCCTTCTGCAAGGATAACCGAAGCATGGTTAGAACTTACAAATAGTGACAATTGAGAGCTATAATAAATGGATCAACAGAAGCATACCCAGTCCTCCATGAACTCAGGGAGCGTTGCCCGAGGATGTGTGGTGGTGTGTTGCCCGAGGATGCTCCAGGCGTTTTCTCCGATCTTCCTTGCGGTCCGCGTACGCCTTGTCCGTTTGCCACGCACGCACAATTTGAAGCCAGCAGCCGGGGAACTTATCGCACCAGGTTGGACACACCTGGATGGCATTCAAGTATTTGATATTCCACGCGATGAATTGAATGTACTACTCCTCGAAGAGGAATCATAACGTTCGTACTTAATT
Source organism: Bothriochloa decipiens (assembly GCA_023333625.1). NCBI lineage: Eukaryota > Viridiplantae > Streptophyta > Magnoliopsida > Poales > Poaceae > Bothriochloa > Bothriochloa decipiens. The sequence goes on along the minus strand of CM041633.1, from coordinate 50,561,841 downwards.
AATTACCTGCATGTACTGCTCCTCGGTGAGGTCGGTCTCCCTCTCCAGTAGCAACTCCCTGACGTCCTCCTTCCTCACCACCTCGCGTTTCACATCGGCGTAGTAGGTGATGATGGCCTGGAGATGCGCCTCATGGTACATGTCCTTGAGACGGCTGCGGCAGACCGCATCCTGCCGCCGCGTCGCCTGCTGCTCATCGTGCCCCTCCTCCAACTGGAAGTACAACTACACACATGATTACAACATCATTTCATTGTTTCAAGAAAGAGCAATGAATGCGTGGTCTTGAAATATGCGGTGCAATGCAAAGACTCACCCAAAACTCCCTCAAGATCTTGTGAGCAAGAACTTCACCAGATACGTCCTGCACCCGGTAGAAGTGGTCCCATTTGTATGGGACGATCTGCTGACCCTCGATGGTGACCAAGCCAGGGTAGTGCTTTTTAATGAGCAAGCCCTGGATGCCATTGACATGGCGTGAACTCTTCTTGTCGGTCACCTTTATCCAGCCGCTGCATGAGTCATTAACCACAATTGTTAGTCGAAAATTTCAATCTCAACATGTCATATGAACAACTAGTGAAATCAACAATGGTTACTTACATCTTGCCCGCGGGTCGAATCACTGGGCGGCGGTCGAGGGGCGGTGGGTCGGGGAGCGACGAGGCCCCGCGCTGGTAGGGCTTGCTCGAAGCTGTGGAACTCGACGTGGCTGGTGTATCCTTGCTGCTGAGGTCGTCGCCACCGTCGCCGTCGCCGTCACCGTCGCCGTCGCCGTCACCGTCACCGTCACCATCACCGGTCGTTGTCACCTCGTTGTCGAACAGCCTCCTGGACAACGTGCCATGGCTGCTGCGGGGGTGCTCCACGTCAACGCCCGCTCGTCGACGTGCGCCTCGTCCTCGCCACCGGCGGCCGCTGCCTCCGCGTTGGCGTTGGTCGTCATGTATGTCGAGCGGACCCCTATCCTCAGCGACCTCCTTCCGCCCACCATCTTGTCGAGTGCCTGCATTGACAAAGATTAAAACCGTTAGTATGAAAATGACTAGTACTTGTAAAGAAACATAATTGCAAGGTAAAAATAATAACAATATAGTATTACATGAATTAGAAATTATCGTCTCCGCAAATGGCAATATGGCTGGTGTGTACTCGTCGCCATCACTACTGTCATCACCACTATCAATATTGTCAAGCTCGCGCAAGTGTTGGGCGAAATCTCCATCTTCATCAGGCTCTCCATCGTCATGATAATCTCCATCGTCATCAGGCTCTACATCGTCCTCTTCAACTCTGTTGCGCTTCATCTGCCACTCCTCAAGGATTTGTAAGTCCTCAGGATCGTGCACCTCATCACCCTCGTCCTCATCGATGTCGTTGTTTACTTCCATACCCATCAGCGATAGAATGTCTATCTCCAAACTGCCTTCTAGCCCCTCAGGTTGATAGAACTCATCTGTACTTGGGTCAAAGTTGTAATTATCATCGTTTGGGACAGGCGGTTTACTGTGCGGTGGTACCGACTGCACAAGGCTCCAACCTGCAAGATTCTCGTCTTTTTGGCATGCCCATGGGAGGTAATAAACCTGTGTGGCATCTCGGTTAGCCACAATATAGACATCATCTTGTTCATATTTAGAATCTTGTCTAATTTCGACTTGGCCAATCTTAAGGTCCTTTCTCGTGTCATTAGGATCAAACCAATGGCATTTGAATACCACAGGCTTACAACCTAGGTCTTTGCCAAAGTCAAGCTCCAATATCTCTTCGACTATGCCATAATAGTCCTTCTCATCCGAGCCCGGTGTACGAACTCCGCTGCACGTGGTATTTAGGTTGCCACGATTCTCTTCGTAGCTTCTTGTGCGAAAGCGATAGCCATTCACATCATAAACATTGAATGACTTGACCTTTCGGGCGAAGCCATTGCCCACGTGTCTCAATTCATCACTCATTTCAGCATCATGAAGAGCCTTTGTACAGAACCAATTTACGAAACTAGGCACTCCATGTCTGAGAAGATGGTCTTCTTCTTGCTCGATAGGAGCCGTTCTGCCTCTCCAGTGTTCATTAATATATTCCCTGGAAAGACAATAGGCAAGGGGGGTTATATCGATAGGTAAATGATAGTGGCGTATGTAACAAGCTGGGCTAGAACTTACTTATGATAAGGAATGCATTCGTCAAGGTTCAACAACAAGCACATCATGATAGTGTGCCACTCCTCATGCCACAAGTTCTTGTTGACCCCTGCGCCTCCTCTTCCGAGATCACCTCTGAAAAGGCTGAGGTTCGATGAATTCTCGTCGATGTTGTAACGAGGGGTTGGATCGCGCGGCTTGCGTAGTTTTTCAGTATAGTACGCCTGTGTGAATGTCGACACCTCCTCCAGTACGAATGCCTCTGCCACGGAAGCCTCAATTTTGGCTTTATTTCTGCACTTTTTCCGAAGAAGCTTTAGACACCTCTCGATTGGATAGCACCAACGGTGCTGCACGGGCCCCCCCAACCGTGCCTCGGTTGGTAGGTGCAGTATCAGATGTTGCATGGACAGGAATAAGCCGGGTGGAAATATCATCTCCAACTTGCTGAGCAACAGAGGTGCAGCCTTCTCCAGTTCAATACAAACATCCCGAGATAACTCCTTGGCACAAAGTTGGCGGAAGAAAAAGCTCAACTCTGCCAGGACGCGCCACACTGGCTCGGGGAGGTATCCCCGTGTCATCGCAGGAAGGATCCGCTGAATCCATATGTGGAAGTCATGACTCTTCATCCCTAAGACTTTCATAGTAACCAAGTTCACTCCCCTACTCAGATTCGCGGCATACCCATCAGGGAATTTTAACGTTGTGATCCACTGCAGTACTTCCTTCCTGTCTCCCCTTTTTAGGATGTAATTGGCCGGCGGCTTTTTCCATCTCTTGCCTTCGACAGGGGGCTTCATCACTAGATTTGGCCTATCACAAATCGTTTCAATGTCGAGTCTAGCCTTAACGTTGTCCTTTGACTTCTTGCCAATCTCCATGAGTGTTCCCCAGAGTGCCTCGGCGACATTCTTTTCTGTGTGCATTACATCGATGCTGTGTGGAAGAAGAAGGTGCTTGTAGTACGGGAGCCTAGTCAAGCCCGATATATGAGTCCACATGTGGTCGATGCCATAACCTTTAAAACCACCATTCTCTTCATCAATCTCGAGAGCCTCTATCTGGTCAAGGATGTCGTCTTGGGTCTTAGCCCGAGGGATGGGGCCAACGACTTCAACACCTTTCATGAAGTGCTTTTTATCTCGTCTCAGTTCATGGTCCTCAGGCAGGAATTGACGATGTTTGTCGAAAGAAGAATACTTCCCACCCTCGGCAAGCCAGGTGAACATCACATCTTCCTTGCATGTTGGGCAAGGGAACTTCCCGTGAACACACCACCCGCTGAATAAGCCATACGCCAGGAAGTCATGCATTGAGTACTGGTACCACACATGCATTGTGAAGTTCATCTTTGTAGCTCGGTCGTACGTCAGTACCCCTCTTCCCAAGCACGTTGCAATTCATCCCACACTGGCTGCATGAACACACCCATATTGTTGCCCGGGTGTCCAGGTATTATCAACGTCAAGAACACGTTCCTCGGATCGAACATGATGCCGGGGGGAAGATTGAGGGGGATCACGAACACGGGCCAACAAGTGTACGGGGCCGCCATCATTCCAAACGGGTTGAACGCATCTGTTGCCAGTGCTACGCATACATTCCGAGCCTCCGCAGCCTTGCTAGGATTCATCTGATCGAAGTACTTCCATGCATCACTATCCGCTGGGTGCTGCATCTTGTCATTGTATCGTTTGCCCTTCTTGTGCCACGTCATTTGTTTCGCGGACTCCTCTGTCATGTACAGCCGTTGCAGCCTCGGTACGACAGGAAGGTGTCGTATGACCATCTTTGGGATCTTAGACTGTTTCTTAATGCCATCACTTCCTTCTACCTCCACGTACCTAGAGGCTTTGCACTTTGGACAGTACTTTAAGTTCTCGTGGTCTCCCCTGAACAGGACGCACCTGTTCTTACAAGATTGGATCGCATCATACGGCATCTTGAGTGCACGAAGGAGCTTCTGTGACTCGTACGTGTTCTTCGGCAGGATGTGAACCTTCGGAAGCAGTTCGCCAACAGTCGCCAACACAAGATCAAAACCCTCTCGACTAATGCCCAGTGAAGACTTCAACGCTATTAGGCGTGAAATGGCATCCAGACGCGAGATCAAAGTGTTCTCGTGAAGGGCCTGCTTTGCCGCCTCCATCATGGTGTAGTACGCGGTTGCGGTCTCCTCTGGATCTTCTTCATCCACCTCCATTTCCTGAACCAACCCCGCATCGGTGATGTCTGCCATGAACTCTGCCATCCTGGCATCTTGATCAAACCCCTGGAGGTCATGTCTCACGTCCTCCCCCGTAATACGAGGGCGTTCACCATGGTAGATCCAGCGGGTATAGTTTGGAACGTATCCGTTCGTCCAAATATCTTTGTACATGTGAGTGAAGTCTTTCTTTTTCTTGTTCTTACACTTGCTGCAGGGACAAGGCATCCGACATGACCCTTTAGCAACTAGGCCAAATGCTTGCTTCAGGAATTCATCTGTCCCCCTAACAAATTCATAGCTCTTATTTGTGAAGCCCGTGTACATCCACTCACGGTCAGCCATCCTCTGTCATGCGCCAATGTAAGCGAGTAATAAAAGTAGCATATGCATCTACAAGGCGTTCCTACCATCTAATAGGTGAAGGATAGGTCCTAATCCCACCCGAGGATGCGTAGATGAGGTTAGCTTCCATGCTCCACTCCCGTCCAAGATGGAAATTCAGCAGCACCTCCCCGCTGTTCTCCCGATACACGTCCCGACAGGGAGGGTGTGTATCCGGAGAACAACGGGGAGGTGCTACCGAAACTCCGACTCAATCGGGGGCGGAACATGGAAGCTAACCCATCTACGCATCCTCGGGCTGTCCAAAAAACGCGGACAATCCAAAAGAGATACCGTCGCAGATATGCACTGATCCGCATACCAACGACCACGTATCCCTTTCGGACGGGAGACGCCTAACTCAGTTACGTGAATATATATATACAGAGAGAGATAGAGAGAGGAAGAGATGTTATTTATACCTTGGGTGGCGGTGGAGAGAGGCTAGCGGGGTAGTGGCGAGCTGGGGCACCGCTCTACAAAAGAGGAAACACAACACTATTAGTAAAAAAATTCGACAGAACCTCCCCTGCACGGGAAGGTTTCCAAAACCTGCAAGAAACAAGCCGGCTCGATGGCCAACATCACATATACGGCACGAAGGCACAAATGCACCTTAGGCTAGCTTGTAGGTTTCATCATGGGCCCAAAAAGATACACAAGAAAAAGGAAATTGGCCTCAGTCAGCTTGATAAGTTCATAGCAGCCATAAAGCATGTGACACATCTAGCCCAAAGGCTACAACACATTCTGACAGGTTGGAGTGTTGTTTGGGCATGGATGTATCACATGCTTTGATGACAACCATAAAACAATATAGGATATGAAGGCTGTTTCATCATTGGCCCAAAATAAACACAAAGGCACCTTATACGGCACGAAGGCCACACATCAACAAACTAGGAACGAAGGCCGTCAACGACACATCGACACGAAGGCCAACAACACAGGGGCTTTACCTTCTCCTCCGGTGACGCGCAAGGACGACGGCGTGGATGAACGGGTCGTCGGTCCAAGGTTCTTCCTCCTCCTTCCCCCCTTCTCCTCCTTCCTTCCTTCTCCTTCTTCCTCTTCCTCTTTCCCTTCTTCTTCCTCCTCCCCTTCTTTTTCTTCCTCCCTTCTTCTTCTTCCTCCCTTCTTCTTCTTCCTCCTTCCTCCCTTCTCCTTCTTCCTCTTTCTCTTTCTACTTCTTCTTCCTTCTTCCTTTTTCTTTCTCCTCCCTTTTTCTCCTTCTTCACCTAGCGGGAAAGTAGGATGGGTGGGGAGGCGTGCCAGGGGAGGAGGCTGGGGGCGTGGCGGCTGTGGGGGGCGCCGACGGTGGCGCGGGCGGGGCAAACGGGCGAGCGGGGCCGGCAGCTCGGGCGTGCGGGGCAGGGGGCGCGGTTGGGCGGGGACGGCGGCGCGGGCGTGTGGGGCAGGGGGCGTGGCAACGGTGCGAGGCGGCGGCGGCGGCGCGAGC
>CM041633.1:50537516-50547705 GCA_023333625.1 Bothriochloa decipiens | reverse complement strand
TATGTTGCCAGTTGGACAAATAAGAAAACCAAAGAAAGAGAAAGCTTGACGAAGTCTTCGTAATTGACTTAGTGAGCTTCCTACAGGTCCACTGGGGTTTGGTGGGGTTAAATAGTTCCTATGTAAGATTTGCTGTGACGTATGACCGTATCCTAGATTGGCCAAAGTTAATTACGTAAGGACATACATCGTCAATGAGTTTTTTCTTTTAAGTACATCACCATTAGATTAGAGTTGACGGTCGTCCTATGCACTACTCGGCAGTAGTAGCAGAAGCAAGGAAGGGAAAGGCTATTTATTTATTGTGGGTTCAATGTAAAATAGACCAACCAAACCGTGTCGCACACGTCGTTCGTTTTCCTACTGTTCATGTATGTATTTGAGAAATTGAGAGGCGTTGATTATTTCGTAGACCCAGCTTAGCCGAAGCATTCAGGGGCGGACCTAAGCTTTCTCACCTGTTCAAACCAACCGATTTGATATCGAGCCAGAGTTGATTGATTAACTGGGTTATATATACTAGTGGATAGGCACGTGCCGCACGTGCTTGTCGCATCTGTGGGCATTGAAAGAATTTGGTAAGGATGAAATCATAATATTTTTTCAAATAATAATAATAAGAATAATCGGGTGTATGCTGATAAGCTAATAAGCCAGCTGGTGTAGTTTTATTTGAGAGAAATCACAGTATCAAGTGAACATGGCATATCCAGCAAATATTTGGTTGCAAAATTATGCCAAAATAATCAAATGAAACAAGCTCCAATCAACGAGTTTGTCCTTTAAACGTACTCCTATTGTGTTTGAGTTCATTTATTTTCAAACCATCTTATATGCACTAATAAATGAAACAACAAAATCAGAGATATTTCAACTTAAACTAAAATTGGTGTCGGTTAACCATTTAAACTGGAGTACAAAGATCATTACGTTTTACAATAAACCATTGTCACTTCTAGCACGAGGAATGCCCCCTCTGCCATTGGTCTTGATGGCTGCGGCGTCGTCCATGGCGGGCAGCTTGAGGACGGTTGACGACAAGATGGGTTCTTGATCTTGATTCTGAATTGTGGAGGAAAGGAACGAGGAGGGGTGGCGATAGGACCGATGGAACTGTGCATCGGGCGTGTGCGGAGACGGAACTGTTGGTGGCATAGGACCGACGCGCCGGTTGCGAACGGACGAGAGGGTGGCAAGAGGGACCGAGCGGATGGGAAGGAGTCACATGTTGAGAGGGAGCGGTTGGCGGCCTTCGTTGGCCAGCAGAGGCACGCAGCGGAGGCATGCAGCGGAGAAAGGGAAACAAGCTGTCATGTAAGGACGTCCGTCTTTGGTAACCATCGGATGGACAATCTGGACATATTGGACGGATGATATCTTGAGCGGGTGCCCTCCAGTTTATTAATTAAATGCTATTTCTCTTTTATGTGGTGCGGCCTACATCATCCTCTAATTTGCACCACCGTTTGATAAAAAAAACACTCAAGTCCTAACCGTCTACAACAACCTACTTGGAGTCCTTATAATTATTTATTTACTTACCACTACCTTCGTTTTACAGAATAGTTACAATATTTCAATTACTATTATTGCATTATTTTAGTAGTAAGAAAATAGCTACAATTTTTCTTATTTAATATTATTAGTGTTAATTTTGCACGATCATTATTCACTATATACAAAAGGGACAACCATATATCTGCATGCTATTTTCACTGAAGAGGCTCCTATATTACATTCCTACTATATTTTCTCAATAATTTTAAACTCCTTTCCACAGGTAATGATTTCTTTATTATACCCATGTATCTCTTATTTGTACAATTAATCTTGGTGTCGAAAACAAAAACGAAAGTGTGAAAATTTTTACCTCTTCCAGTTTTTTATCTAATAATAATAATAATAATAATAATAATATCAACAACAACAAATAACACCAAATATCCCGCCACTACCACGTGTGTGGGGAATTCATGTAGTACCGACAATGAGCAGGTCGATCCCAGACTCCCAGTGCCATATGCGGGTATGTAGGTCTTCCCATGCGTGCCGTGGAAGCAGTTCCAGCAGGCAGCAGCACGACGTCACAGCTCCATCGGCCAGAAGGAGGCCAGCTGAGGTCATGGAGCTGAGCCGCGCCAGGTGAGCTATCCACGCTCTTTTAGCAGAGAGACGTGGCCGTTTGGATCTGCCAAGTCGTCGCCGTTGTCGTCTCGCCTGTCCGATGGAGGTTGCCATCAAGACGCGTAGGTCCTTCATGGCTTCGTGCATAGTAGGTGTCCACGACGACCATGACCTGACTGTCTGACCTAGCCCGGTCCTAGCCACCAATGAAACAAGCGAGAAAGCTAAGGCGCAGATATATTACTCATCTGTTGCTTGCATTGACAAGAGCTCGTCATGTGCTATAGTATGTTATTACTAGCAAGACAGAAGACCAAGGCCGGGGGATATTCACACAACTTCTTTTTTTTTTTTTTGACCGAAGATTTTCACTGAACAAAGATTTGGAGTTTGTTGAACTACTCGACACGTTATCAGAAAAACAAAGATTGGAGTGTAATAAGTTATAATAAACGAGCCTTGTTTTCTCATCACTTAAATTTCATCACAGGTTCTTAGTAAGTACCAACAAACTTCAATTGCCAACTGCTTAGCCACGCCGGCTAAGTAGTCAAGACCGGACAAGATATTTCTGACGCATTTCCTTTTAAATTCGCCGTTATTACGACTTCTTGTACTACCAGTACCGTACCGTCTCAGTATAAATACTCATGACGAGCAGCTAGCGTCCTCCAAGGTTGCAAGCAGATCGATCACCATCCCTAAAGCTCTTTAACTCCGGCAATACATACACAAAATCTAGAGGTCATTTTAATCAGCCGCCCCAGGGAAGATGACCAAGAACGACAAGGAAGGTAACCTACTATCTGAACACCGCGCTTATGAATACATTGCTTTACTTGGTTGATTGAGGGAAGACGTGTCTAGAACCATTTTATTCTTCTTTCCTTGATGACAAAGTTGTGTTTAAGATGTGTATAAAGAGGAAGCTGGTTCATTAGTTGTACAAACGCGTAGGGTATATATATATAGAAAAGGCTCATCGGGGCAGCAGCGCTGGCGGCGGAGAGGCCCGTGGGGACAGCGGTGCTTTGCAGAGGACCCCGAGGGTGGTGACATGGCCCGTGAGGGTGATGGCGCGGGCGCCAAAGTGGCCACTGAGGGCAGTAGGGAAGACCATTGTAGCAAACATGTGCATGATACCTTTGGGGGTGGCAGGGTGTGGGGAGGAAGAGGATAGCAATTCAATTGAAGGGGCGCACAGGTTAGGGTTGGGGGGGGGGGTTGTTATGTCCAATGTGGGACACAAACGTGGCCTTTTAGCGGGTGTTGCCATTTTTTTTGGCGTGACGATGTGCGGTCACGAGGAGGAAAATAAAGGTCCAGACGGTTAGACGAACAGATAAGACCTCTCCTGATGGTTTGCCAAGGCCAACATGTTTCTTTGGTTTATTCCTGATGGTTTTCATATTTGCTGTTGGCTCGTAATAACCGACTCTAAATATGAAAACCGTAGTATAGCATGGTGCAGATCTAGGACAATACTTTAGAGAGGGCACACATCTCAAGAACTAAGAGAAATTAACATGTGAATGAAATTCATCAATGCGGAGCCCAGTGTAAATCATCTGAGCTGAGGCATACATGTTCTTCTTTTGCAAGCCACTATAGCTTTGAGACAAACAAATTCCAAGGGCCAGTTCTGCCTAGTATAGGGTTAAATAAATATCAACTATTTGTGGCTTGCTTTATTTTCAGGAGGTCCTACAAAGAAAAAGTCAAACAGAAGCCAATATGATAAATTTCTTACAACTCGCACAAAGAATGAGGTGCAAAAGGCCCCGTTTAAAGACCTATTGCAGAAGTCCAAAGAACACCATGACAAAATCCAAGGTATGTTGATGTTGGAGCGTGATGTTACTTTTACTCCATTACGTCGATCACTGTAACAATTTTGGTTGGTATATAAAACGCTCGTGATTGTTTGTGATGACCCTGCATACTAGCCTTCTTTATCCTTTGATGCTCATTAGTTTGTCCATACTAATTAGTTCTTCATACTTCCTTATTAACATAAATATTTATATACTAGCTTTCTGCACACTTTGATGCTGGTTAGTATGTCCACATACTGATTGGTTCTCAAAAATGCCTCATTAACGTAATTAGTTCATATAGTGCTGGTTTTCGGATTAGGACAGTGAGAGCTTATTTCGGTGCCTACTGCTGATTGTGTCTTTAATTCAATATGTTTAGTTCAATATTTGGTTATATATGGATAGTCATGCTAAGTACCTTCCTCCTTTGCAAGCTACTACAATTTTCAGACAAAAAACTTTAGTAAGTGCTGGGTCCGCCTAATGGACAGTTAAAAAAATCCTTACTATCTGTGGCTTGCTTGATTTTCAGTAAGTGCTAGGAAGAAAAAGGAAAACAGGAGCCAATATGATAAATTTCTTACAACTCGCACAAACAATGAGGTGCAAAAGGCGCCACTTAAAGACCAATTGCAGAAGTGCAAAGAACACCAGGACATAAACCAAGGTATATTGATGTTGAAGCATGATGTTACTTTTACTCCAATATGTAACTATAAAATTTGGTTTGTAGATTTGTTGCTCTTTAGATGCTCATGTTTAGTGTGTGATGACCCTCCATACTTTCCTTCTTTATCCTTTGATGCTTATTAGTTTTTCCATACTGATTATTTCTTTATACTGTCTTAACAATATATTTATTTCTATATTAACTTTCTTCACACTTTAATGCTCATTAGTCTATCCATATTGATTAGTTCTTAACAATGACTGATTAACGTAATTATTTCATATGTGATAGTTTTGGATTGGGATAGTGAGTGCTTATTCCGGTGCCTACTACAGATTGTATATTTAATTCAATGTCTTTAGTTCACTATTTGGTTATACGAGCCTATTATTGCTAAGTACCTTGCTCCTTTACAAGCTAATATAGTTTTCATGCAAAACAATACTGAGGGCCGGGTCCGCCAAATAGACAATTAAAAAAATCTTAACTATCTATGGCTTTCTTTATTTTTAGGTGGCCCTATGAAGAAAAAGGAAAATAGAAATCAATATGATAAATTTCTTACAACCCGCACAAAGAATGAGGTGGAAAAGGCGCCTTTAAAAGACCTACGGCAAAAGTCCAAAGAACATGAGGGCACAAACCAAGGTGTTACTTTTACTCTAGTATGTCTCTCTGAATTTTTGTTGGCATTTATGATGCTATTTAGATGCTGATGATTAGTGTGTGACCCTCCATACTAGCCTTCTTTATCCTTTGATGCTCATTATTTTGTCCATATACTTATTAGTTCTTCATATTGCCCTATTATCGTAATTATTTCCATACTAGCTTTGTTTATATTTTGTGCTCATTAGTTTGTCCATACTGATTAGTTCTTCATACTGCCTTATTAATGTAATTATTTTGCATAGTGCTGGTTTAACGATTACGATCGTGAGAGCATATTGTGTCCGCTTGCAGAATGTGTCTTTAGTTCCATATATGGTTATTTATGATTTATCTTGCTAAGTATATTGCTCCTTTGCAAGGTGTAGTTTTCAAAAAAAAAGGTAGCAAAGGCTAGGTCCACATAATAGCAGGTTAAGAAAATCTTTAACTATTTGCGGCTTTCTTTGTATTCAGAAACTTCTAAGTTGAAAAAACCTAGGTACACTATTACAGTTTATCACTTCCGTAGCGGGCCAAAATACTTTACCACCACAGGCAGCGTCTGCTTGCGGCGCCATGCCACGGTAAATCTGACGGCACCGCAGTGGGCGCTGGTGCCCACTGCAGTTAATGTGTATTATACGTAGCAGGCCCTTAGGATGCCTGTTGTGGTAAAAGATTTTGGAAAAACAAAAAAGGAAAAAAAGCCCGTATGGGCTTGGATCCCACCGCCACCGCCGAACCCTAGCGCCGCCGGGAGCTCACCAACGTCCGTAGCGGGCAAATTCGGTTCTCCGCAGCGGGCACCAGCGTCCGCTGCCGTTGCCATGCCATGGTAAATGGCAGCACCACCGCAGCGGGCGCTAGGCCCGCTACCATAAATCGTTTGTACCTCAACAGGCGGATTAGGATGCCCGCTGCGGTAAATAAATTCAAAAAAACAAAAAAGTCCAAAATCCCTAGATAGTCCTGCCGAGCGCATCCACGGGCCCGACGAGGGTTACAGTGCCACCGCCGCCGGATCCGGTCGTCCCTGCCATGGATCCGTGCCGCCACCGCCGGATCCGGTCATCCCCGCCGTGGATATGTGCCATCGCCGCCGGATCCGGTTGTCCACGCCGTGGATCCGCATCGCTGTCTGATCCGTCAGCACCGGCCCCGTCATCGTCGCTACAATCGGAGCTGCTCAAAGCTGACCCGCCCCGTCGTCGTCGCCATGGATCTGAGAGAGAAGCAGAGGTGAAGGGCCTCCACACTGGATTTGGGAAGATGAGAAAGAGTAAGACAGGGGGCATAATACCTGGTCAGAGACGAACTTCATGCCTGGTGCCTCGCCAGCCTTACTCCGCTCCTTGAGCTGCCAGCCGATGAAGACCCGCTACCGCCGGGAGGAGAGGGGACAAGGTCAGATCCGCCGGGAGGATGCGCCGCGCGCCAGGATCTCGGGCGCCCCATCACGGACCCGATCGAGCGCCATCGCAGAGCCAAGCGCCGTCATGTCACCGAGCATCTTCGCGGCACCAAGCTCCATCGCGGCACCAAGCACCGTCGTGGCCTCGTGGGCGTCGTCACGGCCCCGCGCCCCCTTCCCGTGCACATTGCCCAGTGCTGGTGGGCTGGTTGTTGCAGAGAAGGAGGAGGACTGGAGAAGGAGGAGTAGGATTGGAGAGAGAGTGGCCGATAGGATGGCGCCTTCGCATGAGTTCTGGTGGGCTGGTTGTTGGAGAGAGAGTGGAGAGAGGGGGCTAGTGGGTGTGAAGAGTGAAACCCTAACTCTGTTATTTATATGAGGAGCCAGGTTGGGCTATGGTAAACTAAAAGTGCTCGCTATGGTAAATCGTGGGGATTTACCACAGCGGGCATAAAAAAACATCCATTGTGGAGTCCATTTTTGCAACGCTATGGTTATTCATTTTTGACGTATTGGAGACCCGCCGCCACGCCACCGGGAGGAGCTGGTGCCCGCACGCCGTCAGGAGGAGTTGGATCCGTCGAATCTGTGGGCCTGAGGATAGATCCACTGAAGAACGCTCCACCAGTTGCCAGAGACTGTCGTCGTGGCTCCAAAGAGATGGACCACCGTGGGAGCCCGCCACCACCATAGGAGGCCACCACGTCATGGATCCTTGGACCATGGTAGATCCATGCCACCCCACCATGGATCCATGCCACTCCGCCAGGATCCACCGCCCTTGCACCAAGGTTGCCTGGATCCGGCCATCATGTGGGCCGCCGTGTCCACCCCTCTGCATCCCTGGCTCCTCACAGTAGATCCTTGCCTCCTCGCTGCACAACCTAGTATGAGAGGGTGAGTGAGATGGAGAGAGAAGGAAGTTGCCGAGAACAGAGGTTGGAGTATCTGGTCGCCGCGCCGTTGTGGCCTTTCCACACCATGCCACCATGAGCCCTACTTGCGCTGGGATCTGGTGAGAGGGAAGGTGAGAAGGTGAGAGGGCTCTATTGGCTGAAAGAGGGAGGAGTAGAGTCGTGCTGGGATGTGGAGTCACGGTGGAGAGTGGAGGCACCGCGCTGGGAATGGAGTCACGGTTGCGGACTCGTGGTCTATGGACTCGTGGTCACGTGGGGATGACTGAGCTACGGCCCTGGGGACGACCGAGCTGCGGCCCTAGGGACGAGGAGTGAAGTGTGGGGAGGAGAGAAGTGAATACCCAAACCCTAATATCTCCTATATATATGGTTGTTTTCGGGCCGGCAGTGGGCTATTTGGGCCTTGGCTTTGACTGTAGCAGGCCTTATAAAGTGCCCGCTGTGGTAAATCATTTACCGCAGCTGGCATCTTAAGGTGTCCGCTGCGGTAAATATGACATTTACCGCAGCGGACACATTAAGGTGCCCGCTGCGGTAAATCGATTTATTACAGCGGGATTTTTGCCCGCCACGGTAAATAAAATTGTCCGATGGGTAAATCATGGTGAATTACTGCTGTGGGCAACCTAGCAGCCTGTCACGGAGTCTAAATGTGCAATGCTGCTGTAATTCCTTATTGACGTAGTGGTATATTGATGTTGAAGATGTTACTGTTTCTCCAGTTTATCTATCTATCAAAGTTTAGTTGGTATGTATGAGGCTTTATAGATTCTGACTAGTGTGTGATGACCTTCCATACTACTCCCACCGTCGCAAATTATAAATTATTTCAAGAATCTTGGAGAGTCAAAGCGTTTTAGTTTAATCAAATATGAATGAGAAGATAATAACAATTAGGACGCCAACTAAGTATCAAATGGATTATTCGTTGATATTTTCATAGTATGCTTATTTGATGTCACAAATTTCTATAATTTTCTCTATAATTTTGGTCAAATTTGAGATGCTTTGACTCTCCAAGGTTCTTGAAATGACTTGTAATTTGAAATGGAGGGGAGTATTTTGATATGGTCATTAGTTTGTTCATAATCATTAATTTTTCATACTGCTTTATTAACATAATTATTTCCATTCCAGCTTTCTTCGTACTGTTTTTTAAGGCAAAGTTGGTCCATACTGGTTAGTTCTTCATACGGGCTTATTAAAGCAATTATTTCACATAGTCCTAGTTTATGAATTTGGATAGTGAGAGCATAATCCGGTGCCTACTAGTCTTTAGTACAACATATTTTGTTAGATATGGCTTGTCTTGCTAAGTAACCTTTTCACCTATATTGCAGGTTGAAGATGGTTGGTACCGTGCCCCTTCTCTACATGCACTTTGGAACAAGAAATCATTTCTACCTATAGTCATCTTTTCTCACTTTAAGATTAAATGATCCGTACCTGAAGTTGTTTTGCTTAAACGTACTAAATGGAAACGTCATGGCTTTCCTTGGAAGCAAGTACAGCGTGAATTTTCATTGTGAGATGTTATTAAAATTCAGTACCTGGCTTGTTTTGCGTGAATAATTTGTACTAGGCTTTTTTCACTTAGACGAATGCTACTATAATTTGAAGTGAGAATGATTTACAAATTTCGGTGCAAAAGAATTTGTAGCTCCAAGTGTGAAGTGAAATTTCAGTGTGAAAGCAATTCATAGGAGTGAAAGTGGATACATATTTGTATGGCACGATCACAACACCATACAATGCTGATAATGACGTCGTTTGTATGGTGAAAAAAAATACTGATTTTCACCCAAACCAATGATGAGAGAAACCACTGCCGTACGACAAGCGCTTATGCTCCCAGACGTTGTTGACGACCAAAAGACAGCATCCTGTTTCCAGGTCGGCGACCGTAGTGCTCGGTGATCACATGTGGCAAAGCAAGTTTTCATGGAGAAATCGGTGATGGCAGGAAAGCTCTGCCTCCGTGTCCCAAAGGATGCGGCAACAGTATTGTATGGACCACAATCACCAAGGAGATATGCCAGCAAAAATTGGAGGAATGGGGATATCACCGAAGGAGATAGAGGCAAAAATTGGATGTACATGCTTTCATTGGATCGTTTGCCATTCGCGGGTCAAGGCGGCTGCTGCGTCACGCATCTTTGTCCTGGTCGATGAAGCTCATACCCGCGCGTTTCTCCGCTGAAATCCAAGACAGAGATGAGAGCAAAGAGATTCTAGAAAAACCGAAGGCGTGGTCCATCCAGATAGGTGGCAGCAACGCCATTAGTTCGCTACCCTCACGGTCCGTCTATGCGGCGGCGAGGATAGATGGAACCATTAGCGGTGGTGAGCGCTAGCCAACAGCAGGGGCAGTACTCAACCAATCCGTGTCCGCCATCATCTCAGGTCCGATCTGCAATCACCCCAATCAGTTAATCACCTCTCTCTTCTGGTTTTCTTTTCACGTCCAGATGCGATCCTAAGTAACCTCTGGTTTTGCAGGTATGGTAATTGCATATCATTTTACAGGGGAAGTCACGAGTCCATGAACTAGATGATTAGAAGTGCCACTACTACCTGTAACCGAAGAGATGAGGACAAA
>CM041633.1:50514608-50527402 GCA_023333625.1 Bothriochloa decipiens | reverse complement strand
CCCACATGTTCAGCAACTGCACGAAGAGTCTCATCTGGGAGGAAACACCATTTAATCATGGATTAGTAGAAGTTACGTATATGCCTTAATTATTCAATTACACTTTAGGAGAAGGAAAAATTATTGTTTTGAAATAGATAGGGGAATTGTTCAATTCTTTCAATCTGGGATGTTCAGTGGTGAGACCTACCAAACAGTTTGTCCTCATCTCTTCGGTTATAGGTAGTAGTGGCACTTCTAATCATCTAGTTCATGGACTCGTGACTTCCCCTGTAAAATGATATGCAATTACCGTACCTGCAAAACCAGAGGTTACTGAGGATCGCATCTGGACGTGAAAAGAAAACCAGAAGAGAGAGGTGATTAACTGATTAGGGTGATTGCAGATCGGACCTGAGATGATGGCCGTTGGGGATGCGCCCCAGGACCGGAGAGGCTTGTTACCTTCGTTTTGAGTCTAACTAACGAATCCAGTATTCCTTTCATATCTGTGTCCGCAGAATCCGAAGGACAGGCCTCCGGAGGTAAGACCTCCACCGAAGAGGTACCTCGGGGGACCGAAGAGTCGATCGGCGACGGAGGTCCGGCGGCGTCGTCTCCCATGCTCGCGGAGGCTGATCGACCAAGCCCTCGACTCCCGTGGTGGGGCTGCGTGGAGATGGTGATATCCCAAGACAGCAACGTCGAGGTGGTGTGATGGGCCGAGGTGAGCGTCATCGTCAAGAAGCGGACACGATGGGCCTCTCAAGGGCAATGATGGGCCTCGACCCATATGTCGTAGCGACAAAGTCACGGACCAGCTTGCCCTTGAGGGGCCAATGTGTAATAGACTCAGGATCTAGGGTGTCAATACTCCCACTGGGGGCATGCTTGTACTTTTAATCTTGAGCTAGGTAGTCACGATAAAAGGCGTAGCCCCCTGTGTAATCAAAGGGGGTTGTCCTTTGGTAGCTGCAGTGTCACCTATCCTTGGGCGCACCTTGTAATTCCACCATTTTTATATCAAGAGGAGATTTGTTTTGGTTCTATTGTCCTTCCTCATCCTAAATTTGCTGAAAACATGTCCCAATAGTTGGCGCCCACCGTTTGTGTCTGGCCGAAGATAACACCTACAGATGCCACCAAGGAACAAGACCTCCGTTAGGAGACGTACTGCCACTGAGGTGGAGGTACCACAACCCTCCACTCGCAGGAGATCAAGAAGAAACACTCGAAGCACCTACGCCTCCGCACCGGAGGATGGAGGTGATGACGAGAACAACAATACCGTGCAAAGGGGGGACCCGACTGAGCAACATCCACCTGCCCAGAACCAAGAAGATGAATTGGCTAGGCTAAGCGTTGAGATGCGCCGCATGGAAGCCGAAAGAGACAGATTAAGGGCACAGCAAGCCACCACCCAAAGAACAATACAATCATCGCGTCAAGCGTATGAGATAAGGCAGCAAATGGCCATTCTGCAAGCAGAAATACAGAGCATGCAACCTCCTACAGCAAGTCCATCAGAGACCGCTCAACCAATCACGGCAAGTCGTCCCTAGCTATAAACGTGCAAGCTACGCACACCATAATTCCAAGCCTACCCATACCAAGTGTCTTTGACCCAAAGTCACCACTGTCCGAAGGTCTGCAAAGCTCACCATGGCCTCCTAGTTACAAACCTATGTCTCTACTAAGATTCAACGGTAATTCAAATCCGAGACAGTTTATAATGAGTTTCGAAGCTGCAGTAGCATCCGCAGGAGGCAACGATAATGTAATGGCTAAATCATTTGTGATTGCAGCTGAAGATGATGGACTATCATGGTACTCAATGTTGAAGCCAAGCACTGTATACTCATGGGAAAACCTATGGGACCAGATACTGGCAAACTTTAAAGCTTACATGAGCAAGTCACTAACATCATCAGACTTGTTCAGCAACAAGCACCTCAAGGGCGAACCCCTTAGAGACTATTATCAGAGATTCCTACACCTCCGGGCTAAAGCACCAGATGTCCCTGACGGGGTAGCCATAGAAGCAGCAATCAAAGGACTTAGGATCGGCCCATTTGCTAGTCAATTGGCAAGAAAGATGCCAGCCACAATGGCTCAGCTGCACGAGGAGTTTGAAAAATACTGCAGGTTCGGTAATGACCTCCGCAAAAGATTAGAAGAAGCGGATAGCCAAAGTAAATAGTTTTGAAATAATAGCAATAGAAGCGATAACAGGAACCAGCAAAGACAACAATACCAGAATCAGCAGAAATAAGTTTTTAGTTTGCAGAGTAGCCAGCCTCGGAATGCTCGGGACAAAAAAGAAGCCAATTATGAGTAGAGAAACCAAGGAGGGCAGGGCTATAGCCAAGGCAACAAGTCCAAGAACTGGAGCAAGAACCAAAAATGAAAGAAGCCATATTGCCTCTTCCATGGAGAGGACAAAGGGCACGTCACACGGGATTGCCCAAAAGCCCAAGAGACATTTGACAAGACGAATTGTAAATAGTCACAACTACAACCCTAGCAGCAAATAGTAGAGAGGTAAATCACACTCACGGTTCGCAGCTCCATCAGCAATACAACCCAAGTTTCCCAGGATACATTACAGGACCACTACCAAAGCACAACCTGGCTCAACAATACTATCCGACATCATTACCAGCCTGGAGACCAGTCTATCAGCAAATAGCGCAGCAACAGGGTTATACCCCAAACAGAGCAGAAAACGGTCTAACTTACATCAACCCAAGACCTCCGCACATAACACTCATTGAATCAACACAGATGCAGGCACCTCCGGTGGCATAGCAAAGGAAGTATGAAGCATTACTGACACCTCTACAATATGCTTTAACCCCATCAACAACCACGAAGGCAGAGCCCCCGATGAAAAACCAGTTAAATTCGCATTTAGCACTACCAACCATTAGCATGATACTACTTATAGCTGGAGGCTCAGCACTAGAGTTCGAAACCAGAAAACAAAAGAAGGACCACCTCCGGCTGGTAAACAATGTGGCAGTCCAGGGTGCTTACAGATCAACAGAATGGTCCAAGATGCCAATAGAATTTACAGAGCAAGACCTCCAAATCGAAAGCTATCGGACGCAGATGCCATGGTCATAAAAGCATACATAGCAGCCTTGGAAGTAAGCAGGATACTCATCGATTTCGAGAGTTCAGCAGACATCATCTTCACCAATGTATTCGACCAAATGAAACTCAGCAGGAGCCAGCTGCAGCCACCGGATACCCCACTGATTGGATTTGGTCGAAAGAAGATTAACGCCCTAGGCAAGATATCACTACCAGTATCATTCAAAGATGCGGAATGTGCTAGAACAGAGTACATCACTTTTGATGTGGTAGACATCTACTACCAGTAAAATGCGATACTGGGAAGAGGATTCGCAAACAAGTTCAATGTGGCAATACACATGGGGTACCTCTGCATGAAAATGCCAGCATTACATAGAATCATCACAGTGCAGGGCAGTCAAAAAGAAGCAAGGAACATAGAGAAATCAATCTACAAAGCACATAGAAACATCAACAGCATAGCAGCAGAGGAGCCTCCGAACATGCCTACGGGAAAAACCAACATGGCAGATCAAGAGGACACAATAACATTACCATTGGAAGAAGCAGTCCCTAACAGGAAAGTGACCATAGCTACCAACCTATCAGAGGTAGAGAGAAAAGACTTGCTAGAACTACTAACAAAGAATAAGTACGTGCTTGCATGGTCACCATCAGATCTGCAAGGAATCAGTCGGGATGTGATTGAACACACTCTCAAACTCAACCCAAATGTCAAACCTAGGAAGCAAAAACAGAGAAAGATGTTAGAAGAACACATAATTGTAGCAAAAATGAAGGTGCAAAGGTTATTAGATGCCAAGGTCATCAGAGAAGTCAAGTACTCAGACTAGCTAGCAAATGTTGTCTTAGTGCTAAAAAAGAACGACAAAATGAGAATGTGCATAGAATTCATAGATCTCAACAAGGCCTGTAAGAAAGACCCTTTCCCATTACCCAGGATAGATGCATCAGTCGACAAGGCAGCAGCTTGCAAGCGCTTCTCTCGGTTAGATTGTTTCTCAAGATACCACCAGATATGGCTAAGAAAGGAGGATGAAGAGAAAACAAGCTTCATGACCCCCTTCGGCACCTATTTTTTTGTTAGGATGCTAGATGGTCTCAAAAACACAGGATCAACATTACCAAGAATGATTCAGATTGTATTGCAAGCTCAACTTCGAAGGAACATTATAGCCTACGTCGATGACTTAGCAGTGGTCAGCAAACAAACCGGAGATCACTTGGACGACCTCAGGGAAACATTCGCCAATCTCAGAGAAGAAGGGTTAAAGCTGAACCCAAAAAAATGTATCTTTGGAGTAAGCAAGGAAAAGATGCTTGGTTACATTATTGGTGCAGAAGGGCTAAGAGCAAACCTAGATAAAACAAAAGCAGTGTTAACAATGAGAGAACCAGAAAATAAGGACGTACAGCAACTGACAGGTAGAATAGTAGCACTCAACAGATTCATCTCAAAATCAGCAGAACAAAGTCTACCATTTTTCAGAACACTCAAGGCCCAGACAAATTTGAATGGGGCAAAGAGCAGTCGGAGGCATTCCAGCAGCTCAAAAACTACATGACAAAGGATCTCATGGTCATAGCGCCAGATGCGGAGGCAACCTTGTTACTATATGTTGCAAAGTGCTAGAGCAAGAAAAGGAAGTTAACAACAAAAGCTTACAACACCCAGTATACTATGTATCAGAAGTGCTGCTGGGGGCAAAACTGAACTATTCCGAGGTCAAAAAAATAGCATACACAGTAGTAACAGCAACAAGGAAGCTTAAACACTATTTTCAAGAACATGAGATCCTGGTCCCAACAACACAAGCGCTCGCCGACATCCTAGGCAACAAAGAGGCATCAGGGAGAATCGGTAATGGGCAACAGAAATATCTCATTTTAGCATCAAGTTCATCTCAAGAACAGCAGTCAAGTCACAAGCACTCGCAGACTTTTTGGAGGAATGGACATCTCCACAGCACGCAGAAGACAAAGCGGAGGCTTTAATATGGATACTATACACAGATGGCGCATCAGGCATCCAAGGTGCAGGAGCCTGCGCAGTGCTAATTTCACCATCGGGCATCAAAACAAAATATGCAGCAAGGCTATGCTTCAAAGCAACCAACAACGTAGCTGAGTATGAAGCAGTAATCCTGGGGCTCAACAAGGCCAAGGCACTTGGTGCAAAATACGTCATGGTTAGAACTGATTTGCAGATAGTAACAGGACAAGTAAAGAAAGACTATGTCACCTGAAACCCAGAGTTAGCCGCAAACCTAGAAATAATCAGGGGTCTAGAAAAAAGATTCCAGGGTTTTACCCTAAAGCACATCCCAAGGGGGGATAACACGGAGGCAGATGAGTTAGCCAAAGCAGCGACAAATCAAACAGAGGTACCCAAAGGAACCTTCTTCTAAGAATTGACATCGCCAGCTACTGCAAAAACATCTAAGGCATTTGCGGAAGTACTCCTAGTAAATAAGGAGGATTGGAGGAAAGCAATAATTGATCATATCAATGGAGTCCATGTGACATCAGATGAATCAAATGCAGCAAGATTGGCCATACGGGCAAGGAATTACACAATAATAGACGGAGTCCTATACAAGAAAGACATAGTCCAACCATTGCTTAAGTGCATCACTGAGTCAGAAGGCAAAGACCTCTTACAGGATATTCACTCTAGAATGTGTGGATCGCACATTGGCCCCAGAGCATTCTCAGTAAAAGCAATCTGGCAAGGATTTTACTGGCCAACCCATATCAAGGACGCATTGCACATAGTAACAACTTGCAAAGCATGCCAAAGTTTTACACCACACCAAGCGTCTCCGCGAGGACAATCATAGTTAATACCTCCAGTCTGGCCGCTTCAGCGATGGGGAATGGATCTCGTAGGCCCATTGCCCCTGGCTCAGGGCGGAAGCAAATATACAGTAGTGGCAGTAGAATACTTCACAAGATGGATAGAAGCCAAACCACTTGCAACAATCACCTCCGAAACAGTCAAAAAATTCTTCTGGCAAAACATAATTTGTAGATTCAGGGTTCCAAGGACACTCACAGCCGACAATGGAAAACAATTTGATTCAGACAAGTTTAGAGAATTCTACAAGAGCATCGGCACACAAATAGCCTTCGCATCAGTCTATCACCCAGAAAGTAACGGAGCAGGGGAAAGGTCAAATAGAATCATATTCTTAGCAATCTCCAAGACATTGCTGGATCACAAAAAGGGCAAATGGGTACAAGAATTGCCGAAGGTGGTATGGTCTCATAACACAAATGTATCAAGAGCCACCGGGTTCACTCCATTCAAGCTACTGTATGGAGAAGAAGCAATGATGCCAGAGGACATCAAATACCAGAGCCTCCATGTAATAAAATAGAACCTCGTAAAAGATGAAGAATACACCAAAGAGATGACCGAAGCATACAGGCTAGAGGCAATTGACAACATCGAGAAGTACCAAGACCAAACCAGAACATGGAGGGATGAAATTGGTCACTAAAAACATTAAAAATGGCGACTGGGTAATGAGGCAGAGGCCAAACGCTCAAAATATAGGGAAATTACAGCCAAAATGGAAAGGACTGTTCATAGCCAAGCGAGGCGGAATGAAAGGATCATTCTATC
The DNA here is from genome assembly GCA_023333625.1 of Bothriochloa decipiens. Classification (NCBI taxonomy): domain Eukaryota; kingdom Viridiplantae; phylum Streptophyta; class Magnoliopsida; order Poales; family Poaceae; genus Bothriochloa; species Bothriochloa decipiens. The sequence goes on along the minus strand of CM041633.1, from coordinate 50,520,696 downwards.
TACAAGATGCGGAAGGAAGAATGTCAACTCACTCCTGGAACATTGATAGCCTCAGGAAATACTACACATAGAATGTAAGGACTCCATAGTATTATAAGCGGAGGTCCGTAGATTTAAATTCCTGCAATTTACTTTTTCTGCAAAAATGACTTGCACTCTTTTCCTCACAAAAGGGGCTCTAAATCGGAGGTGAGGTTTTTAATGAGGTAAGACTGCATGTAATTAACCTCTGAACATATAAAGAGGACCCTGAAAAACAATACCTGAAACAGTCAAAAGCAGCCAGCACCACGGCTGTAATATTCGACAACTATTCACGATTTACAAGGTCACTTCATGCCACCATTAACAAAAATGAGAAGGCACGAAGCAACCTCTGTGAAACGCCAAAAGCCCTTGAAAAAGCCCTGGCATATCAGGCATCGAGGCAGGCAATCGCAACCACAAGTTGCGAGAACGAAATAAAAAGGCACGAAGCAACCTCCGCGAAACACCAAAAGCCCTCGAAAAAGCCCTGTCATACCAGGCATCGAGGCAGGCAATCGCAACCACAAGTCACGAAGCAAACCGAGAAAAGACCTAAAAACCAACTCAGGCACCGTTACCGCAAAAAGCGAGCAACATCACACACACCAGCAGTAACCTCTGAAATACAATATTAAAACAAGTGGAGGTAGCACACACATAGTTATGAGTTCATGAAGTCAAGCAACCTCCGCATCATACACCTTCCAAAATGAAGGCAATATAATCACAAAAATTAAGTTTAGGAACTGATAAGAACATTTATTATTCCAAAGCGGAGGCAATATTTAAAGAAAGATCATTTATTATTTAGCCTTATACTCACAACAGATAAGGCTCATTGCGCCTTGCTCATAACAGGAACAATGTGCAAAACACACATACTTAACTGCTAGACCAAAATGCACAACCTCCAGGTCAAGATATCTAGCCACTCCACCTAGTTAACCTGCTACCACAAGACATGGATGTGTCCCGGAGGTTGCCAACACTTAAGCCTACAAAAGAGAAAAGAGTGCAGCCTCCGGAAGTACAACTGAAGGTAAGCAAACTAAGGCTCCCTAAAAAGCACAAGCTGGTGGAGGCAAGCCCTGATCAGTCACGAAATACCCAATATCGCCTCCCAGCTGCATACCACCCTGTGCCTCCAGAAACCCAACCAGTTGAATCAAGTCCAACAGACGCTCAGTACGAAGAGAAGGAGGTAAACCTCCAATGCCAGCTTGCACATGACACAATCCACAATCATCTGTCAGCACACCACTTTGCACCTTCCATCGGCAAGCAACGACCGCATCCAAAATTCTTACATCAACCACACTAAATAAGATCACAGCCGGCTGCCATCTCCGAGGATACAAAGGCAACATAGGTAGAGTATCGTTGACAAGCAGAAGCATCACCATCTTTAACCTTTGGCAATAGGTTCACGGATGTGGCCATTCCATTATGAGTCCTTACATAGTACCAACGTGAGACATCTCCTAGGGAGCACCATTAGTAAAATGTACACAATGAAGCAGCATAAATGACCACCGAAGTATCATTAAACCAGCTGCAACTACCTATCATTAAAGGAAACAAGCACCTGTGCCATTTTGCCTCAGCAAGCAATGGACAATATTAAAAACAATAAATAGCAAAGATACGCAAAGTACACAAGGGGTACTATAAAAGAGGTGGAGCTCAAGGTCTGTACGCCGAAGCATTAGGAAAGGGCCAACCACAAGCAACTCCTCGTAGCCAAAATCTGATTAAGGGAGATGGAGGCAGATGTGCGCATACGAATGAACAAAAGTAACAAGATACCACGCAAGAATTCGTAAGGAGGTTGGCAAAAACATCATCCTGGAGACAACAAGGGTTCCCGGGTTAATATCAAGGAAATTAGCCGATAGCGCAAGACAATCAGGATCATCGCCTGAATGGAGACAAGGGGGGATACCACGTAAGAACACGTAACGTCCCCCATCTCCGCTAAGATCAACCATAGCTCACCTCCGCAGATCAAGCATCAGGATGCACGGAGGCACAGTCGAAGACCACAAAGTCTAGCATAGCATTAAAAACGTAATACATAGCAAAATCGACACCAACACTAGTCGAAGAGAAACAACAGTTGTAATACCCACCTTATGTTAACAAGAAAGTAAAATTATTAGTACATAAATGTGCTTCAAAGTGGTTACAACCTCCGAGGAGGAAAGCAAAAATCACTCCCGGAGGCAACAATTTCAATCTGGCACGAAGGCCTCCGACTAATTCAAACCAACCTCCACATCATAGCGGAGGTCGAAATAAACAAGCTCACAAATGACAGTTCCATAGCAACACTCAACCTCCGCGCAAGCAAGAATAATTACAAAGGTCCAGTTGGACCATGCCATGCAAGAGAACGAGTAAAGCTAGAGCGCTTATCATCTAAGTCGTTGAGAACAAAATCAAACATGTCATCCACCGTGTGCCTAAGAAACGCCGACTTCCAATAATACCACAGCTCGCCGCTAATGTAAACATCATTGCGCATAAAGGTAACAGGCTCGACCTCCTGCACAGGCCCCAAACTACAGACCTATGCAGGACAATTCGGCTATTAATAATTTACAAAACCAAGGGTAACTTAAATTGTTCCTTACACGTGCGCGCCGGCACTGGGTCAGCAAAAGATAAAATATACACAACCACAAATCAAGATGAATTTTTACACCACCTCTCCAGCGGTCAAGTTTTGAAGACCCATTCGAGCCTCCGGAGATGCTACCACTTGCCCCATCATGGCTCCAGTCCCAGCACTTGCAGGAAGAACTTGAGTAGCGGAGGCACCAGCGTTGGCAGATTTCCGGGTGCGTGCAGATGTGCCGCCAGAAGAAGTCGGGCCTTGACCGCTGCGCTTGCCATACTTTAGTTGCTGAAAAAGGCAGAAAATAAGAAGAAAATTGTGAACACAACTCTTTGCAACAAAATAAGGCAGGAAAAGATAAACACACATACGGTTTCACAAGTAACATTAGCCATGGCAACAGTCTCCGACCGGCCAAACTTATACCAGAACTTCTCTATGAAGCGACGCACGGTGGTCTTAACAAACCAATCTGTTCTGCCAAGTTCAGCAGATCTTCTAGCTTAGAACAATCAAAATTTCCAATTTGAACGATGCCGTTGGACACAAAAAGCTTGCATAGACAGGTGGCGGAGGTCTTTGCACTAAAATCGGAGACTCCGGTCATAAACTCAATAAGCTTGTTCAGGTTCGCCTTGATCCAGGAAAAGATCCTAGAGGTAGAAGCCTCAGGATTAACCGGAGTCGCCACACCACCAAAAGCCCAGACAACGGAGACGTAGGATTCAGCCACTTCTAGCCTGATCGACCTGGTGGCAGTCAGCTCCTTCTTAAGTTCTTCAACTCTAGTCTTAAGAGCATCGCCATCTGCCGTTCAGCATCCATTTTCTGGCGCAGGAGATTCGAAATCTCAGCAGCTTTGTTCGCCCACTGATTGGCAGTGGCCTCCGCTTCTTTGGAAGCAGTAAGAGACTTCTTCAACTCATCGGATTGAACCCCAAGAGCTGATAGCTATTTCTCCAAACCGGAGGTCTTCTGAGCCATTCATTCCTTCTCCTGGGTCTGAGACTCAATCTCTGCCTTTAAAACCTTGATACCGTCATCCTTTTTGACCAATTTAGCACCACTGTTGGTCTCAACGGCCATGGACAAGGTGGCGCTCTGGAGATAGCAACAAAGCAATGCCAAAATAAAATAGATGAGAAAGAGAAGGTAAAAAATATATATACATAGTTAAGAACGGAGAAAATGAAACCAAACTCACGATAACATGATGATTAATGTTGGCGTTCATCAAGGTTTGAAGCGGCAGCCTAGCCAGACGCTGGTACAGGTCTTCACCCATAGCATCAGTCAGCTGATCAATACCTTGAGCCTAGCCAACGAGGGCACTTATGCCCTCATCAGGACAGCTGCTGGACGGGAAAGACCAGAGCCAACGACGTCCTGTGGAGGTTACAGAGTCGTAGGCACCGTCTCAGCAATAGCACCTCCAAAAAATGGTGCATCAGGCACCGGAGGCGGTGGAGGGGCAGTCTGAGTGGCCTCAGTAGTAAGGCTATCTGGAAGCAGACACAAAAAGACACGTCACACAAAGCAAACAAGAAAATATAAAATCTCAAAAAAAAATAGCATATACATGCTCACCGAGCAAGGAAACTTCCCCATGAGAGGCATAACCACAAGAAACCTTCAAAGTCAGGAACTCCACAAAGGTCATACTCCAAGTAAGAATGTTACCTTGACTCAAGGTGTAGGCATCCTCATGGACCTCAGTATCATCCACGTCATGTTGAGCAGTCTCTGCTGGCTTTCCAGCATGACGAGCCATAACACCAGCTTCCTCCAATTCATCCTCATCAGAACTGGCGTCGAGATATGCACTGGCAAATGGCCTCACAGAAAGCTCAGGGGGCGCTGTTTCAACATGCTGAGGTAGAGGTTCAGCAGGCGGCAAGATAGGCTGAACCAAAATCGAACCAGAGGCGTCAATTGCTAAAGCATAGGACACCTCCGGGGAAGCAGCAGGCGACGGAGACCGATGAGATGGACCTTCGGAGCTAGGCAACGCCAAAGCATCAGCTTCCATCAGAGTCTTAGTCTCCACCTCCAGATTAGCAACGATGTTCAGCGGAGGCCTCTTTCTGTTTCTTTGAGCCTCCGCGCATCAAAGCGCCAGCTTTTCTCTTCTTTCCCTCGGCGGCCTACGTAGCAGCGCCAGCGGTAGTCAATTCCTTCTTCTCATTCTTTTTCTTCAACTTCTCAGGGAGCTCACGCTCAGTATAATGAATGCCGAGCTCCTCAAAGACCCTATTGAGGCGAGGCCTGGTGCCAGCCTCAGACCTCCGAGCAAAATATTCCTTCTCAGATACTTCACCAAGAATTTCAACAGCCTTCTGCTCGGTCTCCAAAACAAACTGAGCAGCACTTTTACCCTCAGAAAGTTGAAGACCAAAATGTGGATAGGGGACCCCATCGGCAACACCAAAAATAGGAATATCCAATTTCTACATAGGAAATTTCTTCCTGTCTTTACTGCCAAGCAAAGGCTAGAAATCAGAAGCGATCATCTCTTCCACAAGGTCCCTACAACCTGAGTAATGGCAAGCTATCCTAAAGGCTTCCGTACATGACCTCCATTTGTCAGATTCGACAGACCCAGGCCTGACACTAGTTAACGGATTCATACGTGTCATCACAGAAGCATAAGGAAAACGGGTGACCTGCCTTCCATCCTCCTCAGGTCGAGTAATACTGCCGGTCTTCACGTAAAAACAAAAATCCAACCAGTCAGCAGGCTCATACTTCCCCCTCTGACACCAAGAAATCACAACATTCTCCTTGCCCTTACCCAAGTTTCTCTTGGTCATAAAGCTACAAGAAGCAAACTGAGCCAACATACCACCAATGTACCATGGTTGCTTCTGCAGCTCATAGTACTCAGCAAAGGTGTTCACACTCAACTCTCCCCCATAAGACTCAATGGCCCACAGAAACTTGCTCAAATTCAGGAAAGCATGAGGAGTCATATGGTGAAGCTACACGTCAAACCAATCAAGAACATACTAGTGAAAGTTGCAGCTCGGGATGCGGAGGTCGCAGATGAAGAAATCCCTAAACACTACAGCTTCATCCTTCTTAGGTTTTGGAACAGTCTCCCCACGAGGAGGATGTCCGCGACTGGCAGGAAGAAAGCCCTTCCCCTCGAGCTCTACAATCATATCCTGAGTCACCGAGGAACAAGCTATAAGCAAGAAAAGGACCTGAGAAGAAAAATCTATCTATAAACTTGGTATGTCATTCAATTAAGTAGTCTAATAGTACTTGTATCATATATTGTTTCTATATTTCCATGAACCCTTGTGCAAACTATATATTATAAACGATGTGTATTCCATATAGTAATGTGATTACATTTGCTGTAATTTGTTGATTTGGAAAATGTGCATATAGTGCGAAAGGTCCATGCCTTATTTCCACGATTGCAGAAGTTCAGAAGATCAG
>CM041633.1:50496029-50514508 GCA_023333625.1 Bothriochloa decipiens | reverse complement strand
AAAAAAAAACATAACCCAAGCATGTGGGCAAGTTACCACAAAATTGAATCACAGGATGATCAGATTGATGGGCACAAAATCTTTGAACTTGCTTACTTTGTAAAGATGAACATATAAGAGAGAGGTCGGTGGAGTCTACTGCTGCTGCCTCCCGGCTGTGTGCTGCGTTGTGTGCTCGGCACTTGATGGCTAGAGTGCAGCCCTGCTGGTGGCTGGTGTGCTCAGCTGCCACTAGTGCACGATGGGGTTGGTTTTAACCCTGGTTGGGGAACCCCTTCTAAACCCGGTTTCTTATCCGGGATTGCCAATCCAAGACTAAAGGCCTACCCTTTCGTGCCGTTTTGCAACCGGGACTAATGACTACCTCGTAGTCCCCATTGATAATACCAATCTAGACAAAATAGAAAAGCAGCCCAGCAGCTGTAAGCTGCCACATTAGGCACATTCAATCCCGGTTAGTATTAGCAACCGGGATTGAATGTCCATGTTTTGTTTTTTTTTCTTTTCGGGTTTTTTTCCATTGATTATTGTGCACATATACAAATTAAAGAGCGTAAATAATTAAAGAGCTTATATATTACAACCATCATCTGCTCAACTTCATCAAGTCCATACACATCATGAATTTAAAATAAAATTCATCAAGTTCATTACACGCATAATCAAAATTGGTTGAGATCAGTACACCCAACAACCAACACTAATTTAAGCTCCTAACATTACAACTCGCTTCAACATGTATGGTGAAGTGCACGCCATACATTTCATATCCTAGAACATCCCTGATATAGCTCAATGCATGGACCAGGACACTCTCCTTTGCTTCAAAGGTTCATTCGCAGGTTTACTGAAGAAGATCAACCATGGTGCAACATGTCCCCTTGTCATATTAATTCTTTTCTGGATTCCCTCTGTAATGAAAGTAGACTCACCATACGCCTATGTGAAACCTCCCATTTGATAAAGAGCTCGGGATAGAATGGCTTCAAAGCTACAACCTACGATTGTTACGTCGTGCTCCTCAATCTATATTTGTTCAAAACAAATATGGTGGTTATGATGAAAGCCATGGACATATATAGACAACAGCAATAAATCTAAATATAAGTTATGAGACTGACCACATCACCTTTATTGTTTTCAGCAATAGATGCACAATAGGTCCCAATGTCCCGGTGGAGGCCCACATCCAAAGCCCCGTGCCTCAAAGAAGACCAAGTTGGAATTTTGTACCCTCTTCTTTCAAGTTCATTCAAACATTCTTGAACAATATATTTTTGTGTCGTAAGTAAATCAAGTTGAGGGCTGCCCAATATAGAGATGAATTGGAGCACACCAGCTTCTCTACCCTCCCTACAAAAGGGCGATGCAAAGACAATTCGGACTCGCACTTTTCCATCCAGTGTAGTGGTTGCCTCCTCTCCCAAAAAATCATCCCAAAAATGTCGTAATATCTCTTTGAACCAGCGAACAGGATGAATTTCCTATATATAATAATTACACATATCAAAATAATATAACAACTTAATTTATTAAGTGAATGAGTTACTTAATATGCCTATAGATGGGAAGACTCGCCTCACCAATGTCGGTCGGAAGCCCATATTGAACACCATGTTATTTTGTGGAGGTTTAGGAGATGACAGGTTTCCAGCCATGTCTTCTAGAAAACCACACAACTTCGAGTCATACATGTCGTCCTTACTCAGAATCAAGCATGCATAACATGGCATAATAATGTATAATGCACGTGCTAACTACGGAGCAATCCTTGGTGGGCGATGAGGGTGCTTCAACGGCGTGGGCGTGGACTGAAGTCGATGGCGTCGAGGTGGCCGGGCTTGGGATGGCGGCGATGTCAGGGTGTGGGGTTGAGGGCATTAAGTGCATCGAGGTGGCCGGGGATGGGGTTGCAGTGGATGGGGTGCATCGTTGCGGTGCATCGTCGAAGGCATTGAGGCGTCGGGGGCATCGGGGTGCGGTGTCGAAGGCGTTGAGGTCATCGAGGAGGCCGGGGATGCGGTGGCGGAGTGGACGGCGGCATCGTTGAGGGCGTCGCGGTGCAGTCTCAAGGGCGTTGAGCGTGTCAATGTTGCTAGGGATCGGGTGGCAAGGTGTACATGGGGTTCAGGGTGCGTCGGGGCGGTGGCGTCGAGGGCGTTGAGGGTGTCGAGGCGGCCGGGAATCAGGGTGCATCAGGGCGGTGGCGTCGGGGTGCGGTGTTGAGAGCGTCGACGTGGTCCAGGGCATTGTGGATCCGGATAGGGACGCGACGAAGCGGGGTGAAGATGTGGTGGTGGTGCCGCGGGCCGGGGCTGCGTCGAGGGCATTGCGGACCCTGATGGGGAGGCGACAACGGGGTGGACAGCATCGAGGATGTGGAGGCAGCTTTGGTGCTCAGGTGCACTGGTGGCAGAAGGCGCTCATCCTGCGAGGCGGAGCTTCTTGGCGGCTGCTCCGGCGAGGAGAAGCTCCACCACAGTGTGCGGGCTCTACAAGGGTGGATCCATAATTTGGAAAGAGGGAGTACTAATTTAGCACACATTGTATATGCATCAATTAGGACTAATGTCGTTAGAGAAACACATATATTATTAAAGATAATACAATGGTTAGTTAGAGATCAATAGAGAGGCTTAATTCACTACCGGAAAAGGCTTCTTTGCCATGTGTGGTAGGCTTTGCCAACAGCCAAACCACCAGGACTCAGCAAAGAATCTCTTTGCTGACTGCCAAACAAAGCAGTCAGTAAAGATTTCTTTAATGAGTGCCTGATACTCGGCAAAGCCAGGTGCTCGGCAAAGAAGCCCTTTGCCGAGAGCCGCACACTCGGCAAATCAAGGCAGTCGGCAATGGTTGACGGGGCAAACGGCGTGCGTCGCCGTCCCCTTTGCCGAGTGCTCTTTGCCCCTCTTTGCCGACTGCCAGCTTCAACACTCGAAAAAAGAGGTCATATTTGTCGAGTGCCACGTCAAAGGCAGTCAGCAAAGAGCCCTTTTGCTGAGTGCCAAATCTGGCACTCGGCAAAGTTTTCATGTTTTTTGAATTTTGAGTTCAAACTTTTTCTTTAGCCCAGGCATATTGTATTCAAGCATATTTTTGAATTTGGGACCTTTTGAATTTTGAATTTGGCATATTGACCTTTTGAATTTGGCACTCGGCAAAGTATTCAAGCATACTTTTATAAAATCCAAATGATGTTCTAAAATCATGACACTTTTTTGGATTTTATATAATTAAACAACACTTCTACCGCACCTGGATGGTCACGTTTGTGGACAAGGATTTCATACTTTTGGATGAGTTCATGGACACGGCCTCAAAATACACACTCCAACATGAATATCATTTTTTTGAATGGCTACGTTTCATTATTTCACGCACCTGCAGTTCAAACCTAGATTATCCCGAAAAATTTAAGTAAATGAAATAAATGAACGAAATATAGCAAAATATTATAAAAAGGTCTCAAATTCGAATATGTGATTGAATACATTAGATCTGGGCCACATAAAAGTTTGAATTCAAAATTCAGAAAAAAAGAAAATCTTTGCCGAGTACCAAGGATGGCACTCGGCAAAGAGGTCCTTTGCCGGGTGCCTGAATCCGCACTCGGCAAAGAGGGGCCTTTGCCGAGTGCCTTTTCTGTCACTCAGCAAAGGGCCGTAATGAAAAGGGCCCACGACTATCCCATCTTTCCCCAAAACCGTAGCCCCACGCGTGCCAGCCGCCGCCCCCGCTCTCACCCGCCACCGCCGCCGTACACCACCGCTGCTCCTCCCCGCACGCGCCCACCGCCATGGCAGGGGAGGTTGTCCTGCCCGCCTGCGCACGCCGCCGTTACCACTCGGCTGCACCGCCGTGGCGCCCGCTGCCACCGCGGCCACTGGCCCGACCGCGGCCCCGCCTCCATCGTGCCGTTGCTCGCCTACCCGTGCGCACCCACCGACGCCGCTCCTCCCCGCGCGCGCCCCATGCCACCTCATCCCACCCGCCCACACGCACTGCCGTCGGCACTCAGCCGCGCCACCACGGCGCCCGCCTCTATCGCACTGCACGCCCGAGCCGCGGCCGTTCCCACCTCCACTGCGCCGCCCCTAGCAGGAGGAAGAGTAGGAAGGAAGAAGGAAGAAGAAGGGGAGGAGGACGAAGAAGAAGAAGAAAGAGAAGGAGGAATAAGGAGAAGGGAGGAAGGAGGAGGAGGAAGAAAAGAAGGGGAGGAAGAAGAAGAACAAGAAGGAGAAAGAGGAAGAACAAGGAGAAAGAGAATGAGGAGGAATAAGAAGAAGAAGGAGAAGGAAGGGGGAGAAGAGGAGGGAGAAGTGAGGAGGAGAAGGAACCTTGGTCCGATGACCGTTCATGTCGTTCCTTGACAACGCTCGTCCATGCCGTCGTTCCCTCCCGTCACCGGAGAAGAAAGTAAAGCCCAGGTTGTCGGCCATCGTGCCGTATGTGTCGTTGACGGCCTTCATGCCGAGTTTGTGGATGTGTGGCCTTCGTGTTGTATATCTGTTATCAGCCATCGAGCCGGCTTCTTTCTTGCAGGTTTTGGAAACCCCCATGCAGGGCAGGTTCTGCAGAAATTTTGTACTTATAGTGTTGTTTTTCTTGTTTTGCAGAGCAGGTCTTGTCGAAGGGGACCCAGAGTAGTTTGGCGACGTCGATCATCTTCGTCGGTGCTGCGGGTCTACCAGCACTGCGTCGCCTTGCCACACCGCCACCTTATGTATAAATCAACTCTCTTCCTTACCCGTTGTCGTATTTAGGTCGCGTGACCCAGTTAGGCGTCTCCCGTTAGAAAGAGATACGATTGGAGGTATGCAGTTTTGGATTGTCCACATTTTTTGGACAGCCCTCGGATACGTAGATGAATTAGCTTCCATGTTCTGCTCCCGTCTGAGTCAGAGTTTTGGCAGCACCTCCCCGTTGTTCTCCGGATACACACTCTCCCTGTGGGGACGTGTATTGGGAGAACAGCGGGGAGGTGTTGTCGTAATTCTGACTTGGACGGGAGCAGAACATGGAAGCTAACCCATCTATGGGTGGGATTAGACCTATCCTTCACCTATTAGATGGTAGTGATGCCACGTAGATGCAATTGTTGGTTTTATTACTCGCTTACGTATATGTATGACAGAGGATGGCTAACCGTGAGTGGATGTACACGGGCTTTGCAAGTAAGAACGATGAATGGATTTGGCATTTGGCCCGGCTGCTAAAGGGTCGATTCGGATGCCGTGTCCCTGTGACAAGTGTAAGAACTTGAAACATAAATATAAAAAGATATGTTGAAAGATATTCACAGGCATAGATTTTTGGCAAACTATACCCGCTGGATCTTCCATGGTGAACGTGATCGTATTAGAGAGGAGGAGTTGAGAGCACGCCTCGAGGAGTATGACGGAGATGCCGGGATGGCTGACATGATGGTAGACTATAACAAGGCATGTGACAATGAAGGATTGGTGAAGGAGGATCAAGAGGAAACCACAAAACAGTTCTACTTGATGACGTCTTCGGCACAGAAGCCCCTACACGAGAAGACAACAATGTCACAACTGGATGGCATTGGACGCCTAATAGCGTTGAAATCTTAGTTGAGCCTGAGCCAAGACGGCTTCGATCTCGTGTTGAAAGTTTTGGGCACAATGCTTCTGGAGGGTCATACACTGCCGAAGAATACTTATGAGTCACAGAAACTGTTTCATGCACTTAGGATGCTATTTAGGGGAGACCTTGAGGAAGCAACGCACTGTCCAAAGTGTAAAGCCTCTAGGTATGTGGAGGTAGAGGGTAGTGATGGCAAGAAGAAACAATCTAAGATCCCTGAGAAGGTCCTACGGTACCTTCCTATCATACTAAGTCTCCAACGGATGTACATGATAGAGGAGTTCGTGAAACAGATGACATGGCAAAAGAATGGCAAAAGATACAATGACAAGATGGTACACCCATTGGATGGCGACGCATGGAAGTACTTCGATGACCTACATCGTATCAAAGCTATGGATGCTCGGAATGTACATGTAGCGATTGCAACAGATGGGTTCAACCCATATGGAATGATGGCGGCCCTGTACACATGTTGGCCCATGTTCGTGATCCCCCTCAATCTCCCCCTGGTGGCATGTTTGAACCCAAGAACGTGTTCTTATCGCTGATAATACCTCGACACCCGGGCAGCAATATGGGTGTTTTCATGTAGCCACTGTGGGATGAAGGGGTACTGACGTACGATCGAGCTACAAAGAAGAACTTCACAATGCATGTGTGGTACCAATATGCAATGCATGACTTCCTAGCGTATGGCCTATTCAAGGGGCGGTGTGTTCACGGGAAGTTCCCTTGCCCAGTATGCAAGGCCTCTGTGATCTTCACCTGGCTGAAGAAGGGTGGAACATTTTCTTCATTTGATAAACATCGTCAATTTCTGGATGATGACCATGAGTTCAGACGAGACATCAAGCACTTCATGAAAGGTGTTCAAGTCACCGACCCCATTCCTCAGATTATGGGCGGTGCCCAGGTCCTTGTCCAGTTAGAGGCTCTCAAAATTGATGAAGACAATGGTGGTTTTCAGAAGTATGGTGTGGAACACATGTGGACCCATATATCGGGCTTGACTAGGCTCTCCTACTTTAAGGACCTTCTTCTTCCACACAGCATTGATGTAATGCACACAGAAAAGAATATCGCCGAGGCACTCTAGGGAACACTCATGGACATAAAGGAAAAGTCAAAGGACAATGTTAAGGCTATACTGGATGTGGAACAGATTCACGATAGACCAAAGCTAGTGATGAAGACCCTTGTGGACGGCAAGAAATGGAAAAGGGGCCCGGCCGATTACATCCTGAAAAAAGGACGATAGGAAGGAAGTGTAGGAGTGGATCAAGACGTTAATGTTCCCTGATGGGTATGCGGCGAATCTGATACGGGAGTGAACCCTAAGACTATGAAAGTCTTAGGGATGAAGAGTCATGACTTCCACATATGGATTAAGCGGTTCCTTCCTACGATGACCCGTGGATACCTCCCAGAGCCAGTGTGGCGCGTCCTGGTAGAGTTGAGATTTTTCTTCCGCCAGCTTTGTGCCAGGGAGTTATCTCAGGCTGTGGTTCTTGAGCTACAGCTTGTTGTGCCTCTATTGCTCTACAAGTTGGAGATGATCTTTCCACCAGGCTTCTTCCTGCTGATGCAGCATATGATTTTGCACCTATCGCATGAGGCACTGCTGGGGGGTCTTGTGTAGGCCCGTTGGTGCTATGCAATCGAAAGGTGTCTAAAGATTCTTCAGAAAAAGTGTAGAAATAAAGCCAAAATTGAGGCTTCTGTGGCAGAGGCATTCAGAGTCGAGGAGGTGTCGAACTTCACAACGGCGTACTATACTAAGAACCTTCCCAGCGTGAACAATCCACCCACTCGTTACAACGCCAATGAGAGTTCATCGACCTTGAGCCTTTTCAAAGGGCAACTCAAAAGAGGAAGTGCAGCTACCTCAAGCAGTTGCTCCATCATGAGTGGTGCACTATCTTCCTCTATGTGCTGTTGAACCTTGATGATGTGCTTCCTTTTCGAGAGTAAGTTTTCAATGAGCTTGTTACAAATGCCGTTAATATCCTCCACCTATCGATTCGACCCCCTTTGTCTCTTGGTTTTTTTTAGGGAGTTTATTAATGAACACTGGATAGGAAATACGGCTCCTACCGCCCAAGAAGAAGATGATCTTCCTAAAAGTGTTGTGCCTAATTTTATTTCCTGGTTCGCTACGAAGGTACCATTAACCTACCTCATGTCAACTTTGAGGTTCCACTTTGCTCCTAGGAGTGAGTAATGTAACGATCTACCTGGCCTCACGTTGCAGGCCCGCACGGATGCGGAAATGAGTGATGAATTGAAACAAGTTGGACACGGCTTCCGCACTATGGTCAATTCATTCACCGTTTATGATGTGAATGGCTATCAGTTTCGCACAAGAAGCTACAAGGCGAGTCGGATCGCATGAAAGACCATGTGCATAGGAGTTCATACACCCGGCATCGATGATCACGACTATTATAGCATAGTCGAAGAAATATACGAGCTCCACTTTGAGGGCTCCAAAGCTCTTAAGCCAGTGATTTTCAAATGCCACTGGTTTGATCTTAATGGTAAGAGAAAAACCAATGTGATTGGGCAAGTCAAAATTTGACAGGATTCCGTCTATACAGGAGAAGATGTCTATATTGTGGCTCCACAGGCCACACAATTTTATTACCTCCCATGGGCGTGCCAAAAAAACAACGCCCTTAAGGGTTGGTACCTTGTGCATTTGGTATCGCCACGCGGTAAAGCTCCTGTCCCAAATGATGATGATTACAACTTTGACCCTTCGGCAGATAGCGAAGAGTTCTATCAACCTGAGGGGCTAGAAGGGCGTTTTGAGATAGACATTCATTCGCTGATGGGAATGGATGTAGATAATGACATCGATGAGGACGAGGGTGAAGTGGTGTAAGACCCTAAGGACATAATGATGCTTGAGTGATGGAGGGCTCGGCGCAATAGAGTTGTTGAGGATGATGGAGATGGTGAGGACAATGGAGATGATGAGGACTTAAGAGAGCTCGACAATATTGATAGTGACGATGACAATAGTGGTAGTGATGACGATGACCGAACCATTGTCGTTCGTGGAGATTATTTCTAATTCTTGTAACACTATATTGTATTTATTATTACTTTGCAATTATGTTTCATTCATTTTGCATCTCTTTACAAGTACTATATTTGTGCTAATTCATTTAATCTTTGTCATTGTAGGCACAGGACAAAATGCCAGGCGGAGCTAGGTGGCCGCTGCCGCAATGGGTAAATGCCAACCTGCGCTACCGGAGGACCACCGACGACGAGGAGCCACCGTTGTCGGAGTCATCGGCGAGTGCCCATGGATGCCACCCATCGATGAGGAGTTTGTTTGCCACCTCGACACCCCTGTAGGATGAGGAGGAGGAGACGCCTGAGGTGACACCCATGCAGGTGGACCCCCACACAGCAGGGGGTCACAGCGACGAGGAGGAGATGACCGAGGTGACACCAGGGGAGACGGCTATGACTTCCTTTAGTTCGACGAGGAAGCCGTACTCGCGCGGGGTCATGGACTTCCCTTCAGCACCGCTCGCGCCAGACCAGCGTCCGGTCATCGAACCCGCCGGTGATGAGTAAGTCACCATTCATGTTTTCACGACTTATTCATATGACATATTGAAAATTGAACTTCAGACTAACAATTCTTCTTAATGATTCATGCAGCAACTGGACGCTTGTGAGCGGAGAGGGTTCATGCCATATCAATGGCATGCAGAGCCTATTGCTTAAGAAGCACTACCCTGGCAGTGTCACCCACAATGGGGTGATGGGGCTGCCCTGGAAGTGGCCATACTTCATGAGCGCCAATGACGATAACGGGTTCCCTCTTGTGACCAGGATCAAGAGTGACTTCTGGGTGAGTCTTCATCGCAGTTGTGGTATGAAACAATGAAATAATTAAATAATGAAATGATACATAATGTCTGTATGCAGTTGTGGTTCACGTGTGCACCGAGGCAAGAGGAGGAGGCGCGAGTGCAGGATAAGGTCTGCAAAGCCCGACTCAAGGACATGTACCACGAGGCGCACCTCCAGGTCCTCATCACCTACCACGCCAATGTGCTTCTCAGAAAGCTGACGAAGTCAGAAGCCGGGGATATGATCCTGTACCCTGAGACCGACCTCCCCAAGGAGGTGTACCTCTAGGTAAGTAAGAAACATCTATTCTGATTCGTTCCATGAAAAATAAGTAGAAAACATTCATTCTGGTACATCTTCTCACATGACAAATGCATGTTGTCATGTAGCACCCACTTGAATGGTGCAGGTTGTACATGGACTGCTAGGAGGACATTGTGGACGCGTGGCTCAAGCCTAAGGCGTACGAGCAGCACAGAAAGAAATGGGGGGAACGCCTG
Source organism: Bothriochloa decipiens (assembly GCA_023333625.1). Taxonomy (NCBI): domain Eukaryota; kingdom Viridiplantae; phylum Streptophyta; class Magnoliopsida; order Poales; family Poaceae; genus Bothriochloa; species Bothriochloa decipiens. The sequence goes on along the minus strand of CM041633.1, from coordinate 50,504,522 downwards.
GTGATGCCAGGGCTGGCACACCACCAAGGGAGCCAGCCCCTCCCAAGGTTCATGAACAAATGGTTATGCTTCTGTTGATGTTTTTATTTATTTAGTTATTATAGCTCTCAATTCTCATTACGTGTAATCACCTTTGTGTTTTCCTTGAAGACCCAGGTGCATGATGGCCAGGTGATCAGCGAGTTCATGGGGTATGCCCTGGCTCACAAGGGCAAAGCGACAGATCCAACCAACGTCTACAACCCAGTGGACGGGCCCGAGGCGTACACCAACACCAGGGCGGCTCGAACGCGCCATGGGGAGGACTTTGATCCGGCCACCCAGCCCCTAGATATGGACATCCTGATGAGGACGGGAGGAGTGAAGCAGCACGGCCAGTACTATATTGCCCACAGCGCAATCGACCTGGCCACCGTTCCCACGCTCCGCCAAGTTCGAGAGGGGAGCAGCACGACCTCCTTCGACATCCCCATACGACCATGGCAGCCGAGCTCTGCGCAGATGTTCGCGACAGTTCAGGTAACTATAGTTTTATTCATCATTCATTGGTTTTAGATATGTACCTTTCCTTTTGCATTCTTTAAACATCGCGGGTGAAATATTGCAGTCTGAGCTGGCCGAGTTGCGGGCCGCGCAGGAGGCCGCACAGGAGGCCCATCAGCGGTTGTTGGCGGCCCAACAGGAGGCCCATTGGCAGGAGACAGAGCGCCAGGTGGAGGCTGTCTTGTTGCACTCGCAGCATCAGATGCAGGACTTTGTCGGCTTCATTCAAAGCATTCGGATCCCTGGTGTTGTCTTGCCTGCGTTGCCTGCCACATTGTTCGCTCCACCCCCTCTTCCTAGCCCTATAGAGACTTATTGTTCGCTGAGTATATATGTTTGTCTATTGCTTTGGCTTGTATGGCCATCCGACAAGTACTAATGAGATTGCTTCTCCTTTGTGCAGCCACAGTCGGCGGGTTCGAACCCGACTCCTGGAGACGGCCCTGCTCTAGGCCATGGTGGCCGGTTAGCCCGAGTCCACCTCACACGTGGCCTGGTGGTGTTCCTCCTCCGCCCCAGCAGCATGGGTGGTCAGGTGGCGCTCCTCCGCCTCAGTAGCACGGGTGGTCAGGTGGCACTTCTCCGCATCAGCAGCTCGGGGGCTGGACGTACTCCTTTATGCCACAGGGGTAGCAAGGTGAGGGCTCTTCACACTCTACGGGGCTGGGGGTCGGCGAGTCGCCGCACGAGCAGTGATGAACTGAAGCCTTTATGTTAGACATGTTAAACTTGTTATGGACCATTGATGGATGTTGAACTTGTTATGGATGTTGGAGTTGTTTTGAATGTTGGATATGTTGGACTATTATTGGATTTGTAACTGTATATGTGGATTTGTAACCATATATGTAGATTTATGTTATATACGTGGATTTATGATATATATATATGTGGATCTGTCTACTATCATATGTATAAAAAAATAAAAATAATTATTTTCCCTAGCTTTGCTGAGTGCAGGCACTCGGCAAAGTAGGGCACCAGTTTTGCCTAAACTCTAGCTTTGCCGAGTGCCTGCTGACCTGGCACTCGGCAAAGTTTTTTTAAAAATAATTCTTTGCCGAGTGCCAGATCAGTACTCGGCAAAGATTTTTCAACTAAAAAAAAAGAAAATCTTTGCCGAATGCTGGTGTGAAAGACACTCGGCAAAGAAAATAATTAAAAAATAAAAAAAACCTTTGTCGACTGCCATGTTAGCAGTCGGCAAAATAGGCGTCATATGACTGATGCCGTTAAACTTTGCCGACTGCTGACACGGCAGTCGGCAAAGTCTTTGGCGACTGCCTTTGGTCTAGCTGTCGCCAAAGAACTCTTTGCCGTCAAATTCTTTGTCGAGAACGCTTTGCCGACTGCCGACGTGAAAAGCAGTCGGCAAAGGCTTTGCCGACTGCCTTTAGCCCTTTACCGATTGTTTCTAGCAGTCGACGAAGAAGATGAGTCCGGTAGTGATTATAACAACGTAAGAGAGAACGGAAGGCTCCACTTACAGCGCATGGATTGTTAGAGCAGCCATCAAAATCACTGCTGGCAGAGAGAGTAATGGAGAGATAGTTTGAAGCTGGCGGCTCGCTAAACGTCAAACGAAAGAAGGCGGATGCGCTTGGGTGCAGCTCCATTGGCTGCGCTACTGCTGCACTCAATGCTGGTTCGCTACATGTGTTGTGACACTACTCTTGCATTAAATACTGTCCACACGCGTTTATCCAGTCGGCAGCCGGCTGAACCATAAAATAAAACTTGCTCTCATGTACTGACGATGATCCCGTGTAATATAATGAAAATTATTGCTTATGGTTGTGGATGGCTGGATGCTCCCCAATCGGTTTATGACAATGTTGATGCATGTATATAGTTAATATTAATTTTGTCTTGATGCTGCTGCATGCAGGTACCTTTAGTATATATATTGTTGGTGCTGCTGTATTTCTAGCTCTTACGACATGTACAGCTTGCGCTTCGTGGACACACTCACGCCCTAGTCCATGTGCAGACCTGGCCTCATGACAAACACCCAGAGAATGCCATCTCCTCCATGTTTAATTTGGATCAGCTAGAGAGTAATTATGCAAAGATACCTCATGGCTTTTAAATTATTGTGAAAGCTAGATAGTTAAAAGCTAGACGTAAAAGACGAGGATGTTTGGGTAGGTTCATTTCAAAAGGTGAAAAGTTAAAGCTTAGGAGAGGAAGGTTTTGACATTGTTGGATTTTAAAAGTTGAACCATAATCTAGGACTCTAGGCGTCGTTGCCAGCCATGTATCACATTCATCTATGGTTGGCCGCCATGGAATTTACAACCCCTGTATAACATGCATGATTGAAAATTGCATGTTGCCACTAAATTTTTAATGCGAGTGGTATATTAGTTGCACCCACCCACATTTTCGGTGTCCTATTATTATTTAGACTAGAGAGAAACTGTTTGTCGTCAGTGAGAGTGGTTACTGCACCTCCATTTAATTTATATTAGTGGCAAAAGAATGAAGTATATAGCCGCTAGCTAGCTGTACATCGATCTTGTCTTGATTTGTGAGTGAGCTGCGATCACGCACCAACCATGTGCAGTGGGTACGTCCGTCGCACGCACCAGAAGGCCAAAGTATATCAAGTTAATTTCATATACCACTTTTCAGTAGTTCATCACATGCTTCGACTTCCTGGCATATGCGCTCGCTCCATCCGGCGCATTAGGTTAGTGAAGATGGCAGAACAAGTTGGTATTTGGATACTCACTCTGGCCGTATGTGTACTGTGCAGAGTGGGAGAGGGACTGTACATATATATAAAATAAAATCAAGGCCACGTTCTCAAACTAAGTGTTCTACACGTACACACAATGCGCGCGCCCGTGTTGTAGCCTAAATGGTTGTTGCAGCCCACAGGCTAGTTCCACACTACCACACAAACGCCACGACCTGCTGCTGCTCTGCATGAACGCCGTGGTCTTCATCCCATGTGGAACCCCTGGCCGGTGGCCTTGCGGACGCCTGGGTACTATCACCCGGTACACGGCGGCGGTGCTCCACAAGTCGAAGCCGCTGACGGTTGTGTGCAGCAAGCGGAGCTCTATCGCGCAGGTTGCAATATCTGCTAGGAAAGAGGAAGAGACGGTGGCGCACGATGTGGTTCATGCGAACGAGCAAAAAACAAAAGAGTCTATTTTTATAAAAAAAGAAATATTAGGGATTATATAAAAATCTATGCCACATGTCTGGCACGGAAGTACGGTGCACTACTTAACCACTTTAGGGGTACATAATGCATTCACAACTAATTTTTGACCCTGTTTGAAAAGTGTTGAAATATACCCAAAATAGTTGCAATAGCATAAATAACAACATTTGTTTTTTGTTGCGAGGCGTTGCAAGCGCTTGCGTAGGTAAAGCTTTGGACAACACTTTTCTAGGAAGCGTTGCAAAATGCATTTTGAATTTGCAACGCCTAAGCATTGCGACATAAGTTTTTGCTACGGTTGTAGCTGTGGCAAGAACAACTAATGCAACACCTTGGGTGTTGCTAGATCTTGCAATGGCAACTTGCTCATGTTGTTGCAAATGGTGCACTAGCAACGATGAACGCGTGTTGCGAAAAAATGTATTGCCACACTTAACATGTGTGGCAACAACGACCATGTTGCAGCACAAAAAAGTTGTGGCAATAATTGCAATTGCCATGCTCGAGGTTTGGTTGCTATAAGGTGCATCCTATATTGCATCGCATAACGAGTGTGGGAATAAGCCTTATGTCGCAACAACAAGAAGTGGTGGCAACATGTGCAATTGCCACGCCCCATGTTTGGTTGCTATAAGCTACAACATCTATTGCATCACATGACGAGTGTGGCAATAAGACCAATGTGGCAACACCAAAAAGAGGTTGCAAAACATGTCCAATTGCCATATTCACATTGTCGTTGCTATAAGGTACAACCTCTATTACTACGCAAATTTTTAGTTGCTATATGATAAATTGCTATAGAAAATGTTGTTGCCAATAGTCACTTTTACATGCGCTTGGTTTGTTGCCACCAGATAATATTATAATACTATTAATTAGAAACACAATAGACATAAAGAAACCATCAATAAAGCCATTAAACCATAACTTGTTTATTTGTTCACATATAGAACTAAACAATTCAAAAATTCAAACTCAGGCTACACAAACATTATCCAACACATTTGTTTCTAAACCAAAACATCTAAGATGATGCAGCTTCGCTTGACTTGGCCTCATTTGGATGATCCATTCACTCGTGCTCTCTACTCAAACTCTGCATTTATCCTGAAATAAAGAACATTCACATTTAAGGATATATGCAATTGTCATGGGAAATCCACTCAAGGATTTATTTTGAATGATCCTAGCACAAATCCTTGCAAGAAAAAGCAGAGTAAATGGATAATTAGCATGTTGTAGTGAATAAGCCAACAAGACACAAGCAAAGAGAAGCTAACAACTAAAGCAATATAAGATGATTTATAAGCATAGAATGTAGATAGGTATTGGACGGAGGAAAATTTGAATCAAATAAAAATATAATAGTACTGAATTATTTATTACAGTAGAAAAGCTAGCAACCACAGAATGTAGACATGTATTGGAAACAAAATCTGTCCGATTACCAACAGGAAAGCAAACTATGACACCGAACTTCAGAAATTCATATTTGGAGACCTAGCCAACCAAAAATATCATTCTTTAACGATTGGAAAGCTTGTGAAAAACAATACAACTTATTAGTTATCAACAAGAGCCAGTTTTAAAGGTAACATGGTCGAAATACCCAAAAGCTTAGAACTGTACAGTTTTCAGCAAAATTCTATGAGGAAACTTTAAAATTTCATATCTCCCTAAACAGATAGGATAAAATCATGAAATTTTAAGGTAGCAGAGATACTTAAACTATCTACAACCTTTATATTTTTAAGTTCCACAAAAAATATCATTCATGTACACAAATTATTATCACAAGCAGAACTGTTCAAACTGAAATTTTCAGCACACCGCAAAAGTGATCCATGCATCCCTTTAGTTGTCCCCAAACAAAGCTGCACTTATTAACTTATTTGGACAGCCAAAACCACTCCTATCCACACAAGTTAGTCATGGTCTCCAGCAAGCATGAAGGACTAGTTTTGTTCATCAGCAGATTGGTTCAAAAATATATACATAGCAGCACACAACAACTAACGGTTGACTGAAATGAGTAGTTCATTTGAATTGGGTTTAATGTGAGGAAATACGGAAAAAAGAAGCTTACATTCAATTTTTTTTGGCTGATCGTTTCCTTGCCGCAGCATCAAGCAAATGTTTTGGAGAAATAAAATTTGCTGTACCACTCCCTTCTTTGTTTTGAGATTGACTTCAGTTAAGACTGCCTCTAGTGGTGCGCACGATGTACCTGCAGGTAGCTGTCCTTTCTGCTTCACTTGTTGGTTATTCTGCAACTCAAAAATTGAATGAAAATTAATTATTAGGACTTTTATATCATGCACTAATGCATGACTGTAATCCATTTTAAATCTAAAACAACCTGAGCTAACGGTTCTTCATTGTCTTGTCTTGTTTCTTCTCTTTCAGGCAAAGTTGGTACATGAGCAGCTGAGGGCGTTTTGTTGCCTGTTATTTCATTGCCTGATGTTTCGTTGGTTGTTGTTCTGATGGCAGCTCGGTCAACCTGCATTTTAAATTTTTTTATTACAACTACTTAGCTCCGATAGACAAGAACTTAATTGATTAATCTTCTTATGTTCAGTTTGAGCAAGCATATTATGGTGATGACTGTCAAGTGAATACAACAAAAAGAAAACTATCAAAAAACAAGCCTACTAACTTAAATATGCAAGTTCAAATGTCACAATACTATTACATGTGGTGATGCTCCTTGTGTTTGTGCTGCTAGCATTGATATGTACTCTTTCCTAAGTTCTTCTTTATCAGCCAGCCTTGCTTTCTGCAATTCTTCCATCTGACGCTTATGTTCCTCCTTCTCGGCTTCCCTTTCAGCAACTTGGTTTTGGAGTTGTTCTTGTACCTTCTGGAGCGTAGCCTTCAGCTCTTCATTTTCCATATGGGATGCCATTTTAGAATGGGCCTGGTCCTTTAAATGTTCAGTCATCAGCTGCCTTCTACTTGGATACCTTGCCATATATCCATTACCATGAAGCTTGGATGATTTAGATTGAGTAGTTTGCTTGTATGCTTCTTGGAAAATAAGGTTTCTCTCTACTAAAGGAATAAAGCTATCTGGTGACTCTGTTTCCTTCTCTACAATTTTGCTACAAGTAGTTTCCTAACACAAAGAAGACATGCAAACTTTTGTTAAACATCAACTAGAAACAATGTGCAATAGTTTGAATTATTTAGTAAAGGTTGCAGAAACAATTATATACGCACATAGATAGCCTTAGATGCATCGTTTGTCCATTTCCCTCCCTTACTGTGTGTCATCGCCCAAAGTTCACAATCATCTGGCTCTTCACCGGTTTCAGGATCTCTCTAATTTTGCCAAGAATGATACAAATAAATATTTCATCAAGTAAGAAAACATTGTTATGTATGTGCTTCTCTAGTCATTACCAGTTCATAGCTGCACTGACCAAAAGACTTTGATCCCATCCTATGCACTGCTTGGACACACGAACGGTTTTGAGAATTCTTGTTGCTAAGTTCCTGCATGTTATATTTGTATTAAAAACAGTGCTCCGAAGAAAACATTTGTTTCTTCAAGTGCAACTGGCATGAAAAATAGTAAATGGCATCAAACCTGGAATTCCTCGCTGCTAAAATACAACACTAGATAGTGTCATTCAACAATGTTTAGGTCTTTAGGCTTATGTCTCATTCTCTCATCATAAGTGTCATAAGCCTTGTACGTTGAACTAAATGCTGATCGCCATCCTCTATAGTGCTCATTAGCAATGGCCCATATCTTTTTCTTGTTCTCCAAAGTATTCGCATTCCACTTTTTCTGTTGAAAAAACAAATAAACAAATTGGGTCAGTTCTTACACCATTTCACAATTAAGATTGGAATGGACTAAAAATATGCGAAGCTTACCATTACAACATCTGCTATATCCAGCTTAACCTCATCATCAATGTTTTTCCACTTTCTCACTCCAATTAGTGGAGCCTTTCTCCTTGTAAATAGTACCACTTCATCAACAAAAGACCACTGGTTACCACCTACAGGTCCTTGCATTCTAGAGAATTCAACATCCAATTTCATGGTGCCCTGCTGAGCTCTTTTGATGGCATAGCTAAACCTTTGAGGGGCCCACGTCCTTTAAACTTCCTCTTTCCACTACCAGATCGCCCTTCAAAATGACATACAATAGAATTTAATAATCATTCTCATTAATGTTATGGAATATAATTGCACCTTACAATGTTTTCCAAAAAATCTTACAATCATTGACTAGTTGTTTTTCACGATGAGTGTGACTTGGCCGCTGCATTGGTGGTGTTGGATTGCTGGATTGACTTGACAGAGTGCTTTAAAGCTTGTCATATGCCTCTGCCAGTAATGTAGCATAAGTTAAAATTGGTATGAAGAACTGTTAAGTTGATTTACAATAACTTGGAGAGGATATTATATACCGATGTCATCAAGTTGTCCTTCATGACGTAACCATTCGCTATATGCTTTCATTGTATCTATCCTGAATGTATCTTGAAGTTCTAGAAACATGCTTGTATTATTGAAATGGCTACCAATGAAATAAGATGCAATATGGAAACTAGTGCAGCAACATAACTTATCATGGCCTTTACCGTCCGCATGCAGTTCTGCAAGCCAATCCTTGTAATCATCAAGTGCCACATTTATGAATTCATCCTCGTAAAATGATGTACCCGGAGGTTTTTTCATGGGAGTTATGGATACATTTCGCTCGGTTATTCTATCCTTGCTCAAAACTAATCTGGCTATTCTCTCCTCATCAT
>CM041633.1:50469090-50495929 GCA_023333625.1 Bothriochloa decipiens | reverse complement strand
TGTTTATAAAACCTACATCTCACTAATAGTTTCATAAGAATTATGAACTATGTTAGAACCACCACATCAGATGAACAAATGATCAAACAAGCAAAATAATGTTTATAGATCTTAATAAGTTATGAAATGTTATAGTTTAATTTTTTTCATTTGAGTTCATCTTGCCATGCTAAACCTACGCGTGAATTTCAAAATTCAAAATTCAAATTTCGTAAACGACCTCGGATGAAAAAATACCCAAAACAAAGTTTGTAGATGTCAAAAAGTTATGAAACTTTGTAGTTGATAACTTTTTCATTTGAATTCATCTTACCATGCTAAAGCCATATGTGAATATCTTAAATATGAAATTCAAATTTCGTAAAAGACCTCAGATGAAAAAACTTCCTAAACGAAAAAGGCTCCTTTGCCGACGCTTTCTTTGCCGAGTGCTTGCCAGGTGGCACTCGACAAAGGCTCCTTTGCCAACGCTTTCTTTGCCGACTGCGCTTTGCCGACTGCCACGTGGAATTGCAGTCGACAAAGCCTTTGCCGACTGCAATCGTGCCTTTGCCAACTGCGAATTGCAGTAGGCAAAGCACCTGAATCCTATGGTGTAGCCGAGAACTCTGAAGCAGTTCTTAGATAGCTTTGTCAGTTAGTATACAACAGGCATTTATGCTACTATTTCTTTAGGGGCTAAATGATTGGAACTTTTTTCTTCAAACAAAAGAAAAGATCTCCCTGGCTTTCTAATGAATTTTTTTTCATTGTTTGCCGAGAACAGGCATAGTTTACCAAATCATAACAAAAGGATGCACAGTTCTTGAGTATGTATAGGACTGACACTGAACAATTCTATAAGATGCGCTAGGAACTACTGATTGCTGGCTCAATTATTCCTTGATACATGAGTACATAGAAGTACATAGACCTGACACTAAACAAATTTGGGGTCATTAGCAAGCAGCAATAAGAAATCTCAGAAGAGATGCTCACCTATTCCATTTATTTGAGTATACATGACAATTTCTCTAAATGAAGCATGAGTGCCGCTGCTTACCGACGTTGTCAGTCTGGCCCAAGTATCATGGATCCAATACGACGTTGCTTGACGGGTAGTGTTCGGCCTGATGAACTGCGATCTTGACTGCCGTCCTCTCCATCATCGGACGCAGCTGGGGTCGCCGTCCTACCTGCGCCACCGAAAAGCGCCGTCGTGGCCCCGCGTCTCGTCATCAAGGGCTCTGGCGGCGGCCTCGTGAGCACTGGCGATGGTGTCGTGAACCCTGGGGACGCCATCGTCGACGTGGGTTGCCGCTGCGTCTCCTGGCCGTGGCTGCCGAGGAGGTCGCCATCTACAACTAAAGTGGATCTACGACCCTTCGCGTAACTGGCGGCTGCCTTCTCCCTTGGTGATTAGATTAAGTGGGGGGTGGGGGATTAATTGGTGTTTGGGGAGGGACAGGCGCGATGGTTTACGGCGGCAAAAACATTTAGGGATAAAAAGCGTGGGATATTTGGCGCTCAAGCTTTGTTTTCGCTGGAAGATTGGCAGGCCTCTTTTCTAATCGGTGATCATGGGCAGCGGCCAGAGCTCCCGCTGCCTATGGAGGCCGAGTCTTGTGTTTACTGAACGTGGTGGATACGTAAATACTGAACAATATATCACACATGGTGACTACTAATGGGTCGTGTATGGCTAAAGCATGCATAGGCTGATCGGCATAAAAAATTCCAGTCTCCATGACTCCATGCAAGTAGACGATCTTCCCTCAAAAAAAAAATGCAAGTAGACGATCGTGTTCTTGGTGTTTTTTTTTCCAGTCTCCACCATCACTAATCACTTTGAGTGTTTTGGGATGGAGGAATTTTTTTTTGTTTTGTGTGTTTTGTAGATCGTGCATCGACATCTAGAACACGGACACAAAGCAGTTGATGTACTGCCATCAAATATTCTTTGAAGGAATTTCTGGAAATTCTCTTGCCAAACAGGACTAGCCTGTCCATGCGCATCCAACTTCTACCTGACATTATATGTTTTTGAAATAAATATCTGCAGGATCAACAGAGATATATATAAGTACAATTCACATATATATATGTGTATATCATATTGTAACTATATGGTATAACATCCCGAGAAGTGTGTGTATATATACCACGGGCAATCAAATGATCAAGATGATGAAGATCCTGCAGCACACGCTGCACTGCCTCGCTGATCGCTTTGTGTCACCTCTGATCCTGAAAACTACAAATCCAATTGATGACCGGATAACGAGCCAGCTATCTAGCAGTATAGGTGCAACGTATACGAACTAAAAAATTCAATTTAACTAAGCTAGCTAAAGAGAACGTACAAAAATAAATGAGTTTAGATTGTTTAATGTAGAATTGAAATATTGCATACCCATGACAGCTAAAAATACTACTGTGCACTACTTCCTGTCATGCTCTCTTGACTAATATCTGTGGTGCCTGTTGCCAACTCCTAAACATGCAACTCCTGCCTTTCAAACTGATACTAACCCTGTTGGGTGGTGCAATCACACACACATATATATAAGGTGAAAACAATATGCTAGTCGCAATTGTATTTCATTCTATCGCAAAAGCAAACACCCCAGGGGTATTTATAGACCCCCTTAGCTTCGCCATTCAAGGACTCTTACAAGATTAGTCGTGGCACTTCCTATACATTTAGCTAAGAAGCACATCGGCGAAGTGGTGAGTTGTTTGAGATGCATACTCAATTCAAAGAGTTTATACTTGATTGTCGAGTGGTTACCAAGTACTTTGCTTGTTCTAGTTTTAAAACGGCTCGTAATGCCATTCAATTTTCCTCGGTAACAAAGAATAAGTAGGGTGTTGGAGACTGGTCGAGATATTAGTTCTATCATAAGGTGCCTGTGGTTGAAGAAAGGTACTCGGAAACGAAAAAAATGGTGAAGAAATATCCGATGGCTGCTAGAATGGAGATTGAGGAGTTTAAATTACCTCCATCTTTTCCTACTTCCTTGATCTCGAAGACTGCTGTGAAGGCATACAAGTCCATAGCTTCGCTACAATGTGCTAGAGATCTTGTTGAAGAGTATGCAGCTGCCAGAATTTGGCCATTGAAGAAGGGGTGGTCTATCTAGCGGTTTCATGCTAAAAAGTTCGAGGGGTGAACTATAAATACCCAGATAATGACTTTCATCGTCAAAGGACTTTTGCTTGCGATGAAGATTTTATGAAATTTGTTGAATGTCAGGCTGAGGATTTGCTTGGAAAATATGTGTTGAGTGAGAAAAATAACATTGATAAGATTTTTGGTGAGAAAAAACTTATGTGCGTTTGAACAGAGTTTTTGAGGTTGCTAATGTTCAGTATGGCGCATGACCTCCTCCAGCTTATGTCCGTGATAAGAAGCAAAGTAAGAAAAAGGAGAAGGAGATTGCTGTTCAAGCTAAGGTCGTCAAGTGTAAAGCTGCTGGTGGTGTTAGCAAAGTTCTAGCGAAGAGGTTGAAAAAGAGTCAAAGTCCTTGTTTGCTGGACGTAGATGAGATTGACACTGTGCTGGATCAAAGTTTGGATATGGAGGGTAACTTGGTTTCTGGCTTGGGTGGCTCTAGGAAAGATGATGATGATGCTACAAGAGTTGTTGATGATGTTGCTGGTTCTATGTCTCGGACATGCTGAGGATGAGGTGAGAAAATTTAATAAGACTTTTTCCTCTAGTGGCTTGACCCCGCTGTTACTTACTCCGCTGAGTGACACTTTACAGAATTTACAAGGTCAAAGTTTCCCCGTTGATGATCCCGTCATAGTTGAGAATCCAGTTTTTAAAAAAGAAACTGTTGCAAGAGATTCTCAGGGGATTGATAAACCTACTTCGCCGAGGCTTGACTCTGAGGCTCCGATCATTGAGTCTTGTGATTGAGATGTTGATGTGGGGAAAGCAACTTCAATTGAAAATCCTGCCATACTTAATACTGGCGAGGTGTCAAAGAAAGTTGGCGGTTCCAGAGTTTATACTCTCAATCTTGAAGAGAGCGATGAAGAAGTCTTTGATGAAGAAACTAATGATAATAGGTTGGCACATTTGTCAAGTTCTACTATTCATGTTGAAACTAGCAAAAGGGTCAAATGTAGCTTGGGTGAACGTGTCTCTACTGGTGAGCACTACATCTTTGTATTTGATTTGTATGACCTGTGTTGTCTTTTTTGCTGATCTTTAGTTTTTATATTCTTGCAGAAATTATTTTTCCTCATGCACCATCTTCTCCATGGAAAAATATTGATTTCAGCAAGTTAAAAAGTGTTCAACGGGATCCTGCTACTCCTGTTGCTTCTGTTGTTGGTGAAGGGGAAGTTTCTAAAGCGTTGAGGCGAGGTTTAGAGTTTTGTCAAGAGAAAGGTTTGGGTCTTGACTGCTTCAAGTTTATAGGTATTAGGGCTGATAACCTTCGGATGATTTAGGTTCGGCTATCCAAGTGCATAGATGAGGCTTTCACTGTCCCTGATGCAGAGCTTGAATTATCAAAAAAAGCCTTTGCTTGAAGTTGTTGATGCAGGTCTGTCAATGATGTACAAGGGTTCTATCTTGATGAGAGGGTTGTGAATGGGTTTGGAAGAGAAGGAGAAAAATTTTGCTCTTCGCGAATGTGACTATCAAGTTGAAATTGAAAATCTGAAGAAGCAACTTGCCGATAAATAAAAGGAAAGAGCTGATGCTGTAGATGCTCACAAAGTTTTAGAGGGGAAACTTATAAGTGCTCTTGCTCAAGTTGAAGAAAGAGAGGATGATATCAAGAAGATTACGGAGGATAATGAAAAGTTGAAGGAAGGCATGAGGCGTATTGAAAGAAAGACTAAGGATCAGGATAAGTCCTTCTTTGATAATTACAATCACATTTGGGAGCTCTATTTTGAATGTTATGACAAATTTGGAGCTAGGCCTGGAGACAAGTGTTGGGATTTTGGTGACCGTGACAGTTTTTTCAGCTGGTTTTGTCACCAATATGAAGATTTGTCTCAGGTCATGGAAACTATGATTGACATCGGTATCTATTATTCTGTTTGAGCTTTGTTTCATTTGATGAGGCAAAGTCAAGATCCCTTGTTTAGCCAACTCTGTGATGATAAGTACAAGTTTCCTTCTGTCGATAACTTGACTAATGTTAATAAGGCTACTCAAGTGTTGTGCAATAAGTATCTTGAGCAGTATTGGAGGTCTGGTGGTCGAGCTCATTGTTTTGATAAAGCTAAGGAGAAGTTGCAGAAGGTATGTAATGTATTTAGCTTGTAGTGGTTTTTTCTATTCTTTGTGTCTAACTTTTTGTTTTTGCTTATTAGCAAATTGCAAAAGAGACAGAGGCTCCCCGGAAGGAAGCAGAGGAAGCTACGAAGAGGGAGGCCGATGCTAGAGCTCGAAGCAGTGCTGGATCTAGCAATGTTAGTGGTGGCCAATCTTAGGCTTTAGTTATCTTTTTCTTTTGTGAGATGAGAGGGTTTCAAGATACGATGGTTCTAAGTTATTGACTTTGTAATATATTTGGAAGCTGTTTGACTATTTGTCCATCCTGCGCAGGTTCCTCATGCTGAGCCTGTGTAGCATGTCGAAGATATCGTTCCGTTGTTAATGTGTAAAGATAACTTCATTTTTGAGCCTGCCAAGTTTTATGATTTTCGTGCAAAGTGTGATAACTGTGATGTCGATGATTTTCTTGCTCGTAAGTTTTGCTTCTGTTGTTTTGAACTTGAATTTTTTTTGGGATTCTATCCTACAAATATTTTATAGATGTGAATAAACGATACCGTAGTATCAGGCCTCCCGGCTGTTGAGTTTTTCATTTTACGGATTTTGCACAGGTAAAGTTTTGACATGTACTATTTAATTTTCTTCTGAAGGTTGTACTTTTGTTTGTTGACCTCTTTTTCTGTAGTCATCGGGGTCGAGTACTTCGCCAGTGAATGATTGCGAAGATTATTTACGCCGTGAAGCAGATGAAATTATTAACGAAGTTGTAAGCGACATACTTGGTGATGCTGTCAAAGTAGTTAGTTCTCAAGATGACTGATTTTGTAAATACATTTTGTTTGTAATTGGATAAGCTATATTGTAAACAACTTGTTGTATTGCGAAGTTTGTGAGTTTTCCTTCGCTTGTATGAAAGGGTTCGGAATAAATACTTTGAATTATATTGCTTGTATTTTTGGGAATTCCTTCTTTTCATTCGAAGTGGATGTGTGCACTTTGCTTAGAAACATTTAGATAAATAGAGTCGAGAAATTTGCCTTCGCAAATTTTGAAACGTCATCCCTTCTTTTTCGTTCAAAGTAGACACGTGTACTTCGCTTGGAGGTTTGAAGTATTTTCTCCTTGGAGAAAAGGAGTCGAGAAATTTGCCTTACCAAAATTTAAAACGCCGTCCCTTCATTTTCGTTTGAAGTAGATGCGTACGCTTCGCTTAGAAGCTTGAAACATTTTCACCATAATGAAATGAAGTCAAAAAATTTGCCTTAGCAAATTTTGAAAGTCGTCCCTTCTTTTTCATGCGAAGTGGACACGTACGCTTTCTTAGAAGCTTGAAACATTTTCACCTTAATGAAATGAAGTCAAAAAATTTGCCTTAGCAAATTTTGAAACACCGTCCCTTCTTTTTCGTACGAAGTGGACGCGTACGCTTCCTTAGAGGCTGAAAACATTTTCACCTTAGTGAAATAAAGTCTTAAAATTTGGTTAGCAAATTTTGAAGCGCCGTCCCTTCTATTTCGTGCAAAGTGGACGCGTACGCTTCCTTAGAAGTTGAAAACATCACCTTAGTGAAATGAAGTCAAAAAATTTGCCTTAGCAAATTTTAAAATGCCGTCCCTTCTTTTTCGTGCGAAGTAGACGCGTACGCTTCCTTAGAAGCTGAAAACATTTTCACCTTAGTGAAATGAAGTTGAAAAATTTTCCTTAGCAAATTTTGAAACGTCGTCCCTTCTTTTTCGTGTGAAGTGGACGCGTACGCTTCCTTAGAAGCTGAAAACATTTTCACCTTAGTGAAATAAAGTCAAAAAATTTACATTAGTAAATTTTGAAATGTCGTCCCTTCTTTTTCATGAAAAGTGGACGCGTACACTTCATTAGAAGCTGAAAATATTTTCACCTTAGTGAAATAAAGTCAAAAAATTTATCTTAGCAAATTTTGAAACGCCATCCCTTCTTTTTCGTATGAAGTGGACGCATACGCTTCCTTAGAAGCTAAAAACATTTTCACCCTAGTGAAATGAAGTCGAAAAATTTGTCTTAAACTTTTTTGAGTTGGATAAGTTAGCATTTTTTAGATTTAATAAAATGTTGATGCAAACTTAGTTTTGCAAAATTTGTGCCGATATGGGAGTATATGTTGGATATATACTCTTCGGTATTTCGTACTTTTAGTTGTGCAATGTAGAGACATATCTTTGGGAAAAATGCTTTCTCATTTATATTTCTTGAAATTTATAAAGTGACTGTCTCATTAAAAAATCACTCACCCTGCGAAGGGTTTCCCCTAAGTGGAAAACGAGTGCAGCTCAGTTATGCTTTTAGGAATGTAAACTTACTTATAAAGAGAATTTCTACTTCTACTTTTGCTGAAATGTAAACTAATCTTGCGATCTTGCTTATAGATAATACTTGCGAAGTGCTTCTATATTCCACGTGTGACTCAATTCTTCACCTTTCAGATTTGCTAGATAATACGCACCTTCTTTGTTTGTTCTTGTGATGATGAAAGGCCCTTCCCACTTTTGTTGGAATTTTCGGACTATGTCTTCATCTCTTTTTCTTTTGAGGATAAAATCATCTGGTGCTAACTCTCTTGGCTTTGACTTTTTTATTGTATCACTTCTGTGTTTCAAGTTGGTACTTCTTGATATTCTCAAGTGCTTCATTTCTTTCTTCTTCGAGTAGATCTTTGCTTGTTGCTTGATCCTCTTCTGTGATTATTTGAATGTTTGTTCTTGGTCCCTCATTATTTATTTCTTCGGGGGTCATTACTTCATCTCTGAATAGCAACTTGAATGGAGAAAAATCTATTGGCCTTGGCTTCGATGTGTTGTGAGACCAGATAACTCTTGGTAATTCATCTACCCATTTTCCCTTTTTTAGATCTGTTAAGCATTTTGATATTCCTGTGCAAATTATCCTATTTGCTGTCTCTACTGCTCTGTTGGACTGTGGGCGCCTGACGGATGCGAAATAGAGTTTGATTCCCATTGAGTGGCCGTATTCTCTGAAGGCTTCGCTATTAAATTGGGTTCCATTATCTACTATGATGTGTCTTGGAACTCCGAATCTGCATATGATGTGTTGCCATAGGAATTTTTTCATTGTATGAGAAGACATGCTTGTGATTGGTTTTGCCCCAATCCACTTGGTGAAATATCCAACTGCTACTATTGCATATTGGTAGTTGCCTTAAGCCGGGGGTAATTTTCCAATTATGTTGATGCCCCATCTTGCGAGTGGCCAAGTTGGTTCAATTGGTTGTAAGTTTGTTCCTGGTGTATTGGCTTTGCTCCCTGCCATTTGGCAATTGTGATAGGTCCGAATTATTTCTTTGCTGTCACTTTGAGTGGTTGGCCAGAAAAACCCTTGCCTGAAAGCTTTTCCAACTATTGACCTAGCGCCGGCATGGTATCCTCAGATTCCCTCATGTATTTCTTTCAACAAGTTTTTCCTATTTTCTCTTGAGATGCACTTTAGTAGTTGTTGGCAAACTCCTTCCTTGTACAGTTCTTCATTGATGATTTTGTAACTTCTGGTCTTTTGCTTCATTCTTGTTTCATCAACTTTGTTTTCTGGCTCGTAAAATCCTTTGAGGAATGCCATAATTGGAGCTCTCCAGTCTTCGCTTTCTATGATGTGTACTTCTTTCGGTTGTTCAACTTTTGTTTTTGTTGAGGCTTCGGTAACTCTAACTTTTGGGTGGTGGCTTTTGCAATTTCGTCTGCGTCTGTGTTATCATTTCTTGAGATACTTTTTACTGTGAATCTAGCGAAGTGTTTTTCTTGATCCCTCAATAGTTGGAGATACTTTGCTAGCTCTAGATCTCTTGCTTTGTAATTTTTCTCTATATGCCTAGCCACGACTTGAGAATCTGTCTTGATTATTATCTTTTGAATTCCCATTGCTCTTGCTTTGCGAAGTCCCAATAATACTGCCTCATATTGTGCAATGTTGTTGGTGCATTGAAAGTCTAGTCTTGCTGCATATTTGACTTTGATTCCAGAAGGTGAGGTTATGATTGCTGCTGCTCCTGCACCGGCGAAGCCCCAAGTGCCTTCACAATAGATTATCCATTCTGGTTGCTCCATTCTTTCTTGATTGTACTTTGAGGGTGTCCAATCTACTACGAAGTCAGCCAACACTTGAGATTTGATTGCTGTTCTTTTCTCAAATTTGATGAAGTATTGACACAATTTTATAGCCTATTTTCCCAATCTCCCTGAGGACTTACAACCTTATAGCACTTCTTTGAGGGATTGATTTGTTGGTACTCTTGTTTTGTGTGCTTGAAAGTAGTGTTTCAACTTTCTGGATGCCATGAGTACTGCATATGTAATTTTCTCGATTTTTGAATAGAAAATTTTTTATCTAGACAAAGCTTCGGATGCAAAGTACACTGGAACTTATCTTGTTGAGTGCTCATTTTCTTCTACTTGTATTAGTACTGTGCTAACTGTACTTTCGTTTGCTGATACATATAGTAGCAAATCTGCCGTTGGGTCAAGTGTTGCCAAAGTTATGGGGTTGGATAGATGCTTCTTTATTTCTTCAAAAGCTTCTTGTTGTGCTTGACCCCAGTTGAATTGTTTCTTTTTCCCTTTTAGTGCTCAAAATATTGGGAGGCTTTGCTCAGCTGATTTGGATATAAATCTGTTCAACGAAGTTAACCTTCCTATCAGCTTTCGGATGTCCTTGATGTTTCTTGGCACTTGCATATTCAGTATTGCCTTCACCTTCTCTGGATTCGGGTCAATTCCTTTTGCGAATACGATGCACCCCAAAATTTTGCGTGTTTGAACTCCAAATGTGTATTTTTCTAGGTTCAACTTTAGATTTGCTTTTCTGACGTTTGAGAAGGATTCTTGTAAGTCTTCGACATGGTCTTCTCTTTTCTTGCTTTTGACTACCAAGTCATCAACATACGCAAGCAGATTTCTTGGTATTTGATCTTTGAGGACTGTGGATGTCATTCTGATGAAAGTTGTTCCTGCATTGCAAAGCCCCTCGCCCATTCTTTGGAAATAGTAAGTTCCAAATGGTGTAATGAAACTTGTATATTCTTCATCTTCTTTTTTGTCCAGATTTGATGGTAGCCTGAATAGCAATCGAGGAAACTAAGCATTTCATTTCCTGCTGCTTGTCTACTAGAGTATCTATTCTTGGTAGAGGGAAGTTGTCTTTTGGACATGCCTTGTTAAGATCTGTAAAGTCTATACACATTCTCCACTTTTTGCTTTTCTTCTGCACCATGACTATATTTGCGAGCCAAGTTATGAATTGTACTTCTCTTATGACTTTTGTATCTTGCAATCTCTGGACTTTAGCTTTTGCAGCTTGTGTTCTGTCTTCGGACAACTTTCTGAGTTTTTGCTTTTTCGGTCTAAAGTTTGGGTCGATGTTTAACTTGTGTTCTATGACATCCCTGTTTACTCCTCCTAAGTCTTGTGCAGACCAGGCAAAGATATCCTTGTTACTTTGCAAGACTTGTATTATCTTTCCTTCTTCTTCTTTTGATAAATTTGTGTCGATGATAACTTGTCTGTCTGGTACCATTGGGTCGAGTGGTAATTTCTTTGTGTCTTTGCAAGGCTTCGCTTTTTCTTGTGTCTTCGCATTTTCAGTTTCAAGCTCATCATCTTCTTCTTCTTCTTGTATGACGTGGATATTTTTGAAAGCTGGGCTTGCATCTCTCTCTATGTTTCTTGCCTCCGTTTGATCGCCGAAGGTAATTATGATACCATTGACTGCTGGCATCTTCATGCATAAGTATGGGTAGCTTACTATGGCTTTGAAAGCGTTTAAACTTCCCCTTCCAAAGATTGCGTTGTATTGGCTGTGCATTTCAAAACATCAAATGCTATTTGCTCTGTTCCAAGTGAGACTAGCAAGACCATTCTGCCGACAGAGTTTCTTTTCTTTCCGTCGAAGCCAGCCAATGGGTGCTCGGATCTTTCTAAGATTGTTCTATCAATTTGCATTGCATCTAGAGTTCTTGTTCTTGTGAATATGATATCTGCTGAGCTGCCACCATCTATTAGAAGTTTTGATACTGCCCAACCTTCAGTGTTTGCTTCTATGACCATTGCGTCCATATGAGGGTAATCTTTGAGTTTGAGATCTTGTTCTGAGAATGTGATTGGCATGTGGGACCATCTTATTTTCTTGAATGGACCTTCGACTGCTATGGAGTTCACTCTTCTGAAATAATTTCTTCTTTCATTTCTTGTATCAAGCTCCATGCTGTTTCCTCCGAAGATTATCATAATTCTGCCTTTGCTTGGGATGATTGCATTCCCGTTGCTTGTTGACGCTTTGGGCATGTTGTTGTTGTATTGAATTTGGTGGTTGTTATTTGCTACTGAACTTTTAGAGTAGAAACTTTGCTACTGACTTGGGCCCCATTGATTTTGCGGGCATGCTAATGGTTGACAATTATAGATTGGCGGAGGTGGTGGCAACATGTGCTGAGGGTAAGTTATTGGCAGGTAACTTGTTCTTTGGGGAGCTAGATGATTGACAACTTTCAGCTACGAAGTTGCTCTATTCTCTTCTTGCATTTCTTCAATGTTTTTCTTTACTCTTGGGCACATCTTTGATGTGTGACCAGCCCCTTTGCCATGTATGATACAATACATTTCTTCGGGCCTCAAAATTTTCCTTTCAAAGTTTCTGCTTTGGTTGTTATAGTTTGGCCTTTGTTGGAAATTTTCCTTGTAATTTCTGTTGCTTTGGAAATTTGTTTGATTGCTTGAGCTTGGACCTTGGCTATTGGCTTTGGTTGTGTTGTTGATATGGTTTATTCCCTGAAATGGACTTCGCTCTGTGTTTTACATTCTTGGATGTTGGAAGTTGTTGTTTGGTCTTGACATGTTTCTTTCTCCTTTTTCTTCTTCTATTCTTTTTCTGTAATCTTTGTCATACTTGCAGTACTTTCTCATTTCTTCTTATAGTTTTTCAACTGTGGTTGGTCTTTCCCTTTTGAAGTGTGATGAGAGTTGACCTGCTCGCAGTCCTTTGATTGCTGCTATGATGATGACTTCGTCTGGTATGTTTGGTATTTGAGCTTTTGCTTGTATAAATCTATTGTAATATTGGCTCAAGGGTTCTTTTGGTTGCTGCTTGATGTTAAAAAGATCATCGCTGGTGAGTTCAACTCTTTGTAAGCCTTAGAAATCTAGGAGCAACGTTGTGCGAAGTTGATCACAAGATTTGATTGACCATTGTTTTAGCGAAGAGTACCAATGCTGCGCTGGTCCTCTTACTGCCATGATGAGCGACTTCGCTAGAGTATTCGCATCTCCCCCACTTGATGAAACTGCTGCTTCAAAGCTCATGAGAAATTGTCTCGGGTCAGACATGCCATTGTAAGTTGGGATGATGTTGAATTTGAATCCTGTTGGCCACTTCGCTAGCTGAATGTCGATTGATAGAGGCGACTTTGTGTTAATTGTTGCTATTTGACTTTGCTGTCTTTGCTGTTGGTGTTTTTCCTTGTTGAGTTTGGGTCTTGGATCATGGCTTCGCTTTCATTTTCTATCTCTTCGTTGAGCTTTCTTATTTCTGCTTCTGCTTCCGCAATTCTTTGCTTCAGGGACTTTTCCCTTGTCTTCGCTCTTACTTCTTCTAGCTGTTTTTTCTTGACAGCGAGTTGATCCTCGAGTTCCTTGAGTCTTCTTTCTTTTTTCTGAGTTTCTTCTTCTTCTTGAACACATCTGGTTTCAGTTTCTGTTGCATCTTCTATAGTTGGATCTTGTGCGGCGTTGTTGTCTGCCGTAGCTGTCCTTTTACTGGGTCTTCCCATTTTTGTGGTCGTGGGTGTCTTCGATCACACAAACGGATGGCACCAGATGTTGGGTGGTGAAATCACACACATATATATAAGGTGAAAATAATATGCTAGTCGCAATTGTATTTCATTCTATCCCAAAAGCAAACACCCCAGGGGTATTTATATACCCCCTGGCTTCGCCATTCAAGGACTCTTACAAGATTAGTCCTGGCACTTCCTATACATTTAGCTAAGAAGCACATCAGCGAAGTGGTGAAATACACTTCGCCCCTTTCCTTTTGTCTCTTTAAGCAACTTTGGACTTAATCATGATTTCTTGACTTAGCTGACAACCTCATTGACTCTTCGTGCGAAGCCGCTTCGTCAGCTTCGCTGGTCATCAGGAGTTTAGTGAAGTCATCTTCGCCAGATAACCTGACACATGTGAAAACATTCGTGCGAAGTTTGAAATAGTCATAGTGAAGTATCCACGTCATCTTCGCCGAATATTGCATTGTCTCAAATATTTATAACGAAAAGTTTGTTCTCGACTCCAAAGTTTGAAATGGAAGTTTGTATGTCAAAGTTGTTCCCCAAGAAACCCCAATATCTTACAAGGAAGTTAATGATTTTGCTAGTAAGATGGGCTGCAAAAATCTAGACATCTCAAAGCACCTGCAGTATTTTTCTGTGATTCGTTGAAGAATTTAATATGCAGATGCATAATTTCATAACTACAATAATTGTTTCTTATATTGTGTGTATCAATGTAACGTGGCTGTCTTATGCCAGAATACTGTTTGAAAGCATGCATCACATCTTAATCAATCTTTATTAGATCCTAACAACACAAAAATAAATAATTGAGAAACTTTTAATAAGAAATTGAGGTTTAATTGCAACTTGCAACTCGGAGAAGAGTAGAATATTATTTTCAAAATCATGTAGTTGAAAGAGAGTTCGGAATAATTTTAATAAATATGCAACACAGATTATATTAATCAGTCTTTAATAAATCGTAAAAGTAAATTATTATATACCTGCATTAATCAATCTTCAGATGTGTCAGGCTGTAGGTGTCCAACTGTCAACGTTGGCTGGTCGGCAGCCACAGACGTGAACGCGGCGTCGGCAACTGGGTGTGTCAACCAGAGAGCTGCAGCCTGCAGGTGTCCACGACAGCAGGTCGGCAGCTACAGAGGTGAAGGCAGCGACGGCCGCTGGGGACCTGCAGATCAAGCTTCTGATGAACACGCGTTCACGGCGCATGCTGTATGGGGAGGCCCGGAAGGATGTGGTGGATTTTATAAATAATCGTGGTGGAAGCAGGGCTGAGTCAAGATTGTGTTTTGCTTTTAACTTCCTTGCTGGAACGATTATATCCCTGATGGACTCGATTAACTCATGTACTGCCATATCCTATTGGCTCTGATTGCAAGCAGGTCGTACGTGATGCGCCTGGAGTCTAGAAACTCAACTTTCCAAATCAAGCCATCGGCCAACGGTTATTGCTTTATTTCTTTATGTGATTCTTCAGGAAACTGACTCCAATGCATTGTTGTAGTACGGCTCTTCTGTTTCACCCAAATATTCAACATCTAAATAACAGGCCAAAACATATATTAATAATATAAATACAGAAGCCGATAATAGCCAAATATATTAACATATTAAATTTGGCTATATATGACATGACACTTGCATAAAATAGGGTGACTTGTGTATAAAATAAACAACTCTGCCTTATTTATTGAGCCCATAATGCATATATGGGTGTAGGAAAAGTTGCGTTGTTGTGTGGCTAGAGAAAATATGCAAACAGAAGAGACTCATGTCGGTGTGTACAATTTTGTTTCGGTGAAAAAACGTGCATATCAGCCAGCGGCAATGGGATTGAATGGCTAATATGATAAAGATTTCAAATTGTCTCTGATGGTTAGTGTGTAGATAAAATTTTATTCTTCCGATGCAACACGCTTCGGCATATTTTTAGTGAATGAAAAGTGAGGAAGCCTAGCCCTTTTTTCTACAACAACATATTACAACCATTAAATAAACAGCTACCTATTACAATGGTCATGAGAAATATTACAACCATTAAATAATATGGCAATAGCATCGAGTAATTACATCACCATAGAAACTTAGTTGCAATACATAGTCTACCTATTGCAATGATTATGATAAATATTACAACTCAAGAGCATTGTGGTAATAATTTCAAGCAATAGCAATAATGCTCTATTTAGTTGCAAGAGTACTAGACAATTGCAACGCCAATTAATACTAATGCAACTAAATGTAATCATGGCAATATTATTAACCAATAGCAGCACTTCTTTAAACAGGGTTGATATAGGTCTAACCTCTAGCAACATTGAACATAAATATTGAAATGCACTATTTTTTTAGCAACATAGTCCTCCTATTGCCACGTTTTTGAACAAACGTCGCAAAATACACCCCTATTACAACAAAATTCGTGATGATGCAAATGGCGTCAAGTGACAATAGGGTCAAAATCTTGTAGTGATTTTTCAAGTTTATAGACTTATCACTACAAACTGAAGCCTTTTCCACAGCGAACAATCTGCTGCGGGTGCCACGTCACGGTAAATCATGGTGCCACCCCTATAGCCTGCTACCAACAGGCATATAGTATAGTTGGATAGTTGGAGGTGATAGGGGATTCTTCAAAGTTAACATAGCAGCGCAGCACACCAAGTCCATGGATGAACAAATGTAGAACTCCTTTGGTGGGGGATTGGAGAAAAAAAAATGTTGTCTTTTCAAGATCGCAGAGACTTTGTTCGTTCAAAAATCAAAAATCGCTTAACTTACTTTCCCCACATGCGCGCAAGACACAAATCAGTCACAAAACTGAATCTATCTATCTATTCTATTATCTATTCTATCTATACTATAAATTTGATATGAAAGAGCGAAAAAATTAAAAAAATATATATATCACCTGAAATATAAGGGTTAACAGTGGGTCTAGAGCATTACATGACATGCTGACATAGGAGACACGTGTTTTCTCCCTCACGGGCGCCTCCGGTCCGTGATTTTTCTCACCGCGATGGTTTCTTGCTCAGCAGTTCGATTTCTGCCCTTTTCCACCCCCTCAAAGATCTGCAACTCCAACCGTTTCCCACCCTCCCGACTCATCCCCATCTCGCGACCCCTCTCCCTGCGAGTCAGCGACGTAGGCCAGGACAAGATGCCAACCACCACCAGAGCGCCTGGCTGCTGGCGACCAACCAGCACCCCCGGCCGTCGACCTCCAGGCATGCCAGCAGGGCCGGTCGCTGGCCACCAGGCACCAGGCAAATCCGGTCGTTGCCCGCCAAGCACGACTGCCGGCCACCAGGGCTTGGCAGCCAACCATAAGAAACACCAGGGCCGGCCGCCGGGCAATCCGTTGCAGCGGGTCCTCCAGGCCGCCGCATCAGGCGGATACTCACTCCGCGGCTGTTTCGGTCGCCCCCGCGGCAGAGCAGGGCGGAGGCGGACATGATGCGAGGAAGACTTCCAAGTGCGCTCCGTGCTGTGCCTGGCCGCGTGCGTCATGGTGAGCGAACCGGAGGCCTGGGCGATATCGGCAGCAGCGGCCATCGAGATGGTGCAAAATATTTGAGGAATTTCAGCAAAAGGTGTTTCATCGTCATTCTCAACATCGTACTAGTACTACTGGTTCTGTCCTACCTTTTTCGTATTTGATTGATGTTTCTTCTCCATCTTCATGAGTTGCAGGCAAAGTGATGGATGCTAGAGTACACCCATGGGGTCAACGAATTTTTTGATGCCAGGTCCAATGACCCAAACGTTACATTCTGTTAGTGCTCCACATACTTTCCCTTTTGATTACCATCCACTAGATTATTCATCCTTACAGAAGCCCCCTAAATCTTAGGAAAACTGTTAGTTCCTGCAATCATTCTCTACGATTGAAGATCTATGTTTTGATCTAGAGATGCATCAAGGTTCGTTCTGTTCCCACTTCCCACTGTGAAATGTTATGATTTTTAAAAATAAAACTCATCAGTGTTTGAATTGGTTCAGCCTTTTGTTTTCTTTCACTGCTATGTATAATTATACCTCAACAGGTGTCTTCTGTCTCTTTTCATTTCCTATTCTAGGTTTTTGCTGAGTCCTTGCTGTAAATTTCACTGTCTTCTGGTTTTTGTGTGTGTGTGCATGTAGGAGAGAGCTTCCTCGAAGCCATGCTCTTTGACAGATGGCTTCTTAATTTGGTTCGCATATGTGGTTTTGTTGAAGACTATAGTATCATGGACATTGACCAACTGTAGCTCTGTTTATAACGGTGATCTGTTCTCATTCATCTATTAATCAGAGGTTACATGTTCCTGCAGTCAACATTTGGGAAGCTCATTTATAAATAAAATATTGGGCAGTAACATGCATATCTACTTTGCTGTGATAATTGTATAGTTACTTCAGAGATCAGCTTGTACCAATCCCTTGGGGACCTGTTGGATTTGACAATCCTGACTTGGAAGCCATCACAGCGATGAGAGGCATGTCAGGCAGTAGCAGTTAATGAAACACGTTTGTGAAACCCCCTTGGAATATCATGTTTCTACTGTAATAGCAACTCTGTGTCATTTGTTTTCTGTTTGAAACCTAAATATCCCATTTATTCTTCACTATGGAAACAAATCTCTTCTTTTTCTTGTTTTCATGTGAATGCTTGAAATATTGCCATAGCGTGCTCTGTTCTACATTATTTTTTGTTTTTGTATACATTATATTTTTTAGAACAAAATTGGTAAAACGGGAGTTCATAGCCGGTCTTCTCTGGTTCAAAAATTTGTACTTCCAGCATCTTTTTTTACCCTCTGCCTAATCTTTTTTTCTCACTACTGTATTCAGCTGGACTTGTGTAGTTTCACATCTTTCTTACCCCTGTACATGTAATTGTGCAACTAAATTATTTCAGCAATCTTTTTTGACAACTACCTAGCTACTTCTTTCAACAAATAATATTAACTCAACCAAATTGTGTTGTTGAAACTGAACCTTCATTCAATCCATTTGCAGAAATCTATGGATGATTGTTTCTTAAGTGATGATAAATCAGTAAAAAGATATTCAGACGTATTTTTTTCTTGCTAGACATTTTATAGTACATTGATATGTTTGTGTTTCTATGTTTCGATGTCGGTGGTGAGCGCAGCCAAGTTTTTCGAGGACAACAACGTAAGACTTGGCTTGACTATTCATTTGCATTTTTTTACCTTGTCCACCTTCTCTCAGTTCTTCCCACTTTGATTATTCATTTACTGCTGTTGCTTACGAAACAGTCACACCAATGTCATCATTTTTGGTTCGATAGTATCACTACTGATCCTAGAAACCTAGGCATTAAGTTCTTGCTTTGGTGTTTAAAAAGCAAAGGTTGTTCTTTCCTTACAACCTTTGTAATGGCAAAATGTACTTTCTCATGCACAATCTATATAAAAATACTTACAAGTATGCTCTATAAGAGATAGTGTTTCTTTTCTCAAACGTTTATATCCGCAGAATTTGCTCCTTATCAAATTTTTTCCATTAATCCTTATCACTTCCGATGATTGTAGATCTACTGGAATTTATTTTAATGTGTTATATTAGTGTGGGCAATTTCTGTTTTGTTTATGTTCAGTGTGAGCAGTAGATGCTTTGTTTGTATATGTTCTCTATATGAGTAGGATTAACCAATAATTTGGAGCCGAGGAGGCAAACACAAATGTGAAATTCGTCCTGCATTAGATGCTATCATCTTCACGTAATTCTATTTTGGAACTGAATTAATGTGTGAGCAGTAGATGCTCTGTTTATATATGTTTTTTATATAAGTAGAATAACCAATAATTAGGAGCTGAAGAGGGAAACATATATGTGAAATTTGTCCTGCATTAGATGCTATCTTCTTCATGTAATTCTATTATGGAACTTAATTAGTAGTAATTCCACTAAGCTTTTTTGGATCAGATTTGCAATCAGTAGTTATGATTGTTGCCTCTGCTGTGGCTACTCTAGATCTTCTTAGATGGGTTGGTCTACTTTAATTAGAATGGTGTCCTTTAGACATTGTTCTTGTTACCTTTGTTGGCGTTGTAATTCTGGACTGAATTTCGAAAATGTACATGTCATTGGGTTCTCATAGTTAAATGCTAGGAATTAACCGATTACCATATTATGTCTCTCTCTCTGTCTGTCTCTCTGCAGATTGATATAGGACGCTACAGTAGTTCAAGGTATTGGCTGGCACTGGTTTAATGCCGATGACCGTGGTCAACTATAAGGGCAAGGAAAAGAAAATTATCTGCCAAGATGAAAGATATCGTTGAGGCCTACCGTCTTTACTATAACTGAAAACTTATTCAGACAATTCATTCCTTTAAGATCAACGATTTACAACATATTTACTACAAATACAACAGTTGAGATTGAAAGTTTGATGAGGCTTCCCACTGTTCCTCCCACCCTCGCGAAACCCAACGGCCCCTACGGTGGTCGCCAGTGCACAGCCGCCGATCCCACCAGGACTCCCGATCTGGAGCCACATTGGCCTCCCCGTTCCCCGAACCCTAGGTCGGTATGGCTTCCGCACACGCGGGAACCTGCGCTGCGGAGGGATGGAGGCGCTGGTGGGCGCCCGCACTGCACTCGTCGCGCCCTTCCTGTGCACGATGGCGGGTATCAGTTACGTGAAGGCCATGGCCATCACTGGGCAAGGACGCGCTGGGCTGCCACCGGACGAGGTGAGACCGCAGCTGGGCGCACGGTAGGCGGGGCGCCGCCGCCTCGCTAGGCGTGAAGCCGGACGGGGCCGCCGTCGTAGACAGCGGCAAGCCGGAGTGCACGCCGGGGGTTCAGATGTGGACGAACGCTGAGCCCCGGAACATGTATTCAAGGGCGAGATGTATGGTTTCCTCTGCTGCTTTCCTTTTTCATTCGATTTTGCACTGCTTTTTCGTTCAATTGATATGAACCACATCTGAAGTATGGTCTTGGTAGAAAATAACATTGACTTACAAAGGACTTGCGGATTAGTTTACTATCCTCTTCACATGATGTAGCAAAGCTCATATTAGTCTCCGGTGCCAGCAATGGGCCAATGCTCCTGGCTCGTGACGGGGAGGAGTGGGCGCGACACAACGCGCGTGGGGATCAGGGGCGGGACGCTCAGGAATGCGAGAACTACGACGATGACTTCTACCTGGCTACCTGCACCTCCTCTACCTTTGACTGCGACCAACATTGGTCGATCCCAGCTGCCTTCTCTGTTTTTCCCATGGTGAATCCCTAAATCCTAGATGCTTGTGGTTTTTTTAATTATTTTTCTGCATCTGAACATGGTAAAGCAATCTTGTTTAGACATTGGAAAATATGCAATGTTTTCATCTAGACATGGCGTGCAGTGTTCTAATGAATGCATATCTCCTATATCTTCTATGTAGAGATCACTAGGTGCTAGTAGTGGAGTCTGAGCTATGCCATAATTTTCTTGCTTTCTTTGTCATGGTGTCCATTGCAGGGAGGAGCAATTTTGGTGTCCCCTAATAAACATTTCAGGTGTCAGTTGCATCTATAAATAGGAAACTATTTTGATGAGCGTAATTTTTTTATGATTTAACAGAGAACTTTTGGTCCAGCAGCGTGTTGCCATGATATACATTACAACAGTAGCTTCATTAGATTATTTCATATGTATCAAAATGTCCTCTGAAAAGCAGTGTGCTGCAGGTTGGGGGTTGGCTTGGCACCATGTATAATACCTTTTCTAGAAACCAGAGTTTCCTTCATGCTAATGAGCTGTATCATTTGCCTCCAAGGTATAAAAGTTATTTGCCAACAGGTAAGCAAGTAAGTGGCAAGGTTTAGTTTTCCGCCTGTCAACTATTACTTTCTTGCTTCACTGACCCGCCGAAGATGCATCCGAGGAAAAGACATTGAAGATCAGAAGATGACGATAGCTTTGAAATAGGAAGCCAATGTGGTGGCGGGGCAACAGCAAAGGAGGGGAAGGAGCATGATGAACCGAAAGGTAAGAGGATTTCATTTCCCAGATTAACTTGCGTCTACTGTCCAATTGTTGGTGGACAGATTCTTTATGCTGATTTCGATGTCATGTAGTTGCTAACACTGTTAGGACTGATCCTACCTCAAAGGAGATTCTTCTGACTGCTGCAGCAGAAAGATGAGACCATCGACGAAGGAGAAGTCATACTGACTAAAGGCATTGTTCACCTCAACGAGATGGATAGTCCAAGGTACCTGATAGATGGTGATTATTATGTAATTTCCCTTGAATCATTGTTCACCTCAAACGACAATGGCATATTCACATTTCTTTTCTTGTTACTTTCATGTTAGTACCATATTTTTACTTTAAGACAAGGTAATTCAAGGAATTTCCAATTCTGTTATAGCGTCGCAACAGTTGGGCTGTGAAGCAGCAAGTGGCTGGTTCTGGTGCCTTGCGCCAATATTGGTTCACATGGCCTCACGCACGGACGTTGTTCCTGCAGAGATCGTTGCAGCCAGTCCTCACTGGTGGCTGGCCCATTTTATGAAAGGTAAGCTATGTGATATGATCTCTGAAAGCTACATGATTTGAGTATAGTAACTGGAAGATAACAGAGATTAGGAGTACCATGGGATATAGTAGTGTGTGTGGATGCGAATAAAAATACCTGCTTGAATGGTATGTGGTGCACTCCTCGCACTGACGCCACCAGGTCCAGCGCCAATATGGAGATGTTGAGGACCTTGATGAACTGTCAGAAAATGAAGGCTATCCTGTGAGTTAGTTTCTATTTTGTGTAATTAGATTTTTAACGTGTTTTCGCCTAAGGATTTCACTGTAAAATTTTCCCTCTTCATTGTTTGTTTACAGGGAGTTGAGGATCCACTTCAGAAAGGCATTGACTTTTGTAATCAAAGTTCTATCCTTGAGGATTCAGAGTACAATTTATTGTTGAATGCAATGCTTTAGTAGTAGAATATTATTTTTGAACCTTTATCAATAGAATATTGAGAATGAAATATAATCGTAATCTATAAGTTGATGTCTCCTGAACTCAAGTCCCTTGTTCATCTTCCAATCGATTATGCGTTTGTGTTGTAAGAAGAATGGAAAATGTAGAATGGGTTACATTGCACCTAACCTTTCCGTAGTTGTTTGCAGTGCTGTTGCCTCCAAACTGGATTTCTGTTTTTGACTTTTGATAGTGCATGGTATGTGGTTCTGAATTTGAGACTGGATTTCTGTTAGAAGTGCGTCACTGATATTCTTATGGCTTACGGATTTTCAAATACTTCTATTGATCATCATTTCCTTGTTTCTATATGCATGTCTAAAACAAATTCATGATGTTAGCACGGGCACTATACTAGTTGTATTAAGATGAGCATCATTTAGTTAAGTTTTTATCCTTATGCTCTATTTTGAAGATTTGTACGCTACATTGTTAGAGTGACAACTCGGCCAGAATTTTTATATTGATATGTATTTCAAATAATATATGAAAGGAACATAATAAATAAAAAATGAAAATGGCTAACATTTTAAACCAGAAAAAGATCAACCTTATCTATTCGATCAGTAACCACATCTCTACAGTTTCTCTAGAATATCATTGTTCTCATCTTTGGCTTGGAATTCAGCGGCAAGGCGATCTGAGCTTCACAGACCGGGGCGAAGATGCGTGATGCGGCAGCTGGCTTGACCTACGAACAACAACTTGGCCGGCAAACGACTGAAGGAAGGCAGCTATGTCCAGTTTTTGCCTCATCCTTCGATCACGCAGCTGGCTTGACCCACGAACAACAACTTGGCCGGCAAACGACTGAAGGAAGGCAGCTATGTCCATTTTGTGCCTCTTCCTTCGGTGGTATACCCAGTTTCTTCAATTTATGCCGCCATCTCCTCGGCGAAGGTCGATAGAGCACCGTCACCGCATCCTTTGGCACGCGGAGGCAGAGCTTTCTAACCATCACCGATTTCTCCACGAAAACTACTTTGCACATGAGATTACCGAACACTACGGTCGTCGAACCGGAACTACGACGTGATCTGTTGGTCATCAACGCCTTGGGAGCATGAGCACTTGTCATACGGCAGTGCTCTATCTCATCATTGATTTGGGTGAAAACCAGTATTTTTCTTCATACAGACGAACGTCATTATCAGCGTTGTATGGTGGTTGTGATCGTGCCATTCAAATATGTAGCCACTCTCACTCCTAAGAATAGCTTTCACAGTGAAATTTCACTTCACACTTGGAGCGCTACTAATTCTTTTACACCGAAATTTGTAAAGCATTCTCACTGAAAATTATAGTAGCATTCGTCTCAGTTGAAAAAAGCTTGGTTCAGATCATTCACGCTTAACAAGCCAGGTACTGAATTTTTTATAGCATCTTACACTGAAAATTCATGCTGTACGTACTTGGTTCCAGGGCAAGCCACGACCATTTCATTTATAGTACGTTTAAGCAACAAGTGCAGGTACACACATCATTTCATCTTAAAGTAATAAAAGATAAATGCCAGGGCTATAGGTACAAATGATTTCAAGTCAAGGGGCACCAACCATCTTCGACCTGCAATATAGGAGAAAAAGGTGCTTAGCAAGGAAAACCATATATTACCAAATATTGAACTAAAGATACAATCTGCAGTAGGAACCAGATCATGCTCTCACTGTCCAAATTCATAAACCCGCACTATATGAAATAATTGCTTTAATAAGGCAATATGAAGAACTAGTATGGTCAAACCAATGAGCATCAATGTACGAAGAAAGCTAGTATGGAAATAATTACAGTAATAAGGCAGTATGAAGAACTAATTAGTATGGACAAACCAATGAGCATCAAAGTATAAAGAAAGCTAGGTCATTACACTCCAGTCAGCATCTAAATAGCCTCATATATACCAACTAAATATTGATAGACATACTGGAGTAAAAGAAACATCATGTTTCAACATAAATATACCAAGGATTGTGTCCTTTTCTTCTTTGGAGTCGTTTGGTCTTTAAGTAGGGCTTTTTCCCCCGGATAGTTCGTCAGCAATTTTATTATTTTTTTTGCCTTAGGACCTCCTGGAAAAAAAGAAAGCCACAAATAGTTAATATTTTTTTAACCCTGTTATTAGGTGGACTCGGCGGTCACTATTTTTTTGTCTGAAAACTATAGTAGCTTGCAACGGAGCAATGTACTTAGCAACACTGCAGCCATATTTATATATATAGCAAAATATTGACAAAATAATTACGTTAATAAGAAGTATGAAGAGCTAATCAGTATAGACAAAGTAATGAGGGTACGAAAGAAAGCTAGTATTGAAATAATTACGCAATAAGGGAGTATGAGGGACTGACAAACCAATCAACATCAAAGGATAATGAAAGCTAGTATCAAGGGTCATCACACACTAATAAACACCTAAATATATCACCTAAAATTTGATAGAGAGACATAATGGAGTAAAAGCAACAACATGCTTCAACATCATCATACCTTGGTTTTTAAGCAGTGCTTGAAGAAATTTATTACATAGCCCTGTATTCTGCTTCTGTGTAGGACTTCTTAGAAACAAAGAAACCCACAAATAGTTGAGATTTTTTTCACCTGCTACTAGGTTAACCCGGCCGTCGCTAATCTTTTTGTCTGAAAACTGTTATAGTAGCATGCATTGGAGCCATGTACTTAGCAAGACGAGCCATATTTAACAAAATATTGAACCAAAGATACATTCTGCAGTGGGCACCGGAATAAGCTGTCATGGAACCAATCAAGTTGTCATGGAACGAATCCAAAAACTAGCACTATATGAAATAATTACATTAATAAGGTAGTATGAGTAACTAATTTCTGTATGGAAAAACTAATGAGCATCAAAGTGTGAAGAGACCTAGTATGGAAATAATTATGTTCATTAGGTATGATAAAGAACTAATCAGGATGGACAAACTAATGAGCATCAAAGGATCGGATAAAGAAAGCTAGTATGGAGGTCATCACACACTAATCAACACATAAACAGCATCATATACACCAACTAAAATTTGATAGTGAGACATGCTGGAGTAAAAGTAATATCATGTTTCAGACATCAATATACCTTGGTTTGCGTCCTTGTCTGATTTGGATACCTGCAATGGGTTTTTAGGCAACCCCTTTTGCTGTTTCCAAGAATTCCGGGCATTTCCAAAAATTTTATCAAGTAGCCCCCGGTTCTGTTTCTGCGTAGGACTCCCTGAAAACAAAGAAAGCCACAAATAGTTGAAGAACTCACTATTAGCTGGAGCCGGCAATCGGTTTTTTTTTGCCTGAGGTCAAACAGCGAGATATTTATGAAATAAAATAAGTAAAAATCTTTTTCAATCTGAGCTAGGGACAACACGTTTGACCTCATGAGATCCAGGAGGTCTCTTTAGAAAAAGAGAGCGGTGACGGGGACACTGATCTCGAAACATATTGATGGGACGCTTGTGGCGTTTCCCCACCGACTACAAGAGTAGCGCCTACGGCGGCGACTCCATTGCCGTCGGAGAGAAGCTCGCAGGCATGAGCAGGGAAGGCCCTATGGGCCACGGATGTGCAAAAAAAGGACACGGGGAGATATCGGAGGTTGAGGCGGGCTCACCGTCGGTCATCTTGTGCACCAAAACCGTGACGGCGACGGCGCAAGGCTCGACGGGAGGCTGCGGGCATCCCTGCGATGTTCGGCGATGGCGTGAGAAAATCAGATCGAGAGTGAAAAAGAGAGAGAGGAAGGACCTATAGCGCCTTTTACCTAGAAGCAGCAGAAGGCGTCGGCGTCGTCGGCGGCGAGGTCGGTGATCGTCGGAAGGCGAGGCTAGAGGGGCTCCTGGCGGCGTAGATGAAGCAGAAGCACGGACACGAGAAGGGGTTCGGCGGCGGGTGCGCGTGGTGTTCACGCGAATCCCGCAGAACCCTAGGAAAGAAGTGTTTTCCATTAAGCAACTATTTATTTTCCCAAAAACTCATCTTTATACAGGTACAAGATGGTTGGAGGTCAAATATAAAAGTTGATGGCCATATATGTAAGCATCAGTTGATGATCAAATATAAAGGTCGGTGTCAGAAAAGGTTGTGCCTGCATCGGTTGAAAAATCTTTGCAGCTACCTTCTCTGTTGTTTCTGTCGCCAATTCTTAGCAGGTCAAGTTCTGTACTGATCATATTGTAAATTTAGCTAGATTTTGTTTTCTTTGCAAGGTCACGTGTAAATGGGTGATGTGTCCATTGAACATCAAAGGATAAAGAAAGCTGGGTCAAACAACACTAGCATCAAAGGATAAAGAAAGCTGGGTCAAACAACACTAGCATCATATTTACCAACTAAAATATGATAGAGAGACATACAGGAGTAAAACTAACATCATGCTTCAACTTTAATTTTTTTTCTCGCGATCAGGTCCGATCCCGTTTGGACGCGTGTTTCATTAAGCACATCTGCACATCTACACTTTGTCATTGTAGCAGCCCCTTTTGCTCCACATCGTTTGTGGGAGATCTAATAAATTTTATCATATTGCCTTTTTGTCTCCTTGTTTTTTGTAGGACTTCCTGAAAACCAAGCAACTAATTCTTTTTGTCTGAAAACTATATTAGCTTGCAAAAGGAGCATGCATCATGTATGCCTTAGCTCAGATGATTTCGACAAGGGTCCCCGTTGATGAATTTGATTCAGATGTTAATTTCTCTTTGTTCTAGATGTGTGCCGTCTCTCAAGTGCTGTCCTATGTCCGCCCCACGCTATATTCTTTCGAAAAAACCTACCTTAAGTGTATCCTACCTTTTT
>CM041633.1:50447814-50467293 GCA_023333625.1 Bothriochloa decipiens | reverse complement strand
ATTGTTCGTTTTTATAAATTCTGAAACATCCCAAAAAGAAAAAAAAATCATAACCCAAGCATGTGGGCAAGTTACCACAAAATTGAATCACAGGATGATCAGATTGATGGGCACAAAATCTTTGAACTTGCTTACTTTGTAAAGATGAACATATAAGAGAGAGGTCGGTGGAGTCTACTGCTGCTGCCTCCCGGCTATGTGCTGCGCTGTGCGCTCGGCACTTGATGGCTAGAGTGCAGCGCTGCTGGTGGCTGGTGTGCTCAGCTGCCACTAGTGCACGATGGGGTTGGTTTTAACCCTGGTTGGGGAACCCCTTCTAAACCCGGTTTCTTATTCGGGATTGCCAATCCAGGACTAAAGACCCAGCCTTTAGTGCCATTTTGCAACCGGGACTAATGACTACCTTGTAGTCCCCATTGGTAATACCAATCTAGACAAAATGGGGAAGCAGCCCAGCAGTTGTAAGCTGTCACGTTAGGTATATTCAATCCCGGTTAGTATTGGCAACCGGGATTGAATGTCCAAGTTTTGTCTTTTTTTCTTTCCTTCTCGGGGTTTTTTTCCATTGATTATTGTGCACATATACAAATTAAAGAGCGTAAATAATTAAAGAGCTCATATATTACAACCATCATCCGCTCAACTTCATCAAGTCCATACACATCATGAATTTAAAATAAAATTCATCAAGTTCATTACACGCATAATCAAAATTGGTTGAGATTAGTACACCCAACAACCAACACTAACTTAGGCTCCTAACATTACAACTCGCTTCAACAAGCATGGTGAAGTGCATGCCATACATTTCATATCCTAGAACATCCTTGATATAGCTCAATGCATGGACCAGGACACTCTACTTTGCTTCACAGGTTCATTCGCAGGTTTACTGAAGAAGATCAACCATGGTGCAAAATGTCCCCTCGCCACATTAATTCTTTTCTGGATTCCCTCTGTAGTGAAAATAGACTCACCATACGCCTATGTGAAACCACCCATTTGATAAAAAGCTCGGGATAAAATGGCTTCAAAGCTACAACCTACGATTGTTACGTCGTGCTCCTCAATCTGCATTTGTTCAAAACAAATATGGTGGTTATGATGAAAGCCACGGACATATATAAGGCAACAGCAATAAATCTAAATATAAGTTATGAGACTAACCACATCACCTATATTGTTTTCAGCAATAGATGCGCAATAGGTCCCAATGTCCCAGTGGAGGCCCACATCCAAAGCCCCGAGCCTCAAAGAAGACCAAGTCAGAATTTTGTACCCTCTTCTTTCAAGTTCATTCAAATGTTCTTGAAAAATATATTTTTGTGTCGTAAGTAAATCAAGTTGAGGGCTGCCCAATATAGAGATGAATTGGAGCACACCAGTTCTCTACCCTCCCTACAAAAGGGCGATGCAAAGAAAATTCGGACTTGCACGTTTCCATCCAGTGTAGTGGTTGCCTCCTCTCCCAAAAAATCATCCCAAAAATGTCGTAATGTCTCTTTGAACCAGCGAACAAGATGAATTTCCTACATATAATGATTACACATATCAAAATAATATAACAACTTAATTTATTAAGTGAGTGAGTTACTTAATATTCCTATAGATGGGAAGACTCACCTCACCAATGTCGGTCGGAAGCCCATATTGAACACCATGTGATTTTGTGGAGGTTTAGGAGATGACAGGTTTCCAGCCATGTCTTCTAGAAAACCACACAACTTCAAGTCATACATGTAGTCCTTACTCAGAATCAAGCATGCATAACATGGCATAATAATGTATAATGCACGTGCTAACTACGGAGCAATCCTTGGTGGCCGGTGAGGGTGCTTCAACGGCGTGGGCGTGGATCGAAGTCAAGGCGTCGAGGTGGCCGGGCTTGGGATGGCGGCGACATCAGGGTGTGGGGTCGAGGGCATTAAGTGCATTGAGGTGGCCGGGGATGGGGTTGCGGAGTGGACAAGGTGCGTCGTTGCGGTGCATCATCGAAGGCATTGAGGACGTCGGGGGCATCGGGGTGCGGTGCCAAAGGCGTTGAGGTCATCGAGGAAGCTGGGGATGGGGTGGCGGAGTGGACGGCGTCGCCGGCGGCGTCGTTGAGGGTGTCGCGGTGTAGTGTCAAGGGCATTGAGCGCGTCGATGTCACCGGGGATCGGGGGCGTAGTGGACATGGGTGTCAGGGTGCGTCGGGGCGGCGGCGTCAAGGGCGTTGAGGGTGTTGAGGCGGCCAAGAATCGGGGTGCATCAGGGTGGCGGTGTTGGGGTGCGGCGTTGAGAGCGTCGACGCTGTCCAGGGCATTGTGGATCCAGATAGGGAGGCAGCGAAGCAGGTGGAGATGTGGTGGTGGCGCCGCGGGCCGGGGCTGCGTCGAGGGTGTCACGGACCCTGATGGGGGCGACAACGGTGTGGACGGCATCGAGGATGTGGTGGCAGCTTTGGTGCTTAGGTGCTCTGGCAGCAGAAGGCGCTGATCCTACGAGGCGAAGCTCCACCATAGTGTGCAGACTCTGCAAGGGCAGATCCATATTTTGGAAAGAGGGAGTACTAATTTAGCACACATTGTATGTGCATCAATCAGGACTAATGTCACTAGAGAAACACATAAATTATTAATGATAATATAATGGTTAGTCAGAGATCAATAGAGAGGCTTAATTCACTACCGGAAACAGCTTCTTTGCCGTGTGCGACAGGCTTTGCCGATAGCCAAACCACCGGCACTCGGCAAAGAACCTCTTTGCCGACTGCCAAACAAAGCAGTCGGTAAAGATTTCTTTGCCAAGTGCCTGACACTCGGCAAAGCCAGGTGCTCGACAAAGAAGCCCTTTGCCGAGAGCCGCACACTCGGCAAATCAAGGCAGTCGGCAAAGGTTGACGGGGGCAAACGGCATCCATCGCCGTCCTCTTTGCCGAGTGGTCTTTGGCGACTGCTAGCCCATCCAATGGGCAAAGAGACACGCGCAGGAAATTAGGCCCATGTTTGCCCCTCTTTGCCGACTGCCAGCTTCGACACTCAGAAAAGAGGTCATATTTGTTGAGTGCCATGTCAAAGGCAGTCAGCAAAGAGCCCCTTTGCCGAGTGCCAAGTCGCACTCGGCAAAGTTTTCATTTTTGTTTGAATTTTGAGTTCAAACTTTTCTTTAGCCCAGGCATATTGTATTTAAGCATATTTTTGAATTTGGGACCTTTTTATAATATTTTCTATATTTTATTCATTTATTTTATTTACTGAATTTTTTGAGATAATCTAGATTTGAACTGCAGGTGCATGAAATAATGAAACATAGCCATTCAAAAAATGATATTCATGTTGGCGACTGTATTTTGAGGCCATGTCCATAAACTCATCCAAAAGTTTAAAATCCTTGTCCATGAAACGTGACCATCCAGGTGCGGTAGAAGTGTTTTTTAATTATATAAAATCCAAACGATGTCCAAAAATCACGACACTTGTTTGGATTTTATATAATTAAACAACACTTCTCCCGCACCTGGATGGTCACGTTTCGTGGACAAGGATTTCAAACTTTTGGATGAGTTCATGGAAACGGCCTCAAAATACACTCTCCAACATGAATATCATTTTATTGAATGGCTATGTTTCATTATTTCATGCACCTGTAGTTCAAATCTGGATTATCCCAAAAAATTCAAGTAAATAAAATAAATGAATGAAATATAGCAAAATATTATTAAAAGGTCTCAAATTTGAATATGTGATTGAATACGTTAGACCTGAGCCACATAAAAAGTTTGAATTCAAAATTCAAAAAAAAGAAATCTTTGCCGAGTTCCAAGGATGGCCCTCGGCAAAGAGGTCCTTTGCCGAGTGCCTGAATCCGCACTCGGCAAAGAGGGGGCCTTTGCCGAGTGCCCTTTCTGTCACTCGGCAAAGGGCCGTAATGAAAAGGGCCTACGGCCGGCCCATCTTTCCCCTAAACATTAGCCCGCGCGTGCCAGCCGCCGCCCCCGCTCTCACCCGCCGCTGCCACCACCACTCGTATGGCCACGCGCACCCACCACCGCCGCTCCTCCCCACGCGCGCCCACCGTGGCCACTGGCCCGACCACGGCCCCACCTCCATCGCGCCGCCACTCGCTCGCCCGCGCGTGCCCACCGCCGCCTCGTCCCGCCCGCCCGTGCTTGCCGCCGTCGCCGCTCGGGCGTGCCGCCGCGGCGCCAGCCGCCACCGCGACCACCGGCCTCCACCGTGGCGGCCTACCCCACCGCACCGCACGCCCGAGCCGTGGCCGTGCCCGCCTCCACCGCGCCACCGCTAGTAGGAGGAGGAGGAGGGAGGAAGAAGGAAGAAGAAGAAGGGGAGGAGGAGGAAGAAGAAGAAGAAAGAGAAGGAGGAAGAAGAAGAAGGAGAAGAGAGGAAGGAGGAGGAGGAAGAAAAAGAAGGGGAGGAAGAAGAAGAACAAGAAGGAGAAGGAGGAAGAAGAAGGAGAAAGAGAAGGAGGAGGAAAAAGAAGAAGGAGAAAGAGAAGGAGGAGGAAAAAGAAGAAGGAGAAGGGAGGGGGAGAAGAGGAGCGAGAAGTGAGGAGGAGAAGGAACCTTGGTCCGATGACCATTCATGCCGTTCTTGATGATGTTCGTCCACGCCATCGTTCCCTCCCATCACCGGAGAAGAAGGTAAAGCCCCAGGTTGTCGGCCATCGTGCCGTATGTGTCATTGATAGTCTTCGTGCCAAGTTTGTGGATGTGTGGCCTTCCCATCAAGCTGGCTTCTTTTTTGCAGGTTTTGGAAACCTCCCCGTGCAGGGGAGGTTCTGCCAAAATTTTGTACTTATAGTGTTATTTTTCTTATTTTGCAGAGCAGGTCTTGTCAGAGGGGACCCGGAGTAGCTCGGCGACGCCGATGGTCTTCGTCGGCCCCGTGGGTCTGCCGGCACTGCGTTGCCTCGCCACACCGCCACCTTAGGTATAAATCAACTCTCTTCCTTACCTGTTGTTGTAATTAGGTCGCGTGACCCAGTTAGGCATCTCCCGTCCGAAAGAGATACAGTTGGAGGTATGCAGTTCTTTGCATATCTGTGACCATATCTGTTTTGGATTGTCCACATTTTTTGGACAGCCCACGGATGTGTAGATGAATTAGCTTCCATGTTCTGCTCCCGTCTGAGTCAGAGTTTCGGTACCACCTCTCCGTTGTTCTCCGGATACACACTCTCCCTGTGGGGACGTGTATTGGGAGAATACCAAGGAGGTGTTGTCAAAATTCTGACTCGGACGGGAGTAGAACATGGAAGCTAACCCATCTACGCATCCACGGGTGGGATCAGGACCTATCCTTCACCTATTAGATGGTAGGAACGTCGTGTAGATGCAATTGTTGGTTTTATTACTCGCTTACGTATATGTATGACAGAGGATGGCTAACCATGAGTGGATGTATACGGGCTTTGCAAGTAAGAGCGATGAATGGATTAGGGGGACCAATTATTTCCTAGATCAAGCATTTGGCCCAGCCGCTAAAGGGTCGATTCGGATGCCGTGTCCCTGCGGCAACTGTAAGAACTTGAAACATAAACAAAAAAAGATATGTGAAAAGATATTCACAGGCATGGACTCATGGCAAATTATACCTGCTGGATCTTCCATGGTGAATGCGATCATATTAGAGAGGAGGAGTTGAGAGCATGCCTCGAGGAGTATGATGGAGATGTTGGGATGGCCGACATGATGGTAGACTATAATGAGGCATGTGATAATGAAGGATTTGTGGAGGAGGATCCAGAGGAAACCGCAAAATAGTTCTACTTGATGATGTCTTGGCACAGAAGCCCCTTCACGAGAAGACAACAATGTCGCAACTGGATGGCATTGGATGCCTAATAGCGTTGAAGTCTTAGTTGAGCCTGAGCCGAGACGGCTTTGATCTTGTGTTGAAAGTTTTGGGCACAATGCTTTCGGAGGGTCATACACTGCCGAAGAACACTTATGAGTCACAGAAATTGCTTCATGCACTTAAGAGGCCGTATGAGTCAATCCATTCTTGTCTGAAGGGGTGCGTCCTATTTAGGGGAGACCTTGAGGAAGCAACGCACTGTCCAAAGTGCAAAGCCTCTAGGTATTTGGAGGTAGAGGGTAGTGATGGCAAGAAGAAACAATCTAAGATCCCTGAGAAGGTCCTACGGTACCTTCCTATCATACCGAGGCTCCAATGGATGTACATGATAGAGGAATTTGTGAAACAGATGACATGGCACAAGAATGGCAAAAGATACAATGACAAGATGGTACACCCATCGGATGGCGACGCATGGAAGTACTTCGATGACCAGCATCGTATCAAAGCTATGCATGCTTAGAATGTACGTGTAGTGATTGCAACAGATGGGTTTAACCTGTATGGAATGATGGCGGCCCCGTACACATGTTGGCCCATGTTCGTGATCCCCCTCAATCTCCTCCCCCGGTGGCATGTTTGAACCCAAGAACGTGTTCTTGTCACTGATAATACCTCGACACCCGGGCAACAATATGGGTGTTTTCATGCAGCCACTGTGGGATGAATTGCAACATGCTTGGGAGAAAGGGGTACTGACGTACGATCAAGCTATAAAGAATAACTTCACAATGCATGTGTGGTACCAATATTCAATGCATGACTTCCTAGCGTATGGCCTATTCAGCGGGTGGTGTGTTCACAGGAAGTTCCCTTGCCTAGTATGCAAGGCCTCTGTGATGTTCACTTGGTTGAAGAAGGGTGGCATATTTTCTTCATTTGACAAACATCGTCAATTTCTATATGACGACCATGAGTTCAGATGAGACATCAAGTACTTCACGAAAGGTGTTCAAGTCACCAACCCCATTCCTCAGATTATGGGCGGTGCCCAGGTCCTTGCGCAGTTAGAGGCTCTTGAAATTGATGAATACAACGGTGGTTTTAAGAAGTATGGTGTGGAACACATGTGGACCCATATATCGGGCTTGATTAGGCCCTCCTACTTCAAGGACCTTCTCCTTCCACACAACATCGATATAATGCACATAGAAAAGAATGTCGTCGAGGCACTCTGGGGAACACTCATGGACATAAAGGAAAAGGCAAAGGGCAATGTTAAGGCTAGACTGGATGTGGAACAGATCCACGATAAACCAAAGCTAGTGGTGAAGACACCTGTGGACGGCAAGAAATGGAAAAGGGGCTTGGTCGATTACATCCTGAAAAAGGACAATAGGAATGAAGTGTTGGAGTGGATCAAGACATTAATGTTCCCTGACGGGTATGTGGCGAATCTGACTAGGGGAGTGAACCCTAAGACTATGAAAGTCTTAGGGATGAAGAGTCATGACCTCCACATATGGATTGAGTGGCTCCTTCCTGCGATGACCCGTGGATACCTCCCAGAGCCAGTGTGGTGCGTCCTGGCAGAGTTGAGATTTTCTTCTGCCAGCTTTGTGCCAGGGAGTTATCTTAGGCAGTGGTTCTTGAGCTGGAGCTTGTTGCACCTCTGTTGCTCTACAAGTTGGAGATGATCTTTCCACCTGGCTTCTTCCTGCCGATGCAGCATCTGATTTTGCACCTACCGCATGAGGCACTGCTAGGGGGTCTTGTGTAGGCCCGTTGGTGCTATCCAATCAAGAGGTGTCTAAAGATTCTTCAGAAAAAGTGTAGAAATAAGGCCAAAACTAAGGCTTCTGTGGCAGAGGCATTCAGAGTGGAGGAGGTATCGAACTTCACAATGGCGTACTATACAGAGAACCTTCCCAGCGTGCACAATCCACCCACTCGTTACAACGCCAACAAGAGTTCATCGACCCTGAGCCTTTTCAAAGGGCAACTCAGAAGAGGAAGCACAACTACCTCCAAGCAGTTGCTCCATCATGAGTGGCGCACTATCTTCCTCTACGTGCTGTTGAACCTTGATGATGTGCTTCCTTTTTGAGAGTAAGTTTTCAATGAGCTTGTTACATACGCCATCAATATCCTCCACCTATCGATCCGACCCCCTTTTTCTCTTGGTTTCTTCAGGGAGTTTATTAAAGAACTCTGGATAGGGAATACGACTCCTACCGCCCAAGAAAAAGACGATCTTCTCAAAAGTGTCGTGCCAATTTTATTTCCTGGTTCACTGCGAAGCTACCATACAACCTACCTCGTGCCAACTTTGAGATTCCACTTTGCTCCTAGACGTGAGTAATGTAACAATCTACCTGGCCTCACCTTGCAGGACCGCACGGATGAGGAAATGAGTGATGAATTGAAACAAGCTAGACATGGCTTTCACACTACAGTCAATTCATTCACCGTTTATGATGTGAATGGCTATCAGTTTCACATGAGAAGCTACGAGGTGAGTCGGCCCACACGAAAGACCATGTGCACATGAGTTCGTACGCCTGGGATCGATGATCATGACTATTATGACATAGTCGACAAAATATACGAGCTCCACTTTGAGGGCTCCAAAGCTCTTAAGCCAGTGATATTCAAATGCCACTGGTTTAATCCTAATGATATGAGAAAAACCAATGTGATTGGGCAAGTCGAAATTCAATAGGATTTCATCTATACAGGAGAAGATGTCTATATTATGTCTCAATAGGCCACACAAGTTTATTACCTCCCATGGGCGTGCCAAAAAGACAATGCCCTTAAGGGTTGGTACCTTGTGCACTTGGTATCACTGCGCAGTAAAGCTCCTGTCCCAAACGATGATGATTACAACTTTGACCCTTCGGCAAATAGCGGAGAGTTCTATCAACCTGAGGGGCTAGAAGGGCGTTTCGAGATAGACATTCATTCGCTGATGGGAATGGATGTAGATAACGACATCGATGAGGACGAGGGTGAAGTGGTGCAAGATCCTAAGGACATAATGATGCTTGAGCGATGGAGGGCTCGACGCGATAGAGTTATTGAGGACGATGGAGATGGTGAGGATAATGAAGATGATGAGGACTTAAGAGAGCTCGACAATATTGATAGTGATGATGCCAGTAGTGGTAGTGATGACGATGACCGAACCATTGTGGTTCGTGGAGATTATTTCTAATTCATGAAATACTGTATTGTTTTTATTATTACTTTGCAATTATGTTTTATTCATTTTGCATCTCTTTGCAAGTACTATATTTGTGCTAATTCATTTAATCTTTGTCATTGCAGGCACAGGACAAAATGCCAGGCGGAGCTAGGCGGCCGCAGCCGCAATGGTGAATGCCAACCCGCACTACCAGAGGACCACTGACGATGAGCAGCCACCATTGTCGGAGTCATTGGTGAGTGCCCGCGGACGTCACCCATCGACGAGGAGGTTGTTTGCCACCTCGATGCCCCTGCAGGACGAGGAGGAGGAGACGCCCGAGGTGACACCCACACAGGTGGACCCCCACGCAGCAGGGGGTCATGGCGACGAGGAGGAGACGACCGAGGAGACACCAGGGAGACAGCTATGACTTCCTCTAGTTCGACGAGGAAGCCATAGTCACGCGGGGGTCATGCACCTCCCTTCAGCGCTGCTCGCGCCAGACCAGCATCCGGTCATCGAACCCGCCAGTGATGAGTAAATCCCATTCATGTTTTCATGACTTATTCATATGACATGTTGAAAATTGAACTTCAGACTAACAATTCTTCTTAAT
The DNA here is from genome assembly GCA_023333625.1 of Bothriochloa decipiens. Classification (NCBI taxonomy): domain Eukaryota; kingdom Viridiplantae; phylum Streptophyta; class Magnoliopsida; order Poales; family Poaceae; genus Bothriochloa; species Bothriochloa decipiens. Next base: position 50,457,689 of record CM041633.1, on the reverse strand, counting down.
GATTCGTGCAGCAACTGGACGCTTGTGAGTGGAGGGGGTTCATGTCATATCAATGGCATGCAGGGCCTCTTGCTTAAGAAGCATTACCCTGGCAGTGTCACCCACAAGGGGGTGACGGGGCCACCCTGGAAGTGGCCATACTTCATTAGCGCCAATGATGATAACGTGTTCCCTCTTGCGACCAGGATCAAGAGTGACTTCTAGGTGAGTCCTCATTGTAGTTGTGGTATGAAAAAAATGAAATAATGAAATAATGAAATGATACATGATGTCTGTATGCAGTTGTGGTTCATGTGCGCGCCGACGCAAGAGGAGAAGGTGGCGTGAGTGTAGGATAAGGTCTGCAAAGCCCAACTCAAGGACATGTACCATGAGGCGCACCTCCAGGTCCTCATCACCTACCACGCCAACATGCTTCTCAGAAATCTGATGAAGTTGGAAGCCAGGGATATGATCTTGTACCCTGAGACCGACCTCCCCAAGGAGGTGTACCTCCAGATAAGTAGGAAACATCAATTCTGATTCGTTCCATGAAAAATAAGTAGAAAATATTCATTCTGGTACATCTTCTCACATGACAAATGCACGTTGTCATGTAGCACCCTCTTGAATGGTGCAAGTTGTACATGGACTGCTAGGAGGACATTGCGAACGCATGGCTCAATCCTAAGGTGTACGAGCAGCACAGAAAGAAAAGGAGGAACGCCTGGTGATGCCAGGGACGGCACACCACCAAGGGAGCCAGCCCCTCCCAAGGTTCATAAATAGATGGGTATGTTTCTGTTGATATTTTTATTTATTTATTTACTCTAGGTCTCAATTCTCATTATTTGTAATCACCTTTGTGTTTTCCTCGTAGACCTAGGCACATGATGGTTAGGTGATCAATGAGTTCACGGGGTACGCCCTGGCTCACAAGGGCAAAGCGACAGATCCGACCAATGTCTACAACCCAGTGGACGGGCCCGAGGCGTACACCAACACTGCGGCGGCTCGCATGCGCCATGGGGAGGACTTTGATCCGGCCACCCAGCCCCTGGATACGGACATCCTCATGATGATGGGAGGAGGGAAGCAGCACGGCCGGTACTATATTGCCCACAGCTCAATCGACCCGGGCACCGTTCCCACGCTCCGCCAGGTTCGAGAGGGGAGCAGCACGACCTCCTCCGACGTCCCAATACGACCGTGGCAGCCGAGCTCCGTGCAGATATTGGTTTTACATATGTACCTTTCCTTTTGCATTGTTTAAACATCGCGGGTATAATATTGCAGTCTGAGCTGGCCGAGTTGCGGGCCGCACAATAGGCCGCGCAGGAGGACCATCAGCGGTTGTTGGTGGCCCAGCAGGAGGCCCATCGGTAGGAGATAGAGCACCAGATGGAGGCCGTCCGGTTACACTCGCAGCGTTAGATGCAGGACTTTGTTGGCTTCATTCAGAGCATTCAGATCCCTGGTGTTGTCTTGCCTCTGTTGCCTGCCTCGTTGTTTGCTCCACCCCCTCTTCCTAGCCCTATAGGGACTCCGCTAAGTATATATGTTTGTCTATTGCTTTGGCTTGTGTGGCCATCTGGCAGGTACTAATGAGATTACTTCTTCTTTGTGCAGCCACAGTCGATGGGTTCAAACATGACACCTGGAGACGGCCCTGCTCCAGGCCATGGTGGCCGGTTGGCCCGAGTCCACCTCACACGTGGCCCGGTGGCGTTCCTCCTCCGCCTCCGCAGCAGGGGTGGTCTTCGTGGTTAGGTGGCGCTCCTCCTCCGCCCCAGCAGCACAGGTGGTCAGGTGGTGCTCCTCCGCCTTAGCAGCATGGGTGGTCAGGTGGTGCTTCTCTGCGTCAGCAGCTCAGGGGATGGACGTACTCCTTTATGCCATAGGGGTGGCAAGGTGAGGGCTCTTCACACTCTGCGGGGCAGGGGGTCGGCGGGTCGCCGCACGAGCAGTGATGGACTGAGGCCTTTATGTTGAACATGTTGAACTTGTTATAGACTATTGATGGATGTTGAACTTGTTATGGACGTTAGACATGTTGGACTATTGTTGGATTTGTAACTATATATGTGGATTTGTGACTATATATGTGGATTGTGTTATATATGTGGATTTGTGATATATATATGTGGATCTGTCTACTGTCATATGTATCAAAAAACATAAAAATTGTTTTCCCCAGCTTTGCCGAGTGCAGGCACTCGGCAAAGTTGGGCACCAGTTTTGCCTAAACTCTAGCTTTGCCGAGTGCCTACTGACCTACACTTGGCAAAGTTTTTTTTTAAAAAATTCTTTGTCGAGTGTCAGATCAGCACTCGGCAAAGATTTTTCAATTAAAAAAAAGAAAAAACTTTGCCGATTGCTGACATAGAAGGCACTTGACAAAGAAAATAATTTAAAAAAATAAAAAATCTTTGCCGACTGCCATGTCAACGGTTAGCAAAATAGGCGTCAGATGACTGATGCCGTTGAACTTTGTCGACTGTTGACACAGCAGTCGGCAAAGTTTTTGACGACTGCCTTTGGTCTGGCTGTCGCCAAAGAACTTTGCCGTCAAATTCTTTGTCGAGTACCCTTTGCCGACTGCCGACGTGGAAAGCAGTCGGCAAAGACTTTACCGACTGCTTTTAGCCCTTTATCGACTGCTTCCAGCAGTCGGCAAAGAAGATGAGTCCGGTAGCGATTATAACAACGTAGGAGAGAACGGAAGACTCCAATTACAGCGCATGGATTGTTAGAGCAGCCATCAAAATCACTGCTAGCAGAGAGAGTAATGGAGAGATAAACGTCAAACGAAAGCAGGCGGATGCGCTTGCGTGCAGCTCCATTGGCTGCGCTACTGCTGCACTCAATGCTGGTTCGCTACATGTGTTGTGACACTACGCTTGCATTAAATACTGTCCACACTTGCGTTTATCCAGTCGGCAGCCGGCTGAACCATAAAATAAAACTTGATGTCATGTACTGACGATGATCCCGTGTAATATAATGAAAATTATTGCTTATGGTTGTGGATGGCTGGATGCTCCCCAATCGGTTTATGACAATGTTGATGCATGTATAGTTAATACTAATTTTGTCTTGATGCTGCTGCATGCAGGTACCTTTAGTATATATATTGTTGGTGCTGCTGTATTTCTAGCTCTTACTCACGACATGTACAGCTTGCGCTTCGTGGACACACTCACGCCCTAGTCCATGTGCAGACCTGGCCTCATGACAAACACCCAGAGAATGCCATCTGCTCCATGTTTAATTTGGATCAGCTAGAGAGTAATTATGCAAAGATACCTCATGGCTTTTAAATTATTGTGAAAGCTAGATAGTTAAAAGCTAGACGTAAAAGACGAGGATGTTTGGGTAGGTTCATTTCAAAAGGTGAAAAGTTAAAGCTTAGGAGAGGAAGGTTTTGACATTGTTGGATTTTAAAAGTTGAACCATAATCTAGGACTCTAGGCCTCGTTGCCGGCCATGTATCACATTCATCTATGGTTGGCCGCCATGGAATTTACAACCCCTGTATACCATGCATGATTGAAAATTGCATGTTGCCACTAAATTTTTAATGCGAGTGTATTATTATTTAGACTAGAGAGAAACTGTTTGTCGTCAGTGAGAGTGGTTACTGCACCTCCATTTAATTTATATTAGTGGCAAAAGAATGAAGTATATTGCCGCTAGCTAGCTGTACATCGATCTTGTCTTGATTTGTGAGTAAGCTGCGATCACGCACCAACCATGTGCAGTGGGTACGTCCGTCGCATGCACCAGAAGGCCTAAGCAGATCAAGTTAATTTCATATACCACTTTTTAGTAGTTCATCACATGCTTCGACTTCCTGGCATATGCGCTCGCTCCATCCGGCGCATTAGGTTAGTGAAGATGGCAGAACAAGTTGGTATTTGGATATTCACTCTGGCCGTATGTGTACCGCGCAGAGTGGGAGAGGGACTGTACATATATACATATAAAATAAAACCAAGGCCACGTTCTCAAGCTAAGTGTTCTACACGTACGTACAATGCGCGCGCCCGTGTTGTAGCCTAAATGGTTGTTGCAGCCCACATGCTAGTTCCACACTACCACACAAACGCCACGACCTGCTGCTGCTCTGCATGAACGCCGTGGTCTTCTTCCCATGTGGAACCCCTGGCCGGTGGCCTTGTGGACGCCTGGGCACTATCAACAGAAAAGGAATTTAGCATGGAAGCCGAACTATGTACTATCTGAAATTCTGAATATAGATTAGAAACAATATTCATCTGGAATACTCAATTAAACTGTAATTTACAATACCAAATGACGCCCGTCTGGATTTCTGAAATCGCAATCACTCTTCACTGATTAATTAATTAATTTAGCGGCCGGCAGTACATGAATCGTGATTAGCGTCGTACCTATGCTGTTGTGGTTATGCAGATCACCGATCTAGTTCACAATTCAGATGCGGACGTGCCTGCCTGTACCTCTCGGCCTGATCGCAGCTGCCGCCGGCGACTTGCCCCAGAGTCGCAGTCTGCAGAACAGCACAGGAAATTAGACGAGGTAGTCATAGCGACTCTGAGTCGCTAGATTTATGCATACCTGGTGAGGAAGGCTGTCCCTCTGGCCCCGGCCCAGCAATGGCACTGCCGCCGCAGGCCCCGCCGCCGGAGTGCAGAGACGCAGAGGAGGGCGACCAGCGGAGGATCCTAGTCCCGGCCCCATCATAGGCTGCGCATGCATCAACACATCAACCGGGGTCCTCCCCACCTATGGCGCGTGAAGGTAGCAAATGCGACGGTTTGTTAGAGCCATTGAGGGGTGGGGCGAGAAAAGTGGGTGCGGGAGGTGGGTGCCAAGCGGTGGACGAGAGGGAAGGCATAGCAACGACCAGAACTAGGACCTGAACGACGACCGTACATATTTTGGTCGTCGGACACTTTGAGAAACTGTGAAACGGAGGGCAAATTGAAGCCAACGAGCACATATTGTTTGTGGTCGCTAAGTTCTGGTGGTTAATGTGAGGATTTGTTGTAGTGCTAGGCATTAAGTTCTTACTTTGGAGTTTGAAAAGCAAAGGTTGTTCTTTCCTTACAAGCTTTGTAATGGCAAAATGTATGTTCTCATGCACAATCTATATAAAAATACTTACAAGTATGCTCTATAAGAGATAGCGTTTCTTTTCTCAAACATTTATATCCGCAGAATTTGATCCTCATCAAATTTTTTCCATTAATCCTTATCACTTCCGATGATTGTAGATCTACTGGAATTTATTTTAATGTGTTATTTTAGTGTGGGCAATTTCTGTTTTGTTTATGTTCAGTGTGAGCAGTAGATGCTTTGTTTGTATATGTTCTCTATATGAGTAGGATTAACCAATAATTTGGAGCCGAGGAGGCAAACACAGATGTGAAATTCGTCCTACATTAGATGCTATCATCTTCTCGTAATACTGTTTTGGAACTGAATTAATGTGTGAGCAGTAGATGTGTGAGCAGTAGATGCTTTGTTTATATATGTTTTTTATATGAGTAGAATTAACCAATAATTAGGAGCTGAAGAGGCAAACATATATGTGAAATTTGTCCTGCATTAGATGCTATCTTCTTCATGTAATTCTATTATGGAACTTAATTAGTAGTAATTCCACTAAGCTAAGATTTGCAATCAGTAGTTATGATTGTTGCCTCTGGTGTAGCTACTCTAGATCTGCTTAGATGGGTTGGTCAGTATGCAATTACATTTTTGAACTACTTTAATTAGAATGGTGTCCTTTAGACATTGTTCTTGTCACCTTTGTTGGGGTTGTAATTCTAGACTGAATTTCGAAAATGTACATGTCCTTTAGACATTGTTCTTGTCACCATAGTTAAATGCTAGGAATTAACCGATTACCATATTATGCTACAGTAGTTCAAGGTATTGGCTGGCCCTGGTTTAATGCCGATGGTCAACTATGAGGGCAAGGAAAAGAAAATTATCTGCCAAGATGAAAGATATCGTTGAGGCCTACCTCATGTTATATAGTCTCTACTATAACTGAAAACTTATTCAGACAATTTCTTCCTTTAAAATCAACGATTTACAACATACTTAGTACAAATACAGCGGCTGAGATTGAAAGTTTGACGAGGCTTCCCACTGTCCCTCCCACCCTCACGAAACCCAACCGCCCATGCGGTGGTCGCCAGTGCACAGCCGCCGATCCCACCAGGACTCCCGATCTGCAGCCGTATTGGCCTCCCCGTTCCCCAAACCCTAGGTAGGTATGGGTTCCGCACACGCGGGAATCTGCGCTGCGGAGGGATGGAGGCGCTGGTGGGCGCCCGTGCTGCACTCGTCACGCCCTTCCTGTACGCGACGGCGGGCATCAGTTACGTGCAGGCCGCGGCCGTCGCTGGGCAAGGCTGCGCTGGGCTGCCACTGGACTAGGTGAGACCGCAGCAGGGCGCACGGTAGGTGGGGCGCCGCCGCCTGGCTAGGCGTGAAGCCGGGCGGGGCCGCCGTCGTAGACAGCGGCAAGCCGGAGTGCACGTGGGGGTTCAGATGTGGACGAACGCTGAGCCCCGGAACATGTATTCAAGGGCGAGATGTAAGGTCTCTGCTGTTTTCCTTTTTCATTCGATTTTGCACTGTTTTTTCGTTCAATTGATATGATCCACATCTGAAGTATGGTCTTGGTAGAAAATAACATTGACTTACAAAGGACTTGCGGATTAGTTTGCTATCCTCTTCACATGATGTAGCAAAGCTCATATTAGTCTCCGGTTCCAGCAATGGGCCAATGCTCCTGGCTCGTGACGGGGAGGAGTGGGCGCGACACAACGCGCGTGGGGATCAGGAGCGGGACGCTCAGGAATGCCAGAACTACGACGATGACTTCTACATGGCTACCTGCACCTCCTCTACCTTTGACTGCCACCAACATTGATCGATCCCAGCTGCCTTCTCTGTTTTTCCCATGGTGAATCCCTAAATCCTAGATGCTTGTGATTTTTTTAATTATTTTTCTGCATCTGAACATGGTAAAGCAATCTTGTTTGGACATTGGAAAATATGCAATGTTTTCATCTAGACATGGCGTGCAGTATTCTAATGAATGCATATCTCCTATATATTCTATGTAGAGATCACTAGGTGCTAGCAGTGGAGTCTGAGCTATGCCATAATTTTCTTGCTTTCTTTGTCATGGTGTCCATTGCAGGGAGGAGCAATTTTGGTGTCCCCTAATAAACATTTCAGGTGTCAGTTGCATCTATAAATAGGAAGCTATTTTGATGAGCATAATCTTTTTATGATTTAACAGAGAACTTTTGGTGCAGCAGCGTGTTGCCACTACTGGATCCGCCGCCTTTGCCGAGTCCCGGCCGCACTCGGCAAAGGCTTTGCCGAGTGCCGCTCTCGGCAAAGCCCACTCGACAAAGAATTGGTCGGCAAAGGAGTCTTTGCAGAGTGCCACTTGGCAGGCACTCCGCAAAGGCTTTTCCGAGTGCCATGCCAGCACTCGGCAACGGTAACAGGTGACGTCAACCTGACGGCACCCTTTGCCAAGTGTGACGTGGCAAACACTCGGCAAAGATATTTTATTTTATTTATTTTTTGAAAAATTATTTGCCGAGTGCCACGCATGGCACTCGGCAAAGATTTTTTTTGAAAAATTGTTTGCCGAGTGCTGGCGCTCGGCAAAGGTATGGTCTCTTTGCCGAGTACCACGCCAGCACTCCGCAAAGCTAGGCTCTGCTGGGAAAAATACCCAGCTTTGCCGAGTGCTGGCACTTGGCAAAGCTGGAAATTTTTTCTTTTGTTTTTTTCTGTTTTCTTGCATTCTAGACATGCAATTTCACATATATTCACGACAATAGACTAGAATATCACATAAAAATCACATTTCATCATCAAATGACGTCTCAACATGAATTCATACATAAAGATCTTCAAATTCATCTGTTACATCGATACAAATTCATAACATGTCCAAAAGAGCAACAAGTTCATCGATACAAGTCCACAAGCGGGCAGTAGAGGTACCTAGCTTGATCCGGCATCCCTAGGGGCCCCAGAGGCCCCACCTTGCTCCCACGGAGACCACCCTGATCGTGACACCGATTGGAACGTACCCATTGAACTCGTTGACAACCTGCCCACTATGCGACTGGGTCTGCGAGGAAAACACAAACATGGTTACAAGTAATGACAATTGAGCGCTAGAATAAATAGATCAACAGAAGTGTACCCATCTTTACATGAACAATGGGAGGGACTGGTTCCCTTGGTGGTGTGGTGCCCCTCGCATCTGTAGGCGGCGCTCCCAATGTTCTCTGCGCCTCTGGTATGCTGCGTCCGTGGTCCACTCACGCACAATGGCCGCCCAGCAGTCCTGGTACTTGTCGCACCACTCCGGACACATCTACATGACATCAAGTATTTGACATGCCAGAAGACGAATTGAATGTTTCACGGAAGCAGTCAGAATGAATGTTTCCTACTTAATTACCAGCATGTACTGCTCCTCGGTGAGGTCGGTCTCCCTTTGGAGTAGCATCTCCCTGACTTGCGGCTTCTTCACCACCTAGCCAAGCACGTCGGCATAGTAGGTGATGACACACTGGAGATGCGCCTTGTGGTACAGGTCCTTGAGACGATCTTTGCAGACCGCCTCTGCACTCGCGCCGCATGCTGCTCTCTCCCCTCCTTGCACGTGAAGAAGTCCTGCACACAGAACTCACACAGAACTCATCATTGTTTCAAGAACGTCCAACGAATGCGTAGTATTGAGAAATGCACTACGATGAAAAGACTCACCCAGAACTCCCTCTTGATCTTCGCCGCCAAGGTTTTACTGTTGGACTCCGTGACGCTGGAGAAGTGCTCCCACCTCATGGGCACCTGTACCTCACCCTTGTGGGTGACCAAGCCAGGGTAGTACTCCCTAATCAGCAAGCCCAGGATGCCATTGATATGTCATGAACCGCTCCCTCCGCTCACAAACGTCCAGCTACTGCACGAGTCATTAACAACAATTGTTAGTCTACAATTTAAATTTCAACATGCCATATGAACAAGTAGTGAAATCAATAATGGATACTTACGTCTCACCCATGGGTCGAATCACCGGGCGGCGGGAACGGAGCGGCCATGGGTCAGGGAGCGACGAGGGCCTGCGCTGGTAGGGCTTGCTCGAACCTGAGGAAGCCATCTCGCCTGGTGTTGTCGTCTCGCCTGGTGTCGCCGTCTCGCCTGGTGTCGGCTCACCCTGGTCGTTGTTGTTGTCGTCGTCGTCGTTGTTGTTTCCCTTTGCGGGGCCTCCTGGAACTGTAGCCTCCTCGTCGACGTGCGATGTCCGCTGGGGGGCATCCCCCTACTGGTCAACGGCTCCACCAACACCTCCTCCTCCTCGTCGTCGTTGGCGATCGCCTGCTCCTCGTTGCAGATCTGGTACTATGAGCCAACCTTTTGTTGCGGCCGCTGCCGCCTTCCACCTGGCATTTTGTCGAGTGCCTGCAATGGCAAAGATTAAAATAGTTAGCATAAATAAATGACAAGTACTTGTAAAGAAACATAATTGCAAGGTAATAATAATAACAATATAGTATTACATGAATTAGAAATTATCTCCGCAAACGGCAATATGGCTGGTGTGTAATCGTCATCACGTCGTCATCACTATCAATATTGTCAAGCTCTCTTAAGTGTCGGGCATCATCTCCATCGTCATCATCTCCATCATCATCATCATCTACATCGTCCTCAACAACTCCATCGTGTAACAGAATCGACCAATTTATTAGAGCTTAAGCACATAATTCGCTATTAACCAGCAAACTTACATGATTAAGACCTAATAAACCTGGTAGTCATTCAACAATCTCGAAGGATTTCAAACATTTTCCAATACA
>CM041633.1:50436206-50447714 GCA_023333625.1 Bothriochloa decipiens | reverse complement strand
ATTTTCCAATACAGCCAAGACCGTAATAAGTCCAGCGGTCACCATTCACAAATTGCATAAGTTTGCCAATAGCTTAAATACATCGGAGTATATATAAAAATATTACAACACCTTTTTAATAAAGAAAAGCGGAAGCAATTTACTTTGACAACACTTACACTCACATTTTTAAATACGGTGCCAGCTCGAAGTCAAATCCAACAAAAGCATCTGAGATGAGATATAAGAATGACCATGCCCAAGGTCTGATTGATTCCCGTAGTGGGATACAAACCCATCTTGCAGCCACAGCAACCTAGATGAATACCTGCAACAAGTGGGAATAAACCCTGAGTACGAGAATGTACTCAGCTAGACTTACCCGTCATAAACCAAAAATAAATTGACTCCAAGGAGTATGCAAGGCTTTATAAGTGGGATAGCTGACTCATTTAATTGCAGAAAAGCTTGCATTAAGGAAAATTAATAAGAACCTTCTAGCAATGTATTTTAATCTGATTAACCTTATCATGCTACATTAGCACCTGTACTAAACAAGCATGGTAATAATTATTCATAGAAAGTAACCAATTCCGGTTGAGTATCCTTCAATCTCAATAGCTCAACCATCTCATCTCTTGTTCAAGTTCTTACTACGATGCCGCTGCTCAAGTCAAGTGTTCACTGTCCAGGAACGATGGCGATTATAATCGATTACTAACCAGCTGGGAAATATCCTCACATAAACCCAGACATGCCTGTACCACGGCACCTTAGGTAACCTGTTCGCACTGTTCGGGTAAAAGATAGTCACGGAATCAACAGGAACCATCGTACCAGGACTGTCCGGCTGCCTCGGTCTTATGTAACTGCCTTAGTCTTATGCTGCCTCGGACTTACGTAATTGCCTTAGTCTTACACTGCCTCGGGCTTACGTAACTGCCTTAGTCTTACTCCCAGTACGATGCATTCTGGTCAAAACCCGGCCCAAACATGCTACTAGGCTTCGCGGTCGGAACGACTTATCCTTCCCGCTAAATGTGAGGCATGCGTTCAATATGACTTGAGGACGTACAACGGACGGGGTCCTAGTTCGACACAGATGGGATAAACCACATTGAACCTCCAGTTCATTCTCAACTCCAATCCCGCCCGGTCTCGATTTATTATCTCCACATGGTTATCCAAGATAACAATGTATTCAACCATTCCAAGTTACCACCTATAACTCACGAATGACAGGAAATCACCCGACTTCTACCGATCTAGTTAAGCAGGGCTGAGCATATATTCGTACCTGAACCTAACAGGGTTGAAGTATAAACAGTGGCAAGGAATATAAGTAATGCAGCAACGGTATAAAACAACGCCTATAACTTAATGCAACAAACAAGTAAAGGACTCAAGTTAGATATTTTGCAAACCACAGGGAGAATGCTCCGGGGCTTGCCTTCCTCAGAAAAGCGATGTTGATTCTTCGGTACTTGGATAACTTCTTGTTCTTCTCCTTATTCCCGATCACCTCCTGTGCGGGAACTTCCAACAAGTCGTCCTTTTGGCTTCTTGGCTTCATGACAGGGTTCTCGCATGCGATCCTGTATGATGCATATGCATATATAAATATAACGAATGCATGCGGAATGAACATGGAGTATGGTGATGATCATGAATGCTTTCCATGAATGAACATGCTGCACATGATGAATCAAAACATATTACTTTAGTCTACCGAGTAGGTGCATATCCCTATTTCATTCAACTAACCATCATCGAGCAAAGCACGCAATCGCACATAGAAGCAACATGAATGTACATACCCTACGACTAAGTGCTGCATAGATAAATTCATAACCAAACCACAATAATCACACCAATAGATTATACACTTAGCAAGAACATAGAAAACACATTAACTAACATGAAATGATAACCCAAAGCATTATTTAGCACATATTGAATTAAGGACAGAACTGCGTCACATACTTGTACTACCCAGAAAATTCTATAAAAATTACAGAGGACACAACATATCAATTATAGGTTGTCATCCAAATTTTACCTCATTTGGATAAGCCTATAATTCTACACAAAAATCAAAAGGCAGCACAAAACAGGGGACCTAAAAATACTTTGTACTATGAAATATACCAAACTGCATATATTATCACATCAAGAGCTACCTTATGACATATAAAGAGTCTACAAAAATTATCAACCCCAAAATAAACCGATAACATACATTTATGATTTTTCTCAAGAATAGCGCTAAAAGCATACTTGAACTACAAGTTTATATTTTTACACAGAACAAAGCTATCAAATACTTTTCTCTGATAGAGCAAGACATAAGAAGACTAACAAACTTGGTTTCACATTTTTATGAGCAACAGGGAATTAGTTATGCATTTTCTAAGATATAAACAATTAATAGAGATAAAACAAATCTATATATAAAAGTATCACAAACATCACATTTCATATTTTTATCATTCAGATCTACTCATAAGAAAAATACTGCAAGTTGAACCACTCGATTTGGACTAAAAATGAGCAAGTTATGAATTTTACAAGCTATCACCAAATCTGAAAATCAAAAATACAAAATCCACTTTGCAGAAAGGCCCCCGAACTTTGTCAAATTCTCGAATGAAGTCCCTAAGCTGGTGAACAGCAACCGTGCGAGCATGGCGCGATGGGGCCGGCCTCCACGGCGGTTCTCCGGCCAAATTGAGTGGGGGAAAAGCTAGAGGAGGTCTTGGAGCATCTATTGAGCAAGAAAAAGAAAGAAGATGGCAGCCGAATCGACGGGAACGCGAGCTCGAACTCGGCGGCGGCCATGGCCATGGCGGCAAGCTCCGAAATTCGGTCGTTTCTCGATGCAATTCGACAAATTGAAGGGTGAGAAAGGTAGAGGACGTCGAGGCGAGCTCGTGGGTGGATTTTGGGGAAAAAGCGCGCGGCGGAGGAGGCGGCGCGGCGAGCGGCGGCGGCGCCGACCCGCACTGTGTATGGCGCGTGCGTTCTGAGGAAATGGAGGGGGAAGAAGTGGAGAAGAAGAAGAGAGGGATGAGGTTAACCGGTAGACCTGGCGGGCTGCCGCCCCGGCCTGCCGGTCGCCGGCCGCCACGCGGCGTGCGCGGACGGGCGGCCGTGGGCGGTGGCCGGCCGGTCAGTTCGATGATCGATCGATAGTGTTTTTTTTTATATATATATAAAAGAGCCCTTTTTTTAAAATAACTTTTAAAATATTCCGAATTAGACAAAACTCATAAAAGAGAAAATGTAGCTCTTGATGAGTAGAACATTTCATATTTAATAAGTTTGGTCAAATTCTGCATAGATTTTAAAATACAAAAATCCAAAGGAAAAAGGCTTTGAAATTCAAAAATTAGAAAACAGCCCCAAATTCTGGCTTTCTCCACATTTTTGAGCATGTTCCACACCTTTTCATGAAAAGTGACCAAAACAACTTTTGTTCCTTATAAAATTCTCTACAAAACTTATTTAGGGTACACCAACATGCAAACACTCTAACTACTAAATTTTAATTAGTCAAACAAAATCACTCTATAAATAAATTTTAGTCAAATAAGCCATGCAAGCCTAATTAACCAAAGTTATAAACATAAACATAGGTTCATTTTGTGTCCTAAGCATGTCTAAATTATTTTAGTGAACATCCATCAATCACTTGAGTCACTTCATGACATTCACATGCTTTTCAAACATAATTCGAATGAATCAAGCATCACACATAAAATGACAACTAACCCATTCATTAATATCATGCATAAAGATGCTTATGCTAATGAATGCAAGTGCTAATGCATGCTTAACACCGAGGGTGTTACACATCGCGCACCATCTGCCATCGCTCAAGGATTCGTAAGTCCTTAGCATCCTGCACCTCATCACCCTCGTCCTCATCGATGTTGTTGTCTACTTCCATGCCCATCAGCGAAAGAATGTCTATCTCCAAACTCTCTTCTAGCCCCTCAGGTTGATAGAACTCATCTGTCTTTGGGTCAAAGTTGTAATCATCATCATTTGGGATAGCTTTACCGTGCTGCGATACCAGGTGCACAAGGCTCCAACCCACAAGCTTCTCGTCTTTTCTGTGTCCATGAGTGTTGCCCAGAGTGCCTCGGCGACATTCTTTTCTATGTGCATTACATTGATATTGTGTGGAAGAAGAAGGTCCTTGAAGTACGGTAGCCTAATCAAGCCCGATATATGAGTCCACATGTGGTCGTTACCATATCCAATAAAACCACCATTCTTTTTATCAATTTAGAGAGCCTCTATCTCGGCAAGGATGTCGGCAGGGCTCTTAACCTGAGGAATGGGGTCGGTGGCTTGAACACCTTTCATGAAGTGCTTTTCATCTTGTCTCAATTCATGGTTCTGAGGCAGGAATTGCCGACGTTTGTCGAAAGAAGAATACTTGCCACCCTTGGCCAGCCAGGTGAACATTACATCTGCCCTGCATGTTGGGCAAGGGAACTTCCTGTGAATAGATCACATGCTGAATAAGCCATACGCTAGGAAGTCATGCATTGAATACTGGTACCACACATGCCTAGCCCCTTCTTCCTTGACGCCGGGGCTGTGGCCGAGCCGTCGACGATCACACGTGGAGATGTCTGGGTTTTAGGCACCCGACGTCACAACTTACTCGAAACTTTCTCAATTTTTACCATAGCCTCCACATGCGATGAAAACACAACTCGACATGTTTCGTCATTTTCAGACTTCGTTTGGATTTATATAATTTAAAAACACTTTTCTCGCACGTAACTCGTCATGTTACGACACCAACATAGTCGTAAATTCATGCGAGGTCCTGGATACGGCCTCAACATACTCTGAACATCATGAATACTATTTTTTGAATGACCAAATTCTATTATTTCATGTACCTGCAGTTCAAATTTGGAATTGTCAAAAAAATTCAAAGAAATAAAAATAATTAAAAAAATATAGCACAAAAAGTCAAAATTATCCTAACTTTTGAAGTAGAGATGTATTTACTGTATCAAGACCACACAAAAAAACTGGGAAGAAAAAATAAAAAAAATTATGCTTTGCCGAGTGCCAGCGGGGCACTCGGCAAAGAGGCCTTTGCCGAGTGCTGGCCGACGTGGCACTCGGCAAAGGCTGTTGCCCTGGCCGACCCTAAGCCCGCCACGTTGCAGGCCTTTGCCGAGTGCCTGGCACTCGGCGAAGGTGGCTCCTTTGCTGAGTGCCTAACGGCAGGGCACTCGGCAAAGGGGACGGCCACGGATGCCGTTTGTCGAGGCTCCACTTTGCCGAGGGCCCCTCTTTGTCGAGTGTGAGGCTCTCGGCAAAGAGCCCATTTGCCAAGTGCTTCTCTTTACCGAGTGCGAGACACTCGGCAAAGAAGTCTTTGCCGAGTGCGGAGTTTGGCACTCGGCAAAGAGCCTCTTTGCCGAGTGTCTTTGTTTTGCCACTCGGCAAAATTTGCGGCATTCGGCAAAGCCCCCGTTTCCCGTAGTGTGCCATGATATACATTACAACAGTAGCTTCATTAGATTATTTCCTATGTATCAAAATGTCCTCTGAAAAGCAGTGTGCTGCAGGTTGGGGGTTGGCTTGGCAACATGTATAATACCTTTTCTTGAAACCAGAGTTTCCTTCCTGCTAATGAGCTGTATCATTTGCCTCCCATGTATAAAAGTTATTTGCCAACAGTAAGCAAGTAAGTGGCAAGGCTTAGTTTTCCGCCTGTCAACTATTACTTTCTTGCTTCACTGACCCGCCGAAGATGCATCCGAGGAAAGACATTGAAGATCAGAAGATGACGATAGCTTTGGAATAGGAAGCCAATGTGGTGGCGGGGCAACAGCAAAGGAGGGGAAGGAGCATGGTGAACCGAAAGGTAAGAGGATTTCATTTCCCAGATTAACTTGCGTCTACTGTCCAATTGTTGGTGGACAGATTCTTTATGCTGATTTCGATATCATGTAGTTGCTAACACTGTTAAGACTGATCCTACCTCAAAGGAGATTCTTCTGACTGCTGCAGGAGAAAGATGAGACCATCGACGAAGAAGTCATACTGACTGAAGGCATTGTTCACCTCAACGAGATGGATAGTCCAAGGTACCTGATAGATGGTGATTATTATGTAATTTCCCTTGAATCATTGTTCACCTCAAACGACAATGGCATATTCACATTTCTTTTCTTGTTACTTTCATGTTAGTACCATATTTTTACTTTAAGACAAGGGAATTCAAGGAATTTCCAATTCTGTTATAGCGTCGCACAGTTGGGCTGTGAAGCAGCAAGTGGCTGGTTCTGGTGCCTTGCGCCGATATTGATTCACATGGCCTCACGCACGGACGTTGTTCCTGCAGAGATCGTTGCAGCCAGTCCTCACTGGTGGCTGGCCCATTTCATGAAAGGTAAGCTATGTGATATGATCTCTGAAAGCTACATGATTTGAGTATAGTAACTGGAAGTAACAGAGATTAGGAGTACCATGGGATATAGTAGTGTGTGTGGATGCGAATAAAAATACCTGCTTGAATGGTATGTGGTGCACTCCTCGCACTGACGCCACCAGGTCCAGCGCCAATATGGAGACGTTGAGGACCTTGATGAACTGTCAGAAAATGAAGGCTATCCTGTGAGTTAGTTTCTATTTTGTGTAATTAGATTTTTAACGTGTTTTCCCCTAAGGATTTCACTGTAAAATTTTCCCTCTTCATTGTTTGTTTACAGAGAGTTGAGGATCCACTTCAGAAAGATTCTGACTTTTGTAATCAAAGTTCCATCCTTGAGGATTCAGAGTACCATCTTATTGTTGAATGCAATGCTTTATCAGTAGAATATTATTTTTGAACCTTTATCAATAGAATATTGAGAATGAAATATAATCGTAATCTATAAGTTGATGTTTCCTGAACTCAAGTCCCTTGTTCATCTTCCAATCGATTATGCGTTTGTGTTGTAAGAAGAATGGAAATGTAGAATGGGTTACATTGCACCTAACCTTTCCGTAGTTGTTTGCAGTGCTGTTGCCTCCAAACTGGATTTCTGTTTTTGACTTTTGATAGTGCATGTTATGTGGTTCTGAATTTCAGACTGGATTTCTGTTAGAAGTGTGTCACTGATATTCACATGGCTTACGGATTTTCAAATACTTCTATTGATCATCATTTCGTTGTTTCTATATGCATCCCAAAAACAAATCCATGGTGTTAACACGGGCACTATACTAGTTGTATTAAAATGAGCATCATTTAGTTAAGTTTTTATCCTTATGCTCTATTTTGAAGAATTGTACGCTATATTGTTAGAGTGACAACTCGGCCAGAATTTTTATATTGATATGTATTTCAAATAATATATGAAAGGAACATAATAAATAAAAAATGAAAATGGCTAACTTTTTAAACCAGAAAAAGATCAACCTTATCTATACGATCAGTAACTACATCTCTACAGTTTCTCTAGAATATCATTGTTCTCATCTTTGGCTTGGATTTCAGCGGCAAGGCGATCTGAGCTTCACAGACCGGGGCCAAGATGCATGATGCGGCAGCTGGCTTGACCCACGAACAACAACTTGACCGGCAAACGACTGAAGGAAGGCAGCTATGTCCAGTTTTTGCCTCATCCTTCGATCACGCAGCTGGCTTGACCCACGAACAACAACTTGGCCGGCAAACGACTGAAGGAAGGCAGCTATGTCCATTTTTTGCCTCTTCCTTCGGTGGTATACCCAGTTTCTTCAATTTTTGCCGCCATCTCCTCGGCGAAGGTCGATAGAGCACCGTCACCGCATCCTTTGGCATGCGGAGGCAGAGCTTTCTAACCATCACCGATTTCTTCCCGAAAACTACTTTGCACATGAGATTACCGAACACTACGGTCGTCGAACCGGAACTACGACGTGATCTGTTGGTCATCAACGCCTTGGGAGCATGTGCACTTGTCATACGGCAGTGCTCTATCTCATCATTGATTTGGGTGAAAACCAGTATTTTTCTTTATACAGACGAACGTCATTATCAGCGTTGTATGGTGGTTGTGATCGTGCCATACAACCATGTAGCCACTCTCACTCCTAAGAATAACTTTCACAGTGAAATTTCACTTCACACTTGGAGCGCTACTAATTCTTTTACACCGAATTTGTAAAGCATTCTCACTGAAAATTATAGTAGCATTCGTCTCAGTTGAAAAAAGCTTGGTTCAGATCATTCACGCTTAACAAGCCAGGTACTGAATTTTTTATAGCATCTTACACTGAAAATTCATGCTGTACGTACTTGGTTCCAGGGCAAGCCACGACCATTTCATTTATAGTACGTTTAAGCAACAAGTGCAGGTACACACATCATTTCATCTTAAAGTAATAAAAGATAAATGCCAGGGCTATAGGTACAAATGATTTCCTGTCCAAATTCATAAACCAGCACTATATGAAATAATTGCATTAATAAGGCAATATGAAGAACTAGTATGGTCAAACCAATGAGCATCAATGTACGAAGAAAGCTAGTATGGAAATAATTACATTAATAAGGCAGTATGAAGAACTAATTAGTATGGACAAACCAATGAGCATCAAAGTATAAAGAAAGCTAGGTCATTACACTCCAGTCAGCATCTAAATAGCCTCATATATACCAACTAAATATTGATAGACATACTGGAGTAAAAGAAACATCATGTTTCAACATAAATGTACCAAGGATTGTGTCCTTTTCTTCTTTGGAGTCGTTGGGTCTTTAAGTAGGGCCTTTTCCTCCGGATAGTTTGTCAGCAATTTTATTATTCTTTTTCGCCTTAGGACCTCCTGGAAAAAAAGAAAGCCACAAATAGTTAATATTTTTTTAACCCCGCTATTTGGTGGACTCGGCGGTCACTATTTTTTTGGTCTGAAAACTATAGTAGCTTGCAATGGAGCAATATACTTAGCAACACTGCAGCCATATTTATATATATAGCCAAATATTGATGAAATAATTACGTTAATAAGAAGTATGAAGAGCTAATCAGTATAGACAAAGTAATGAGGGTATGAAAGAAAGCTAGTATTGAAATAATTACGCAATAAGGGAGTATGAGGAACTGACAAACCAATCAACATCAAAGGATAATGAAAGCTAGTATCAAGGGTCATCACACACTAATAAACACCTAAATATATCACCTAAAATCTGATAGAGAGACATAATGGAGTAAAAGCAACAACATGCTTCAACATCATCATACCGTGGTTTTTAAGCAGTGATCGAAGAAATTTATTACGTAGCCCTGTATTCTGCTTCTGTGTAGGACTTCCTGGAAACAAAGAAAGCCACAAATAGTTGAGATTTTTTTCACCTGCTACTAGGTTAACCCGGCCGTCGCTAATCTTTTTGTCTGAAAACTATTATAGTAGCATGCGTTGGAGCCATGTACTTAGCAAGACAAGCCATATTTAACAAAATATTGAACCAAAGATACATTCCGCAGTAGGCACCGGAATAAGCTGTCATGGAACCAATCAAGTTGTCATGGAACGAATCCAAAAACTAGCACTATATGAAATAATTACATTAATAAGGTAGTATGAGTAACTAATTTCTGTATGGAAAAACTAATGAGCATCAAAGTGTGAAGAGACCTAGTATGGAAATAATTATGTTCATTAGGTATGATGAAGAACTAATCAGGATGGACAAACTAATGAGCATCAAAGGATTGGATAAAGAAAGCTAGTATGGAGGTCATCACACACTAATCAACACCTAAATAGCATCATATATACCAACTAAAATTTGATAGCGAGACATGCTGGAGTAAAAGTAATATCATGTTTCAGACATCAATATACCTTGGTTTGCGTCCTTTTCTGATTTGGATACCTGCAATGGGTTTTTAGGCAACCCCTTTTACTGTTTCCAAGAATTCGGGGCATTTCCAAGAATTTTATCAAGTAGCCCCCGGTTCTGTTTCTCCTTGAAAACAAAGAAAGCCACAAATAGTTGAAGAACTCACTATTAGCTGGAGCCGGCAATCGGTTTTTTTTTTTTGCCTGAGGTCAAACAGCGAGCTATTTACGAAATAAAATAATTAAAAATCTTTTTCAACCTGAGCTAGGGACAACACATTTGACCTCATGAGATCCAGGAGGTCTCTGTAGAAAAAGAGAGCGGTGACGGGGACACTGATCTCGAAACATATTGATGGGACGCTTGTGGCGTTTCCCCACCGACTACAAGACTAGCGCCTACGGCGGCGACTCCATTGCCGTCGGAGAGAAGCTCGCAGGCATGAGCAGGGAAGGCCCTATGGGCCTCGGATGTGCAAAAAAAGGACACGGGGAGATATCGGAGGTTGAGGCGGGCTCACCGTCGGTCATCTTGTGCACCAAGACCGTGACGGCGACGGCGCAAGGCTCGATGGGCGGCTGCGGGCGTCCCTGCGATGTTCGGCGATGGCCTGAGAAAATCAGATCGGGAGCGAAAAAGAGAGAGAGGAAGGACCTATAGCGCCTTGAGCCTCGTTACCTAGAAGCAGCAGGGGTCGGCGTCATCGGCGGCGAGGTCGGTGATCGTCGGAAGGCGAGGCTAGAGGGGCTCCTGGCGGCGTAGATGAAGCAGAAGCACGGACACGAGAAGGGGTTCGGCGGCGGCTGCGCGTGGGGTTCACGCGAATCCCGCAGAACCCTAGGAAAGAAGTGTTTTCCATTAAGCAACTATTTATTTTCCCAAAAACTCATCTTTATACAGGTACAAGATGGTTGGAGGTCAAATATAAAGGTTGATGGCCAAATATGTAAGCATCAGTTGATGATCAAATATAAAGGTTGGTGTCAGAAAAGGTTGTGCCTGCATCGGTTGAAAAATCTTTGCAGCTACCCTCTCTGTTGTTTGTGTCGCCAATTCTTAGCAGGTCAAGTTCTGTACTGATCATATTGTAAATTTAGCTAGATTTTGTTTTCTTTGCAAGGTCACGTGTAAATGGGTGATGTGTCCATTGAACATCAAAGGATAAAGAAAGCTGGGTCAAACAACACTAGCATCAAAGGATAAAGAAAGCTAGGTCAAACAACACTAGCATCATATTTACCAACTAAAATATGATACAGAGACATACAGGAGTAAAACTAACATCATGCTTCAACTTCAATATTTTTTCTCGCAATCACGTCCGATCCGGTTTGGACGCGTGTTTCATTAAGCACATCTGCACATCTACACTTTGTCATTGTAGCAGCCGCTTTTGCTCCACATCGTTTGTGGGAGATCTAATAAATTTTATCATATTGCCTTTTTGTCTCCTTGTTTTTTGTAGGACTTCCTGAAAACCAAGCAACTAATTCTTTTTGTCTGAAAACTATATTAGCTTGCAAAAGGAGCATGCATCATGTATGCCTTAGCTCAGATGATTTCGACAAGGGTCCCCGTTGATGAATTTGATTCAGATGTTAATTTCTCTTTGTTCTAGATGTGTGCCGTCTCTCAAGTGCTGTCCTATGTCCGCCCCAGGCTATATTCTTTCGAAAAAA
>CM041633.1:50374348-50436106 GCA_023333625.1 Bothriochloa decipiens | reverse complement strand
ACCTCTGGGAGCAACTCCCACTCCCTGCCCATGATTGGTTCGTTCATCAATTTGGCAGCACCGTCGCTTGCCGGCCGATTGAACCCAATCGGTGGCGGGCGGCCGCGGGAGCAGCCGCACGGGTGGCTGCGGCGGCGTGCTGCAGACTGCAGTGCACGGGAGACGCGTCCCGCCGCAGATGGATGTGTTCCTCGCGTTCCCTTTCCTATTCACGTTGCCGGCTTCAGGATCCTCAGGAGGCGGGTGCCGCGGGCAAGCGCCGCAGGCTTCTGCTCGCGCGCTGGCCGCCCGCCTCGCGAGCAGGCTGCCGTGAACGCGAACATGTTCCCCCGGCGTCCCCAACGCGTTCTCCGCGAACGCGAACATGTTCCCCGCAGAGGTCGGTTGGCTCGGGCGGAGTCCCCAGCTCGAACGCGAACTCCGCAGCGTGCGACGCCCGTCGGTGTGGTAGGCGGGTCGGCGGAGGCGACCAACGGGGCAGGTCGAGCAACATCCTCTCGTGCTGGCCGTCGCTCTGCCTCGCGTTGGCCGCCGGTGGGCGGGCGCCAACGCTCCGACTCATGCGCTGGAGACCGTGGGCGCGCTGGATGCCGCGGGCGCGGGCGTTCTAACCGAGGAGGCAGCCCCTTGACGTCCATACACGTTTGTGTACAAATACCTATCTGGCAATGGTCCCATGTGCACGAAGACTTAGAAAATGGTATTAATGAGGAAGATGAAATTGTAATGGCATGTCATCTCCAAACTTCAAAAATTGTAATGGCATGGTTCAAAAAAAATGTCAAAGAACATGAGCATCAAACAACTTTATTGGACCTTGTTCGGCAGTGCGCTAGGTTGTGAGGCCCACCAAATATGACATTGAGACTTGTTCGTATATCATGGGTATCATCTCCACATATAATAAACCTGGCTTGATGTTCAAATCAACTCCGGATTGCTAATTGGTTTTGCATTCGACAAAAAAAAAAAATTGATCGCGTGTGTTCTAGTAGGAGTACGTCTGGCTAACTAGTGCACCATATTTTACCTACGGCCAACCATCTGTACACCACCTCCGAACCCACCGAATCAACTCCCTACTTCCTCACAGCGATACTAGCATGCACCACGCAAATAGGCCTACAGTGTCAAAAGGCTACAGTATGCTCTACTAAATAAAGGTTAATCTCTACACTACTCCAAATTCAGACTTCTCCACGTGTGACGTATGTATCACACGTGGAAATGTCTAGGTTTTAGGCATCCGACGTCGCAGTTTGCTCGAAACTTTCTTAATTTTTTATTAGGGCCTCCACATGTGATAACAACATACATCGTCAAGTTTCCTGATTTTCGGACTTTGTTTGGATTTTATATAATTTAAATACACTTTTTCCATGATTAACTCGTCAGGTTACGACAACATGATGGTTGTAATTTAATACGAGGTCCTGGATACGGCCTCAATATACGCCAAACATCATGAATATCATTTTTTGAATGACTGAATTCCATTATTTCATGTACCTGCAGTTCAAATTTGGAGTTGTCGGAAAAATTCAAGTGAACGAAAATAATTAAAGAAATATAGGACAAAAAGGCCCAGCCGGCCCACGTCTCAACCCTATGTTCTGCTGCGCCCGAGTCCACCCCGCGCCTACGCTCCGCCGCCGCCGCCCTCGCGCTCCGTCGCGCCCGCGCCTCGCCGGTCCGCTGCGCCTGTGCCTCGCTCACGCCTCGCTCTACCGCCCAGTCCCGGTGACCCAGCGCCTCGTGAACCGCGCCCTCGCTCAGCGGTGCTCGCCTCGGTAGCCGGCTGGCGCTCTCGCCCGGATCCGGAGGCCCCGCGGCCACGGCCCCGCCCTGGCGACCCGGCGTCGCTCGGCCTGGACGGCGCCCGGCCGGCGCTCCTGCCTGGCCCCGGCGCCTGAGCCTCATCGGGCGCGGTGCCCACGCGGCCCCGCCTCGCCACCCGTCCCCGACGAGGCCTGCTGCCCGTGGTCCGGCAGCCGGGCTCCACCCGCCACCGGCCACTAGTAGAAGAGGTAGGTGAAGAAGGGAGGAGAAAGGAAGAAGAAGAAAGAGAAGGGGGAGGAGGAAGAGGAAAAAAGAGAAGGAGGAGGAGGGGGAAGAAGAAGGAGAAGGGGGAGGAGGAAGAAGAGGAAGGTGTCGACCCGACCGCCCGTTGATCCTCACGCCGTTCCGACCGGCCGTTGATCCTCGTGCTGCTGCGAAAATCCCCGCCGTCATCGCCGGCCCTCGCTCTTGTCGTTCTTGCCGCCAAGGTAAGCCCTACCCTTGTAGTGTTAGTACTAGTAGTAGTTAGTAGTGTTAGTAGTAGTTAGTTGTACTGTTAGTGGTAGTAGTTAGTAGTTTTAATTGTAGTGTTAGTTGTAGTAGTTAGTAGTGTTAGTTGTAGGGTTAGTAAATAGTAGTAGTTAGTAAGTAGTAGTGGTTAGTAGTAGTAGTTGTTAATAGTTAAGTAGTTGTTAGTAGTAGGTGTAAGGTTAGTAGTAATTGTTGTTGTACTACTTCAACACTTTCATGTGCATGGAAAGACAACTAAATTACACGGCTCCTCTTGATATATTGGTGGTTGTTGGCCTTCCTGCCCATGTTTGGTATATATGCCGTTGTTGGCCTTCGTGCCATGTTTGGTATATATGTCGTTGTTGGCCTTTGTGCCATGTTTTTTTGTAGGTTTTGGGCACCTCCCCATGCTGGAGAGGTGCTGCTGAAATTTTGAGTTGACACTAACCATTTTTTCCCTTTTTTGCAGCAGGAGGACCTATGGGAGGGACTTGTTGAACCCGATCGTCTCCTTCGGCGCTACGATTCTTCCTGCACCGTGTCGACTCGCCACTGCACCGACTCTCCACCACCCCACTACTCGGACCTCACCGACACCCTAGGTACAAACCATCTATCTGTATGTGGTCTTTGGTCGCATAACCTAGTCAGGTGTCTCCCATTCGAAAGAGATACTATTGGAGATATGTGGACCTTTACATATCTGCGACCGTATCTGTTTTAGATTATCCATGTTTTTTGGACAGCTCACGGATGCGTAGTTGAGGTTAGTTTCCATGCTCCGCTCTTGTCCGAGACGGTGTTTCGGTATCACCTCCCTGTTGTTCTCTGGATACACACTCTCCCTTGCAGGACATGTATCGGGACAACAACGGGGAGGTGCCACCGAAATTCTGTCTCGGATAGGAGCGGAGCATGGAAACTAACCTCATCTATGGATCCGCGGGTGGGATTAGGGCCTATCCTCACCTATTAGAGAGTAGGGACACCATGTAGATGCAATTGATGGTCACCTGTGGAGATGTTATATATGCTATAGGATGGCGGACCATCAGTGAATGTACATGGGCTGGACAAGTCAGGGTGATGTCAACTATGAATGGATGCAAACGACCGATTGTTTCTTGAATCGTGCATTTGGCAAGGCCGCAAAATTCCTGAAAATGGCTTTGTGTCCCTGCAGCAAGTGTGGTAACGGGAGAATGCTAGACAAGGATCTCATGGGTACACATCTGCACAACAATGGGTTTATGCTGAACTACACCCGATGGGTCCACCATGGTGAAGCTGATCGTACGAGAGACGAGGTAGTGTGACAACGCATCGAGGTGTTCGATGCTAATGCCGAGGTAGCAGACATGGTAGATGATATTCACCAAGCACAGTTTGCTGAAGGACGTGAGGAGGCAGAGATGCAGGCAGCTGTAGATGTGTTCCAGTACATGATGGACTTGGCACAGAAACCCCTTCGTGCTTATTCTGAGGTCTCCCAGCTGGATGCCATAAGTCGCTTGATGAAGTTGAAGTCCGATTCAAACTGAAGTCGAGAAGGCTTTGATAAAGTGTTGGCTGTGGTTGGCACCCTGCTTCCAAAAAACCACATATTGCCGAAGTCCATGTATGAGGCACACAAGCTCCTTAAAGCACTGAAGATGCCGTATGAGCAGATACATGCTTGTCCGGACGGGTGTGTCCTATTTTGGAAAGAACACGAGGAGGCAAAGTACTGTCCGAAGTGTAAAGCCTCCAGGTTCCTGGAGGTAGAGTCTAGTGACGGTGTTGGCCAGAAGAGCCAGCTTAAGATACCCGCCCGAGTCCTACAACACCATCCCTTCGTGCCGAGGCTTCAAATGCTATTCATGATCGAGGAAACCATGAAATAGATGACGTGGCACAAGAATGGCAAACGGTACAATCCTGACAAGATGGTGCATCCATCTGATGGTGAAGCATAGGCCAGACTTAATGACAAGCATCATTTGAAATCCGATGAGGCTCACAATGTGCGTGTTGCGCTGGCAACTGATGGGCACAATCCTTATGGCAGCATGTCCGCCCCTTACACATGTTGGCCCATGTTTGTTATCCCCCTTAATCTCCCCCCTGGCGTCGCCTTTCAATGACAAAATGTGATCTTGATGTTGATAATTCCTGGACACTCAGGGAAGAATATGGGTGTGTACATGTAATAATATGTCTTGTTTGTTTCTTTTCAATTAAAGGTGATTGAACAAAGATGGTGGGCGGCAGTGGGCCAAGGAAAGTGAACTCGAGGTACCAGAGGGCACACGAGGATGCAGATGCCGGAGAGAACTCGTCGGACGGGAGGAGGCAGAGGGCCAGGAGTAGCGGCAGCGGGAGCAGCAGCAGGAGGGGCCGGCCTCCTCTAGCCATGCCGCGTGACATGCTGGAGGAGGAGCGCCATACTACGGATTCCTCGGAGGACGAGCAGGTTCAGGCGACGGACGACGAGGGAGAGGCATAGGAGGGCGGCGAGGCCAGAAGTAGTTCCACTGCCTCTGCTACGAGGCCCTACTTGCGAGGTCCCTCAAAACTCCCTGGGCCTCCACTCCCTCCTCTACGCCTAGTGATCCGCCCCCAGGGGGACAAGTAACTGACTTTAGATTTAATCACAGCTACTTCATATAACCTGTTGAAAATTGTCATAGAAACTAATAATGTTTGTTAATGACTTGTGCAGGCACTGGGAGGTTGTGTCGCCTAGTGACTCACGCAACCCCAACCACATCTTGGGGCTTGTGTGTAGGCACTATTACCCCGACATTGTCACATACAAGGGGACTGTGGGGCCGGCCAAATCATGGGACCACTACAAATTTGCACCCGACGTAGATTATGGAGACAAGCACGAGCGCGTCAGGAGAGAGTTATGGGTAAGTCTTGTTCGCACAACTTTGATCAATACATCGCATTCATTTGACACTTTTTGACATAGTGAATTGATACATTGTGTCTGCCTGCGGACTTTTTTCAGGTGTGAAGAGGGACAGGAGGAGAGGGCGGAGAAGAACTTGGTGAAAAGTGCCAGGAAACGCATCAGTGATATGCACTATGAGGAGCGCCTCACTTGCATCATCAAGTACTATGCCATGTGACTTGGTCAGAAAGTCAGCAAGACACAGGCAAGACAGATGCCTCTGACCCGGGAACAGTTCCTTGAGGTAAATAAAAAAGAATAATACTGACTCATTTTGTGATTAAGTAGCTTTCATTTGGTTATCTTACATCTCAAATTCTTTATGACATGTAGATGATTCCATGGTGGGCGAGTCCTTTTCCGACTGCTAGGAGATGACCGTGGACAGGTGGTTCAGAGAGGGCTATATCCAGGTGCATGAAGCCCACTGGGAGCGGGCTTTGCAGGCGACATGCCCCACACACCATCAAGGCAGCCGTAGCCTTGGCGCGTACAAGAAAGTATGGGTACGTGAATTCATTTTTAGTATTCTCATGCTCCATTCTGCATGTTTCTTCTAATCATCTTGTTGTCTTTCTTGCAATCGGCGTCGCATGGTGGCTAGTCTTTGTCCACGTTCATGGCATATGGACTTTCCCACAAGGGAAAGGCGACTTCCGCTGTCACCTTTCGCCCAGATGACCCACCCGAGTCGTATAGCAACCCGAGCGTCCACACTCGCATCAGTTCCTACGCGTCGGAGGCAAGGTCGGTCCATGGGCCAGACTGGGATCCGAGCACCGACGACATTGATGTGACGATGGTCATAAAGCTCGAACAAGGCAAGAAGCATGGATGGTACTGGCTTGGCGATGGCACCCTCGAGTCTAGCTCAGTTCCCACCCTCTTCGAGGTCCGAGCACTGACCCCGAGCGGCGGGCCGGCCATACGCCAACGGCCGTCCCCTTCACAGCAGCGGGTCAATGCACTCCAGGTTTGTCCCATTTAACTCTTCATTGTTCTTTACAAGACTTAGTTGCCTTTGCATCACTGAAACATTTGATTGAAATGTTGCAGGCCAAGAACGAGAGGATGGCTCAGGAACTGCGGGAGCTAGCGACGAGGCATGCGGAGGCCAAGCGGGAAAGACAGGCCGAGCGGGCCGAGCGGGAGAGACAGGCCAAGTAGCTAGCGGAGATTACGATGTTCATGTAGAACTTTGGGCAAGGGAATGGTGTACCTGTGCTGCAGTTCGCTCCACCGCCGCCACCAGTTAGTGCTAGTCCAGTGAGTTCCATATTGTTTCGACTAGTGCTTTCATTAGATGACCCACTCTAATAGATGCAATTTCTTATCCTTTATGTAGCCTCCATCGGCGGGTTCGAATAACCCATCTCAGGGGCAACCAGGCGATGGCCGCGCTTTTCCTTCATCAGGCACTCAGTTTCCTCCCCACCTGTAGTTTGTTTCTTGTTTTCACTGTTTGATGGACATGTGATGCACCATGAACAACTATCGACTTGTTACGATGGATATTTGACCTATTATGTTTGCGATGTCGTGTATGTGAGATATTATGTGCTCGCGATGTTATATATATGTGGTTTTGAGTTTGTGATGAGATGAATGCGATATATATGTGCTATATTGTGTTTGTGATATCATAGATCTGATATATATCTTTTATATGCTGTGTTTGTGATTATAGAATAAAAAATAAAAAAATTAATTTTAGAGGCTTTACCGGGTGACCTAGCCCTGGCACTCGGCAAAGCTGGGAATCCTCGTGTTCAGAATTCCTATCTTTGCTGGGTGCTGAGGCCAGGGCACCCGGCAAAGATTTTTTAAAAAAATTCTTTGCCGGGTGCCTCCATGACAGGGCACCCGGCAAAGAAATTACGAAAAAAATAAAACGTCTTTGCCGAGTGCCCAGGCGGGGCGGCACCCGGCAAATCAATTATTAAAAAAATAAAAAATCTTTGTTGGGTGCCTCTGACATGGCACCCGACAAAGCAAGGGCTGATGGAGCGGCGCCGTCTCGGTCACTTTTCTTTGCTGGGTGCCGAGTTTGCACCCGGCAAAGTCTTTGCTGGGTGCCCGATAAAAAGCACACGGCAAAGAAATCTCTGTCGACTAACGTTTTCCCGGGGACTCTTTGCCGAGTGCTGCACCCGGCAAAGCGCCTGAATCCAGTAGTGCTAGGATATATATAGACAATATATTTAATTTGGTTAATTTTTCTCTTGGGTTTTAAGCTCAGATTTTTTGCGTCGTGTGAATTGAATATCGTATTCGTTTGCTTTTAGCACAGATTTCGAGCCAAATTGGGTCTCAAGACGCGCCTCCGCCGCCGGGCGGCTGCCAAATCAAACTGCGATTAACGTAATGTAGGCTTCTTGCTTCGTAGTAATCCCTTCTTCCCTGCCCTGTGCATAATATCCCCGTCTGCCTACCGGCTAGGCTGGATCGGGTTCAAATGGATTTAATGAGTTGGGTTTTCACCTTGAATGGGTGGGAATGAGTTAATTTACATAGCGGATTGGGTTGGGTGTAAATTATAATGGGTTGGAATTGGTTTAGTTTTTTTATTTGAATGGGTTAATAAGCCCTCTGGGTTGATGTTGAATTTTGTCCCACGTGCATATTTTTGGTGGGCTAGCTGGTACAGAGCCGCTTCATAACATTTTGATTTTTGTTTTACAAATTTTAGTCAAATTCGACAAAATTTTCAAGTGTGAATACAAGCTTTTATTTCTAGGGTCTGACTTTGACGTGGGGGCCACATACAGATGTAACAGTGCCAATTGGCATGAACTAGCTACTAGTTACGTTAAATCATTTGGAACAAATTTGAATTAATATTTATCGAATTTTATAATGTGAATACGAGCTCTTATATTTCCAGGGTCCATCTCTGGTGTGGGGCCTACATATTGATCTAGTAGTGTCAATTGGCATAAAATAACTTATTGTTCCACTAAGTTATACGCGAAAAGATTCAGTCCTAAAATTTTATTATGTGAACACAAGCTTTTTATTTCTAGAATCCTGGTATAATATAGGACCCACATATTGATGTGGCAGTGTCAATTGACAGGAAGTTGATAGTTGTTCCACTAAATCGTCTGCAACAATTTCAACCAATTTAGGTAAAATTTTGTGATGTGAACACAAGATTTTATGTCTAGGGTCCAAGTTTGATGTGGGGCCCACATATTTCATCTGGCGCTTGACATAACGTATTATATTGAATCATCTACAATAAATTCTTGTCAATTGAGGTAAAATTTTATATTGTTAACAGAAGATTTTAATTCCAAATCTGACTTTCAATGTGAATGCATACGTTATATGCAACCTCTTATATATATTTGATGTAAAGCCATGGGTTCTTATAACCAATTTGCGGGTTTAATTAGTTTTTGGGTTGGATTGAAATTACAAAGAAAAGTGGGATGAGGTAGGTCGACCAAGAGAGTTAATTTGTTATTGGTAGGGTTGGGTATGGGGTGAGTTTTAAGCAATAGTTGACCTCATCAAAACCAAAAATAATATACCCCACGCATATCTACAATTAATTTACAAATCGGCTTCCTCTTCTACTCGTTTTATTAAATACAACTTTCATCAAAACAAAAGAAGGAAAGAAAAAGGGTCCTACACACGTCTTCCCTCAATCAACCATGTAAAGCAGCAATCCAACCGCAGACATGCAGATATAATTATAAACGCGGTGTTTAGCTAGCTTACCTACCTTCTTCCTCATGGTCGCCGGGGTGGCTGGTCCAAACGACCTAGATTTTGTGTATGTATTGCCGGCCGGAGTTTAAGAGCTTTAGGGATGGTAATCGATTTACTTGCAACTTTGGAGGAGGTAGCTGCTCGACACGCATATATATAGACGTAGTTGTACCAGAAGAAGTCGCAATAACGTTGAATTTAAAATGAAATCCGTCAGGAATTTCTTGGCCGGTCGTCGCGTACTATCTATAGCTAGCCTTCGTTGGGGAGCAGTTGGCAAGAGAAGTTTGTTGGTACTTATCGAGAACCTGTGATGAAATTAAGTGAAGAGAAAACAAGGCTCGTTTATTATAACTTACTATGGTCTTTGTTTTTCTGATAACGGGTCGAGTAGTTCAACCAACTACTCAGTGTGACATTCGTTCATCGGACCACGGAGGAAGTAATTACTAGCTTGTTAAATAAGTTAAAAAATGCATTCATGAGAAACCACTCTAGAAGTTTTTTTTTTTTGACAAGAAAACCACTCTAGAAGTTGTCTATATCTCTTTACCGAGCTGGTCAATGCAAGCAACTCATGAATATACTATGTGCCTTAATATGCTTTTCCTCGCTTGTTTCATCGGTGGAGAGACCGGCCGGGACCGGGCTGGGTCAGTCAATCAGGTACGTCTTCGTACGTGGAGACACTGGCTAACGTAACGCGTCTTGATGTGCAACCTCCACGCGTCTTGATGTCTCCTGCGAGACGACGACTTTCATCACGCGCTCTATAGGGTGATGAACGTCCATGGGCATGGTACATCACGCGCTGTAGCATGCATATGGTCTGTTCGGTTATGGTAGGTGGAGGACCGAAAACGGCGATCGGAGAGGGTGAGGAGCCGCAAATTTTCTTTCAAAAATTTTCAACCATCGTCCAAAATTCAAACCCAAAAAGCAAACGTATACTGAAACGATATGTTCACGGGCCAACTGGTGTTGGGTACCTCCGGACACAATGAGCGCATGATGGAATACACGATGGAAAGAGACAGAACTCGCGGACTGTCCATTGGTTGCAACAAAGAAAAGAAACTAGTGAAATATGCCCTATGCTACTGAAACATTTCACGGAAGCTACTGAAACATAAACTTTCTTCCGACCGACCCAATAGCTATTGCACAATTTCAGTCCAGGAAAAACAATAATGATCATGTGAAATAGATATCAAGCTCATTAGGCAAAAGCATGCAGGAACTATTATGAACCAAGACAACATGTGCAACTTGTTTGGATGACTACCTCCTAAATTTTGCAGAGAGGATCACAACGGAGTTGGGAAGCTACCACTAAGAGATCATCGCTCAATTTAAATCCAAACTCCGGGAAGCTTTGATTTCGCCCAAGAACGCTGCTTTCCCCAAAACAAAGTTCGTTTGATTTCTTCATGCTCGAGTAGATTCAATCAACTTCACATGAGGAGAAGCATCAACCATGTGTTCGCAGTAGGGCGCGGCTATTGGAGGCAGCGGCCATGGGAGACTATTGCAAAAGTATGAAAATGAAGAACGTGTGCGAGACCATATGTTTTTCTTTTTGATTGGTTGGTCTATTTTAGGTACGTTGAGCCCACAATTAAATATAAATAGCCTTCCCCTTTGTTCCTTCTGCTACTACTGCCTAGTGTTAGATCTATTGGATCGTCTAGATCAGTGGGGTGGTTATACCAATTCGGGATAAACATAGGCAGAACTTCATTGTGCACCATCATGGTGCACGCATCAGAGAGAGAGATGGAGTAGAGAGATAGGGACACACACCTTGGGGCTTGATGGATATCCGGCCCTGACAGGTTCGCTGGTGAAGTCTGCGCTAGGGCAGCGACGGGCGGTGAAGCGGTGGCGACGCTGGTGGGTCTTTCCATCACTGGCAGTGCCACCCTAGAGATCAGATTAGGGTAGGGAGTGGGGTAGCTGCAGTGAACCTCATGTTTAGAGCCAGTGGCCCCCACCTCCTCTTATAGACACTGTGCGACGGGGGCCCACCAGCCAGGTATTGGGCTGGATGCCCCCGATCAGGGCATGGAGGAGGACCTAGTTAGGCCGTTGGGCTTAACTAGTGGAGATCAATCTAACATTCTCCCCCTTGATCTCAACTCATATATTTTACTTTAAACTTTCATACTTTTGCACTTTTACCCATTCCATCACAGATTAGTGCATAGAGCATGCTTCCTCATCATGATCAATTGTCGATATATTTCACAGCTACTATACAGGTCTCTGTTTTAAAACAGATTCTTTAACTTTGGGCCCTTTATTGTCCGAATGTCATAGGCTATACCATAAACCCATGTTGACTATGTGTTCTCCGAATGCACTGGGTGGTAAGCCTTTGGTAAGCAGATCCGCTACCACTTGCTTATTACTTTATATGTTCAATACTTTTAATATGATTCCGGACTTTTTCCTTTACAACGTATAACTTTAATGTCAACGTGTTTGGCAGCACACTTGACTCGTTGTCATAGGAGTCGGTTACTTAAATGGTTATTACTGTTGTCAACCATTATCAATTTCAGGTTCTCTTAACCATTTTGCCTGTCCCATAGGCTCATAACATGTTATATTATAACCTTATATTATTGATAATATCACAATAGTTTCTTTAGAACTTTTCCACAATAAAGCTCCTACAGCGAGTGTTAGTGATTGTAGATTTCAGTATGCATCTCGTTAAACTTTTATCTCTGTACTCACAACTATTTGAGAGTACTTGATCTTCCTTATTGAACATGAAGCTATGAATCTTTTCAAGACATTTTTATTCTTTTCCAGTGATCTATATCTGGACTGGACTTGTGCCAAAATATCCCGGATACATGATCTATGTCAGGGTAACTCCATCATATAAACATTCATTTAGCTTCTAACAGCTGAAGCATATAGGACGTCCATTTGATCAATTTCACATTGGTTCTTGGAATACTGAAAGTTTTCAAAACTATTACCCTCGATCATAGGAACAGGCATAGGTTTATTTGCATGTATACTTTATTTCTTTAGAATCTTTTCTAAGTATGCGATTGCAATAGCTCTAATACCCCTTTTCTCCTGTCTCGGTAAGTTCCAATTCTTAGAATGAATGACACCTCACCGAGATCATTTCTATTAAAACTTGAGGACAACAACTTCTTCTTCTCCTATAGTAGATTAACATCACTACTAGCAAGTAAGACATCATCCATATATAATATTAGAAAATGGATTTCCCATTCTTAAACTTTGCACAAATGTAATTTTCCTTTACATTCTCTTAAAACCTAGTCCTGAAGCTTGCTTCAATCCATAAACGAATTTCTTTAAATGGTATCCCATATATTTTATTTCTTCCATGACAAAATATTTTAGTTGTGCCATGTAAACTTTTCATACAAATCCTCATTGAGGAATGTCATCCTTACATTCATATGACATGACTTTAAACCATAATGTGCCACTAACATTTATTGTAATATGTTCATTCTCTTTACTTGAATCCTTTCATCATAAGTCGCGTTATATATCATTTTCTCCGTTCCCTCCGGAGGCACATACGTCTTGTAGACCCATGACAGCCTACTGTTTTAGCTCCATTAGGAAATTCTTCAAAATCCCAAACTGTTTTGGCTCCATGACAGCCACATATGTCTTTGCTTCTTGCCATTTAGACAAGTGAATGTCTCTCACGGCTTCTTGAAATGAGATACAATCACCCTCAAGTTGAATTTAACCAAACATAGACTTTATAGTCATCAAAAATATCTGACTCTCTTATTCTTTGAGACCTTTTAGGGCCTTAGGTACTGGCACATCTTTCATATGGGATTATTGTTGTACTTTTATTGCCAAGAGGCAACTAATTCTTTAGGCTCCTATATTACAAGATCCTTGTTCCCTTATTCATCTTCTTGAGGAGCTAACAATAGGTGTTTGTATGACATCAATAGGTATTAAGCAATTTGTTGCTCCACTGTAGTGGGCATACAATCTGACTTCTATTCAATTCTTTAGGTATCAAAATACCATGCTCGCCTAGATGACATCATCTTTTGTAAAGATGATGTATCTTCGAATTTCTTATTTGGGTATAATCTATTATAACTTTCATGATGCTTGGAGCACCATTCTAGTATCTCTGACTACGCTATCTTCCTATCAGAACCACAAAAGGTTGAGGAATTTAGCTATTTCTTTACTTAAGGGTATCAATATTATGACCGTTGTGCTCCCTTAACGATCAAATTCATCTTTTATAGATCATATTTATTCATAATGCACATCATGCATCATAATATTTAAAATATTGGGAGTATCTTTCTTAAACAATCTCACAATTCTCCCCCTCAAAATGTGGCACTAACTTTACTGCCACAATTTCAAAACCATACAAAACTTTAGTGAATGAGGTGACTTTTATAACTTACTTCATTCACATGATTGTCTCATGCAAAACAAAGTTGTTTTAGAAAACTTTTGGGAATGCACTTTCCTCGTTCCACTTCGTAAACTCAACAGAGTCTTTCGATACTTTCGCAAGTCGCACTTGCTATTCATTCTTATCTTTTGATTCATATGCAACTTTCTTCTCCTGCTGTGCAGGATAAGTACTGTCAAAGCCTTTCCCGCCATGCGGAATAATTCCCTACAAGGGACATCAATATCAAAATTGTCTCTCAGGGCATATTCAATTATAAAATTTAAATAAATTTGAATACTCTTTAACACACATGCTTAATCCGACGTTGGTCAAATTAAACATGCATATGACTCATTACATTTATATTTCATATTATGATGATTACAACTGAAGTTATGATTTATTACATCTCTTATCAAGATGATAAAAACTAAAAATCAAATTCTTCTTTATAAGGAGTACACAGAAGGACATTTTCTATACGAAAATCTTATTGTTCTGTCTTCTTTTCTTTCAAGCCAATCTTTGAAGAGAACATTATCCCTTAAGGAATGACCTTCTTTTATGCAGAACTTTCACTTGACATCTTCTGTTCATTTCCTTTCTGCCTTCAAGCATGAAAACGTCAAGGTCTTTGACCAAAAACATTAATCAATAATCAACAATATTGAGCATGAAAATAACCCCTTCATTGATATGGTTAAAGACATGCACATTAAACTTTAAAACTTTCTCTTATAATCTAAATCACCGTTGGGCAGAATAGAATAAGATATCATTCTTCTATATTAATTCCACATCACCGTTGGGCAGAAATAAAATTAACATAGGGAAAACTCAAACATTTTTTTATAACACTCTTCAAAATTAAATTCTCCAGTTGGTTCAAATTTAATTAGAAGATAATTACCATCATTGCAGTGAAAACATGAAAATGCATTTCTTGATCATTATCTATTCTCTAAAAAATTGGTCACTTTGATACAAAATTTACCAGAGATATCATCTTTAATCTCTTAAATAAAATTATAATATTGTTATCATCAACGTTGGTCAGAAAATATCGAAATCATAATTTCTTTAACCATAAATTGGCTACTTCTCCAATTAAAATTTTCTCGTTGCTTCCAATTTTAACTGGAGAATTAACTTTTCATCATATAATCATATATAAAATAAAACATACAATTTTCACTACATTAATTCTATATCACCGTTGGGCAGAAATAGAACTAATGCATGATAAAATTCATCAATAACATTATAATATTGCCATTAATCAACGTTGGTCAGAATAATAGCATTATTATAATACCTGTAAAAATTATCCATGTTTCAAAATTAAATTCTCCCGTTGGTTCGAATTTAATAATAAAAACAACAATCTTTAAAGTATGCAGTGGAAAACGTTAACATTCATGTAATCATTTTTCCAGAAACACTTAATGCACCATACTTTTCTCAGAACAAAATTATCGTTGGACAAAATTTGTACAGAGATTTGGTTCAAAAATCAATTCAATTTACTCAAATCTGCAATATACAGTTTCTAGAAAAAAGGAAAACAAAAAACTTTGACTTTTCTATTCATTTCGGCCATGAGGCCTAAAACCTGGGTCGGCCCGCGTGCGCTCACAGTGCAAGTGTGGCCTAGCAAGTGCAACACTGGCCCAGCCGCATGCCTGCCCTTTTTTTGTTTGCTTTTCGTCTCCCGGCCCAGCTGGTGTAAATACCTCGGGCTGCTCGCACAACAGGGCCCTTCCCGCAACAAGGCCGCAACGTGGGCCTTGGTCGGGAGAGCGGCCTCGTGGCCTCGCCCTCTTGGGTCAAAAGGAGCCCGTGACTTCGTGGCCATCGATCTAGGCATTGTTGCATCGGACAGCACAGCGCGGATTTCGCAGGAATAAAACCAGAGCACATTTGGTTCCCTCTAAACCCTAATTCATTTGTACCTCACCGCTTCTCTCTCAGCTGCCGAAGCAGTGGCGGCGGTGGAAGTCGTCGGCGCAGGCCATCGTCGCCATCCGACAGATCCGATCGGCTCCTCCCCCTCCGGCGCCTCATCATTTCTTTTCTTCATTGTCTCTTTTTTCCTTCCTCCTTCACTGCCGTAGTCAAGCCGATGGTAACAGCCATCCATACGTGGTGGCCCGGAGGATGGGGTAGCGGCGCCGTCTCGATGCCCCTCGCCGGCGCGCACGCTCGCCCGTTGCTTAGCGCGCCGCCGTCGAGCGGCGTTGCGGTGGCGTCCTGAGGCCCCGGTCGAGCAGATCCACGCATTGGCGAGGTCATGCCCACCAACGGCTCATTACCCACGTGCTGGCGGTGTTCGTTGCCGCACGCCCGCAGTGACGCCAACGGTAGGAGTACCCAGGTAGGTCTCTCCCTTCCCAACCTTTATTTTGGGTTAGGGTTTCAGCATTTTCACTTCCCCTCTCCCGATCTGTTCTTTTAGGGTTAGGGTTCATATAATTCTAGATCGAAAAAGATCTCATTTCATCCCCAGAACTAAATCCACTCTCTAGCGTGGCTCCGATACCATTGTTAGATCTATTAGATCGTCTAGAGGTAGATCAGTGGGGTGTTATACCAATTCGGAATAAACATAGGTAGAACTTCGTTGTGGACATCATGGTGCACGCATCAGAGAGAGAGAGAGAGAGAGAGATGGAGTAGAGAGATAGGGACAGACACCATGGGGCTTCATGGATATCCGTCCGTGACAGGTTCACTGGTGAAGTCTGCGCTAGGGCAGCGACGGGCGGTGAAGCGGTGGCGACGCCGGTGGGTCTTCCCATCGCTGGCAGTTCCACCCTCGAGATCGGATTAGGGCAGGGAATGGGGTGGCGGCAGTGAACCTCATGTTTAGAGCCAGTGGCCTCCACCTCCTCTTATAGACACTATGCACGGGGACCCACTAGCTAGGTATTGGGCTGGACGCCCCCGATCTGGGCGTGGATCAGGGCCCAATATGGCCATTAGGCTTAACTGGTGGAGATCAATCTAACACCTAGTAGTGCTTACGACGACCGTCAACTCTAATGAGGGCTCTAATGACGATGTACTTATAAAAAACCTCTATGATCACGTATGTCCGTACGTTGTTACCTTTGGCAAATCTAGGATCCGTCATATGTCACACGTACCAAACCTTAGATGCTGCACCGTGTATAACCTATCTAAAACTTACGTTATACATAGGAAATTTTTAAACCCACCAAACCCCGGTTGGACCTAGCTATAGGAAGCTCACTAAGTCAATTACGATGACTTGGTCAATCTTTCTCTTTCTTTGCTTTTTATTTTAATTTTCCCAACTGGCAACATAATTGACGTTTTTGCAAAGGAAGATTAGGCGAAGAAGCTTCTGACGGATAGTAACCCTCCAGGAGGGCGCTTGATTCTAGCAATGATCCGTACCGCGCAATGATAGGCAATGGCACCTGCTCTTGTTATCTCCTCTTTGACAAACACAGCGCTTTTGACTGGGTTTTGTTTCCAACAAAAATCAGGTCTAGGTGGTGTGAAAGAGCCAACACGCACTCACTCCCTTCTCCCCCCGACCAGCCTAGTAGAGGTGAAAAAGCAACGGGAACCTTCAGTTACGGCCGTCAGGACGGACGGACGCCGCGCACGTAGGCCTGCGGCCCAATTCGTCATACGAACATGCACATCGCTTTGCCTTTTTCTTTTGTTTTTTGACTTTGTCCTTCTAACTGTGTTAATACATGCATGCATTTTGATCCAAGAGTATAATGATCAAAAAAACATCCGATGTCTGCCTCCTGCTGCCCACATACATATATCTACTGCTATTTTTTATGTGCAGCTGCAAACACATGGTTTTCCATAAGATCGTATAGTGTCTTTATGATGGGCAATTATCAACATGCCAACACTTTGGTGCGTGGTCGGTTCGGTGGTTTTGCTAATCCTTAACACAGAGTTATGTGTCAAAACATGTCTCTTGGCTTGTGTTATGCAGGTCTGAAGTCCCGAAGCGGTGGCAACAGTTGGTAGAAGGTCAAATAGGGCGTGCCGTGCCGACGGACCGGTACAGTGAAGGGCGAACGCGAGGCTTAGGACTGACAGACCAGACGACCGGATGGCCAGCCACGGTGGCTAACACTTGGGACATCAACGAGCACAAATGTACATGATGGGAGATGCATACGGGGTATGCTACTCGCGGGCGGTTTGATGGTATGTCATCAAAACCATCGGCGATGATTTGGTGGTATTTTCTCAAAACCATGGACGGCGGGTTTCGCGGGTTTTGCGTCTTAAAACCAGGGCGGAGGTCCCGATATGGACGGATGGCATGTGACAGCATCGGGCATATTGTGTCGAAGCAAGGCTACCGGTGAGAAGGCTTGGTGGTCGTCCGATCAGCTCGTCTAAAATTGATGTTTGGTCCGGTCACCTTCTGGTTCCAACTATTTTCAACTGCTTCCAACTTGTTTCACTCTGAGAACATTCTAAGCCCTTCCCGGTACTACCTTTCACAAATATTTTTCTGGGCAATCTCATGCGTCTCACCGCGTCACTAGGCGAATGTGTATGCAAATGAAACTCAGTTTAGTGGCACTAGATAACCGATGCAGCTAAAAGACTTTCCATCTTTATGGTCAGTTATCAATCCTAAATCCGGTCAAGCACTTCTCTACTCAACTTTTACTGGTAAAATGAAATGCCTATAGGTTATATCTTTGTCTTGCGCATTTCATTCCATCTCCTCTAATGTCGATGCAACACATGCACAAACACAATCAACAATGATATGATCCACGCCATATCATCACGTGACCACCGATCTTGACCTCACTTGCTCTTCACCATTGTCTCGGTCCATTGGCGCTAAGTCTTGCTCGAGCTTCACCGCCACGTGGTCCATCACATCAAAGCCTTCGACTTGCCCTTCACACTTGCAACCGGTCGATCAAACCAAGCCTAAGCCTTGTCTTGATCTTCTCCACCTTGGTCACATGACTCTATGTCATGTCTCATATACAATAAGCTCCTTCATTGCACATTCACCTGTGAACTAATTTCATGTGTATCTCACATAACCACATATCAGTCCACCTAGGTTGTCACTCAATTACCAAAAACAAAACATGGACCTTTCAATTCATCGTTCGTCCTTGTGGCGATTGCTCTAGTAGAAGGACCTCGAGACGGTTAAGCCTTGTCGACACGATAGAGTAGTAGTCAATAGTTTAGATATGGTGTCTAGCTTAGATGTGGTGTCTAGGCTAGAGCTACCTTCGTTTGCACCATTCTCGTAAGGTTGAGGTGGTAGGCGGCGAGGAGTGACCTTGTCCCATCCGTCCCTTGTAATCCCCCACGTCTGGGTTCATAGTAGGGTCATAGGCCGGCAACGCTTGACAGACTAGGTGTTATCCGATGCCCGAAGTAGATCAACAGCGACCAGTCTATCTTAACTTAGAATTTCTAACCCTATATAACAAGCATGCATTTGTATGACTCTGCTATCTTAACATAGCTATTCAGGAATGCCTGCTCCAGTTTAGGTTCTTCTATTTACACGTGTTATCTTTATCCTAGAGATTGGCTCGAGTGTGTGTGTCAAATTATCCAACTATCTATCCTATTTACACCTGTTATCTTGTCCACATCCCTACTGTACTCTTTTACACCATGCCTTCCTTTGGAAAAAATATAAATAACGATACCCAAAATACTTCCAGGTGAAATGCTATAATGGTATTTCCGTGCGCTTCCACACTTATACTGTGAATGCTACAGAACACTTTTGTGTGTTTCTTGGTGTTGTTACTAAGATATACCAATCTTGGAGATGACGTTAAGAAATTCCAAGACACCTATTTGTAGTTTTGTCTTTCTTTCCTGTAGTTCTTCCCCTCTAGTGTTCTTGGTGAGAGAGATGTCTATGAATCCTTGAATTTGTGCTTGAACCAAGTTAAAGGAAGAGAGGCCCCTAATCCTCTTTGTTTCCTCCAGGAGTCAAGATGGATTTGTGTTCTTGTTGTTCTTTGAGTTGTTCATCCCAAGCTCCTTTCCCCCTCTATTTTCATGGTCGATTTCTTCGATTCTATGTTGTTTCAGTTCATTTTTCCTGCCTTGATTCATTCTATGATGTGAGAGGGTCAGTAACACCAAAGTGTTTGAGCTAATTCCTCATGAGTTCATAGATCGGGATAGGAACGTGTGCAAGAAGAGTTCTTGGTGGCTTTCACTCCCTTTTGTGATTTCTCATGATTCATGTCAAATTGGGCAATGACCTCTTAGAGGTAGCTTTCCTATTGCCTTGTGACCATATGGTTAAAATTTCATGGCAATCGGAGTTGATTTGACCGATAAATCGATTTTTTCTAGTTTCGGGCGATTTTCACACGTTTTTGTTTCTGTTGATTTCTTGAACTACAGACAGTCCGCATCGGGAGCTCGGATAGTCTGCAAGTCATGTTTTTAGTGCGTTCAGAACACGTTCTGGGTCTGAAGATTAGTACACTACTTTTGACCCCCGGATAGTCTGCACCCGGTAGCCCGGATAGTCCGTTCTTGTGCTGAAAAAGGCTGATTTCGCTCACTCTAGGTATGAAGTCTGATCCACTACTTTTGACCTGCGGTTAGTTCGCTCTAGGGGTCCGGACTGTCCGCCCCTATGCTGGAAAGGGTGTTTCCGCTTGTTTTGATCGTCTCTCACTTCCATCTTCATTCGGGGTTAGCACGTGTATTACTCGTGTGGGATATCTTGCTACCCGTTACCACGTGTATTACTCATATCTTGTGAGGTTTTGCTTTTGAGGCTTGTTTGTCGAGCCGAGGACCTTTGTTACCGGTCCTTCAGCAACTGGTATATTCCCGTTTGCTACGACATATGTTTTCGGGTATACTACTTTCGTCCAAACAAAAGAAGGGGAAAAAGGTTTAACACACGTCTTCCCTCAATCAACCAAATAATCAGCCATGCAACCGCAGGACCTGCAGGTGTGGCTAGAGCACGCCATGCGTGCTCGGGTAACTGAATGTATGGTTGTAATTATAAGCGCGATGTTTAGCCAGCTTACCTTCCTCCGTGCTTATAATTAAATCCCTCGGGCACCTTCCTTCTTGCTCATAGTCCCTCGGGCGGCTGATCGAAACGACCTAGATTTTGTGATATGTATTGCCGGAAAAGAGCTTAGGGATGGTGATCGATTACTTGAAATCTTGCAGGAGGCTGCTCGTCATGTACTCATGTGTACATATAGACGGTACTGGTATGTGGTACTACTAGTACATGAAGAAGTCATAATAACGTCGAATTTAAAAGGAAATGCGTCAGAAATTTCATGGCCGGTCGTCAGTATGCCTTCGTGGGCAAGCACACGCACTTGGCAAGACAAGTTTGTTGGGTCGTTACTCGATCCTTACTTATTGAGAAGCGGTGATGAAATTAAGTGAAGATAAAACACGGGTCGCTTACTCCGATCTTTGTTTTTTCTGATAACGTGTCGAGTAGTTCAATAAACTCCAATATTTGTTTGGTGAGTCAAAAAAATACATTTTCATCGAACCACTATAGAAGTTGTGTGAATATTCTCGGCCACAATCTCTTCTCTTGCTAGTAGGAATACTATAGGGAAGCACTTGACGAGCTCTGGTCAATGCAAGCAACAGATGAGTAACATATATGCGCCTTAGCTTTCTCACTTGTTTCATTGGCGGTCGGAACCGGGCTGGGTCAGTCGATCAGTCAGGTCATGGTCGTCGTGGAGATATGGACACCGGGCTGTGGCGGAAGGACCTACGCGTCTTGATCGATGTCGACACCGGCTACGGCGGAAGGACAGGCGAGACGACAACGACGACGACTTGACGTTGTGCAACCTCTCTAAAGCGCGTGGATAGCTTTCATCAACCAATCCGAAAAGAAAAACACATCACCAACGCGGCTGGGCTCCATGACCTCATCGGGAGATGATCGAGCTGTGACGTCGTGCTGCAGGCGCTGCTTGCATTGCAAGCATGAGAAGACCTGCATACCCCATATATAGGGCACTGGGATCGACCTGCTCGTGTTTACTAGATAAATTTCCCACAGGTAGTAGTACCGGGAATTTGGTGTAATTTTTAATTATTATTATCAGATAAAAATCCGGAGGAGGTAAAATGTTTTACAGTTTTGTTTTTATTTTCCACACAAGATGAATTGTACCGATAAGAAATACTTAGATATAATATAGATGCCATTTCCAATGGAATGAAATTTAAAACTATTGAGAAAATACAGTAGAAATATAATATGGGAACCTCTTCACTGAAAATAGCATGCAGATATGGTTGTCCCTTTTGAATATATAGTGAATAATGGTCGTGTGTAATTAAAATTAGTAGTAGTAAATAAGTAAATTTGTTGCTATTTTGTCACTCCTACTAAAGCAATAAGAGTATTTGTAATGTTGTTCAACTATTCTGTTAAAAAACAAGGTTTATGGTAGGTTAATAAATAATAGCATTTAATGTCCCTAAGTATGTTGCGTCTATATATGTAGCCCGGTTTTTTTTTTGAGCATTGTATGTAATGTAACCAGGTTAATCAATCAACTCTGTCTTGATATCAAATCGGTTGGTTTGAACAGGTGTAGCTCAAGTCCATCCCTAAATGCTTCCGCTAAGCTGGATCGACGACATCAACGCTTCTCATATATATACACGCAAAAGTAGGAAAACGAAGGACGTGTGCGACACGGTTAATTTGATTTGGTCTATTTTACATTGAACCCGCAATAAATAAATAGCCTTCCCCTTACTTCCTCCTGCTACTGCTGCCTACTAGCAATGCATACGACGACCGTCAACTCTAATGACATATGCACTTAAAAAAAAATAAAAACTCTATGACGACGTATGTCCATACGTAATTAACTTTGGCCAATCTAGGATACGTCACATCAAATCTTAAATGGGAACTAACAAACCCCACCAAACCCCAGTGGACCTGTAGGAAGCTCACTAAGTCAGTTACGATGACTTGGTCAAGCTTTCTATTTCTTTTTTTATTTATTTATCCAATTGGCAACATAACTGCCGTTTTTCCAGAGGAATTTTATTAGGCGACCGAAGAAGCATTTCAAAATATATATCGCGCTACAATGTCTGCAGCCCTATGTCAACTGCTGACGAATAGTACACCATCAGATGAGACTGGCAGCCAATGTACAATGATGTGACCATAATTTACAAACATGTAGAAAAGGCGCGAGTTGATGAGAATTCAAAGTTATGGACCATACACATGAACAGTAGTTTGCAAATACGTAGCTCAAAACATGCATAAATATCCCATTAGTAATTTAATGAAATTAACCTGCAAAGAGCTGAGGATCAATCTAATGGACATGATGAAGCGATGAAGGATGTTAGCAGTACCGAGTATGCCCAGGAGCCGAGAAGGAGGATTGGAAGAGATATCATCAACTCGCGACACCAGGCTGTCACGGAGGCTCGGCGTGGTGGTGCAATTTCGATCCTAGAGGTGACGGGGGCGATGAAGCAGAGCAGGGTCGATCGGTTTGTTCTGTCCATATGTTCAAGAACAGAACATCACCTCCACTGTCCCAGCAGCGGAGTTGAAAATACACTACAGGAAATCCGCGATTTGCCGAGTGTAATTGCTTTGCCGAGTGTTTTTTTGGCACTCGGCAAAGAGGCTTCTTGACCAAGTGATGAGGCCATGCCTATGCTGTCCAAATAATTTGCCCGATCTTCATGGTACAAAAACAATCTATCGCCAACAAAGGTCAAGCTGTTCAGTTATTTCAGAATAAAATATTGTATACCCTAAAATATTTTCTGAA
This sequence comes from Bothriochloa decipiens, assembly GCA_023333625.1. Taxonomy (NCBI): domain Eukaryota; kingdom Viridiplantae; phylum Streptophyta; class Magnoliopsida; order Poales; family Poaceae; genus Bothriochloa; species Bothriochloa decipiens. The sequence continues at coordinate 50,412,888 of CM041633.1, read as the reverse complement.
TATAAAAAGAAGTTTCTCTGAATTATTCGTTGGATCTTGACCAAAGATAGTGTTGCAATAATCTGAGCAGCCAACAGCAAACATACCAGCAACTCTCACGATGAATCAAGCAATACTAAATAAATTATTATCAAGACAGGAACTCTCCAATCGAAATAGCAGCCAATATAATATTGATCGAATCACCACGTCAACAGCGACAAGATGTATCAGTTCTTATAAATCACTTCACATATCAAAGGAGTAAACGAATGACAATAGTAGCGATATAGATAGATGGGATCAGCTTACAGTGATATTGCAAACCAAACCCTAAATAAATCTTCCACCCACGGCCACGATGAACCACCATCAGAAGAGAAGGAACTCCGAGAATTCCAGTACACGCCCAGGTACTGATCGCACACCAAAACAAATCCGACAAATCCGCGAGGATCCGGTAACACCCGCTAGGGCTTCACGAGCGGCGGCTCGACGAAGAATACTCCACAATAAAATACTAAACTACGTGATGACTTAGCCCAAAGAAGCCCAGCCCATATATGAATTAAACATATAGCTAACTAATTATAGTGCCGGTAAATATATATTAAATTATTGGACAAGGATGCTAAACAACGTGATGACTTGTGCCCTTCACCTGATCAGCAACAGCATGAAGCCATATTTGCAAGAGGCGAGAGCACTTCTCCAACCTTTTCTTGATGGCAATAATATATTAAGTGACGTCAACTTTCATAGAGCTTATATATATATAATTTTCTGTCTTCTTACTATCTTTCTTGCGCAAATGAATTCCTTGGAAAATATGCTTTCTTGACGTGGTCGAGATCAACATAAAAATCACCGAGCTTCATAAAAGGTTGATCTCTCATAATTATTTTTGATAAATCAATTGAAGTAGAAATACTTGCGACACTGGATTCTTCTTAAAAATAATAGTTGAATCTTGAGGAGCCATGGCTCGTCACCGAGTGCCAAAAAAATATTCAGCAAAGAAAAGACACTCGGCAACGGCAAAGAATTCTTTGCTGAGTGTTTTCTTTGGCTCTTGGCAAAGAAGTCTCGTTGCTGAGTGTCTTTTTTTTGCAGTCGGCAAAGAAGGACTTTTGTCGAGTGCCAAACAAGAAACACTCGGCAAAAAAAATTTAAAAACAACAAACACTCGGTAAAGAAAATTTAAAATCAAATTTTGAAGTAGTAAATGAATTCAAATGAAAAAGTTTTCAACGACAAAGTTGTTTAACTCATCAAGGTCTACCAAGTTTATTTTGGTCACTTTTTCATTTGACAAAGTGAAAGTAAATTTGTTCACAAATCTTACTTGTCTCTCTCGTACTTTATGAAACTATAAGGGAGATATAAGATTTGTCAATTATGTTAGAACCACCGTATCGAATGTTCAAATGACTAATCACCCAAAATGGAGTTTGTACTTTAGAAGTTATCAAATACTGCAATTGAAAACTTTTTCATTTGAGTTCACCTTTGCCATGTTAAACTACGTTTGAATTTTAAAAATTTAAAATATGAATTTTTTAAATAACCTCGGATGAAAAAACACCCAAAATAAGGTTTGTAGATCTTGAAAAGTTATAACAGGTTTTAGTTGACAACTTTTTTATTTGAGTTCATCCTGCCATGCTAAACCTACGTTTGAATTTCTCAAATTTGAAATTCAAATTTTGTAAACGACCTCAGATGGAAAAACTTGCTAAACGAAAACTGTAGATCTCAAAAAGTTATGAAACTTTATAGTTGATAACTTTTTGATTTGAATCATTTATGGCATAAAAAATTAATTTACACTCGGTATGATATAATATGTGGGAAACCAAAACTACTTATAGACACATGTGATGGTGTAGTACAGTGGTTATGGTAAAAACCGCGCGAGAGAGAGGTCGTGAGTTCGAATCGGCTAGCCAGTCGGTCCCTTCCCCAATTAAAATTTTTTTCTATTATTTTTGGGTTTTTTTTAAATTTTTATCTTTGCCGAGTGCCGATGCGTGACACTCGGCAAGGTCTTTGCCGAGTGCCTGACATGTGGCACTCGGCAAAGAAGCCTTTGCCATCGTTTTCTTTGCCGATAGCTCTTTGCCGAGTGTGGCACTCGGCAAAGCCTTTGCTGAGTGTATATCAGGCTTTGTCGAGTGCCGTCGGTACTCGGCAAAGAAGCAGAATCCAGTAGTGTTTGTAGTCTACTGCAGCAATATAGACTCAGGCAGCTTCACTGCTGTGCTTTGCAGTGCTATAGGCCGTAGTGCTGCAATATAATTCTCAGTTTGGTTCTCAATTTCATATGCTGTAGTGCTATAGGCTGCTGCTGCTATGATTTTGAGTTGTCCAGATTCTGATGCCCAGTTTCCTGTTTTCCTCTGTTTTCAACAGAATATCTTAGAAAGGAGTACCATGTTTGGAGATGACGAAATCTGCTGACTTGAATGTAAGTTCTCATCTTTAATTAAAATGTACTAGAAATAATGATTTGTGTGTGAAATATATGTGACGAGCCTACTCTGTATGTGATCAACTTGAATTCTTGTGTTGTTATGTGAATAGACTGACTTGACCGTGGGATAGCCTGCTGTGTGATGATATTTGGAGATGATGAAATCTACCAACACTAATGCTATTACTGCTATGCGAGATGCGTGTGTATATGCCCTGTACTGTAGATTCTATTATATAATTAGTATTGAGTGCTGGTTTTAACCTACAACTACCATATTGAATGAAACTTACTTTGTGACAAATCTTTTAGGTAAAATTTGAACTCAACATTGTTTATATCAACATAGTTTTTTGTTTGATTCTGAAAGTGCTGGAACATTCGGTGAGCTTGTGCACCTTACTTAGATGCTTTAAATTCTAATCTTCTCTGAAAGTACCTTCCTGAAATGGTTTAAATTCTAATATTCTCTGAAAGTGAAGATCTGGAACTTTTGGTGATACAATGTGCTGCTGAAACTTGACATATTCTGCTGCTGCAACTTGATGAACTATGCTACTGCAACTTCATATATAGTTCCTGCTGCTGCAACTGCATGCAATTTTGGGAACCTGTAATTTCTTGTTGGCTTATGTGCCATGGTGGATTGCACGATGTGGTGCTTTATGTAACTTTGTATCTCATCTTATGAGAATAAATTTGAGATCTTATGTGCTGCTGGATTGTGCTCTTATGTAAATGAAAATGAATTGTTTGTCTATGTGGGCTGTATATTTTTATTTGCAATAGTAATGGGTTGTATGTTGTATGTGCTATAATAATTGGCTGAGAAAATAAAAAATGGCTGAATTCAACATGTAAATGGGCTGAATGCCAATTGGAAATGGGCTGGAAATACATCAAAATTGGGTTGTGAATGAGCTAGAAAATGGCCCATTTTTATGTTGGCCTGTTAATAAATGGGCCAAGATGCCCACACCATCATCCTTGTCATCGTCCACATCATTATCCATGTAAGCATCCATGATGATGTGGCATTTCAACCGTGACGTTTACTTTTCGTCGCAGGGAATGGACTTGGGTTGGGCTAACAGGGCCTCGGGCTCAATGGTGACGGTTTAAATCTGTCACCAATTACTTTGATGTGCAACAGTTTTTGATAAATCGCCGCGAGGTTTAATCCTTGACGCTCAATCCGCGATGATTTGTGAATCCATCACAGATGCTACATAGCAATGGTATTTTGGTGATCGGTGACAGAAATTTTTCCTCGCTGATTAGCAGGATTCTTGTAGTGTGAGTACATCATCAATAGTGTGTTTTTATGTCCGGACTTCCATGCTTGCTCATAATCTTTACTCCCGGAATTTCAATGAAACAACTTTACGAATCAAAACACTATCCAGCTTTCTGTGTTTTGTGTGTGCATGAAAGAAGATATATACATAAACTAATTCATTTTTTTCTTCAAATCAATAGACAATGGAGCAGATACGACCATTTCCTCAGTTGGGTCAAGGAAAAGCCCAACCTATATCAAAGCCAAAATCTGATGCCTATGCCAGACTATTAATTACTTGCAGTCAGGATATAGATATTAATAAGGTTTGCTCAGTTGCGATAACCAATATATGCCTTTTAAATTTAAAATATATAACAAAATAAAATGCATGTAATTTCTGCTGGGTTAGGCTAGGCCTGGTTTGTTTCAGGCCTTTCAACATTTGCGTGGGCCGATATATATGAAACGGAATTGGGCCTGTGTTTTTTATTCCATCCTAAGCTCAAGTCAGCCCGTGCCCAAAATGTCGAATGTAGCACTTGTGACGATGGGCTGCTTCACTGTAACATGGGTATTGTTGATGTCAATGTCTCGTTTCATGACCATCATCCACTGACCACCAAATACACATGGAGTATACTGAGCAGTCTGACTCACACCACATGGTGGCAAAGAGCAGGCTGTGCGATTTTTTCTGTCCAGAAAGTAAAAAGTCTACTTTTAGTTTTTAAAGTATCGCAAAAGTTCACTTTTAGTTCTTAAACTTTAAAACCGGATAAAACATGTCCTTTAACTTTAACCGTGCAAATTACATCCCTCCATGGTTTTGGATGACAGTTTTGGTATAATAAAGTGATAGTGGTTTTGTTTTTCTTATTTTATTATTTATTTCGGCTGAATATCTGAAAAATCAGAAAATAAAAAATATAATTTTGTTAGACTGCTCGTGAGTAGATCTATACAGTGAATATATAATATAGTATGATTTAGTATAAAGTTTTTGTTATAAATATTTTGTCTTTTTTGTTTTTATTTATTTTGGCTCAATCCTTGAAAATCATAGTAAATCATAGAAAAATTATAAAATAGAAAATCTAATTTTGTTAGACTCCACATGAGCAGATCTACACAACGAATATATAATATGATATACTTTAGTATAAGTTTTTACTATAGTTTTAGATGTACTTTCTCTTAAAAATGCATGTAATAACAATCGAGCTCATGGACCAGGTCCGGGCCATTCTGAACAAAACATGGACCACTTTGGCTTTCCAAAAGTGGGCTGAGGGCACAAATGCACAAGCGGGGCACAAGCGGAGCCAGCTTTTAGCAACGACTAGGGTAAGCTATGAACATGGTGAAGTACGCTTGCAATGTCGTTGCCTCTTCGTTGGTGGAGATCCTCTAAATTTATTAATCAAATTGGTTCTAATCAATCAATTGAAGGATAAAAATTCGGAATTGAAATTGAAGTAAACGACAAACTAACCAAGACTGCAGGACAACACGAGGCTTGCACGCAGACAGCTGGGCACAGTGCGGGGGCTGCCAGCGCCGGCCTGCAGGAGCGGCCGGAGCGGCTGGGGTGGCCGCCGCGGCGACCTCCATGTCCACGGCACGGCGACGGGCGGAGGCGGTGTGGTACGACGGCGGGGTGGCGGTGGCGCGCAGGACCGGTTGCGGCGTGCGACGGTGCGAGGGAGTAGGATGTGAGCGAGGGAGTTGAGCCGTCGAGGCTTGGACGACCGGCGTGGCACACTGCCTGTTCCCTGCCCTAGTAGCTTGCATGTTGCCGTCTTGGGGATTAGAATTTTTCTACTGCCGGTATGTGCTTGCCGTGGGCCGACGACTAGGGCCCAAGCCCTAGAGGCCTGGGCCGCAGATCCGCCGCTCACATCAAGCAGATACTTGAAATACGTATGCTAGCTGATTAAAGACGACAATGCATCGGTAAAACCGTTCTAAATCTATCTGTATAGAGTATTTATTTGCTACTAACTACTATTAGAGCATCTCCAAAATCTTTCTTATATTAGAGCGAATTCGGAATGCAATTTGCATCCTTCACCGTCATTGTGTGCTCGAGGGTGACTGAGACAGATTCACATCGCGTCGCATCGCATGACAGATTCACTAGGTATGATGTGCTTTGCTGCAACCGGTCCCTACATCTAAAATTTTGGACCACTAGTATGAAATGCTAGTGAAAGTAGGGTAATTAATTTCTAATTGCGGTGTGACTGCACTATATTTGAGCTGGTTGTACGGTTAACTGCCAATGTAAATGAATTTCTGCAAGCAGTCCCCAGCAGCTGTCAATAGAAAACTCTTCAAAAAATCAGAACATAATTGAAAAAAATTTGCCTTTTGGCCAGCACTACGAAAGCATCTCTCCGTTTCTACATTAGAATTGTGAACCTGATGGGCCAGATACTGTAGTTCATCCAGGAAGAGAAGAAGCCCAAACGAAGCAGATGGCGTCCTTAATTTCTTTCTGGTGCATGCGCCGACGTGTGTGGGCATCATCTAGACACTGCTGGGCTGCGGCGAGCTGGCAAAAGAGCCGATGTATGGGGGAGTGGGGAACAACAAGAAACATGGCAGAATTCTCAAAACAATTTACCAGAGCCGTTTTCGCATATGGACGACATGGAGCCCAAGCCGTTTTCGCATATGGACACAGTGCTCTGGGTACAGTGGAGCCACACCACCCGAGCAACAATTTACCAGACGAAGCAGGAGCAGTTTCTGGCACGCTCAAGGATTTCAGTATGTAGAGACTATACTTCTTCCCTGGCGCAGCGACTGCGACGCCGACGAGATCGCGCCCCGCATATAGCATCGCCCAGTCTCCATCAAACCACGTGCAGATCCTGCTCTGCCTGGTGAGCTGTCGGACGTTGATGACATTAATTTCGGTTCCTGGCGCGAGGTACACATCAGGGATCGTGAAGCCTGCGTCTACCATCTGTATGTCGCCGATCTTGGTGATGGGCAACGTGTTACCATCCGCCACCCTGACCATCATCCCCGCCGGCGCATCCCGGAGGTCAGAAAGGAGTGTGGCGTCGCCCACCACGTGGATACTGGCACCTGAATCCAACACGAGCTTTGGCCATGGCTGTGCTGATACGGATGCAGAAGCACATATGTCGTCGATGATTGCCGGTGTCGGGCGAGCTAGGATGCCAGGCGGATTCATAGCCATCTCTGACGACCAGGGACGCGGCGCATGTGGCTATCGTTACTCGATCGCTAGGGTTTTATTTCGTGCTGCTCTGCTGATCCAGTTCGATTTGGTAGAATCAGGGGAGGGAGAACCGTGATTGCTAATTAAAGCCGCAAGTTTGTGGATTGCCCCCGGAGTCCAAGTCCGAGTCGATCCGAGTCTCAGTGGTATTGTCGGATTAGGATGTGTGAAGTTTTTTTTTTTTTCTCGAATACACATCTCATGTCCTGCACTGCATCCACATGTGTTTGCTATTGCCAGTCAGAACTGTCTCCGGCCATGTTCCCGACTCCGGCAAACTCCGTCATGAACTCGATCACCAGAACACTAAGAACTAGATTTTTTGTTGGCCCTCTGCAAACTGTGACAGCTTTTCTCTCTCTTTTTTTAAACACCTGTACTGTCGCATCCATGGCTCCATCATGCCTCACCCTAAGTGCCCACACCGACACCTCCTCCAAGCTGACATAGGTTTTAGGCAATGGACAAAATACAGTTACATAATCATCGTTTCAACACATCTGCATTTCGTTGTTTTCTCGCCATCCATATTCAGCAGTGAAATAGATGAGTTGATCGGGACATGAAGAGCTAAAAGCAGAGTCCTCAAATCATGGAGCTAACCATAACCCAGAGATAAATAAAAATAAATGACAAAGCATGATGTTAAATTGTCGCAACAATAATCAAGTGGCATATATACCAGGACTGCAACAAATACATATTGATCGAAATACACAGGCGTTCTTACATAATCAGACAACAAAATGAAGGCGAGAGCCCATATACAGTACATACGTACACAAGCCAAACTATCTGAAGCCATTCTCTGCTACAACCACAGAGACAGAGCCGCAGCTACCAACCCTGCAAAGTTTTATTCAAATTACATAATACAACACCAGCGATGATTCTTAACGAAAGCCAGTATGTAAACCCTCATATGGCAAGTGGAACCTTGAGATAATCCAGCACGTAATGTCCACCTTTCTGGAGACGTCCTTGTGAATATCATTCACTAGAAACTTGGTGAAACATGAACCACTTTGACTAGCACGCAACCCAAAGTTCCATTCATGAGTTAAAGATTGCAAACTCCATGGATGAAGATGTGTTGACATAGGTATTAGAAAGCTCATGCTTTCCTAAGTTCCCGTAGGGACTTCTTGCAAGGGTCAAGCTTCTGGTCTGAGATCTTTGTTAGAGATCTTGATGTATGCCAAGCCTCTCGACCTGCTCCCTACCGTCTTCAATTCTAGAGCTTCGGCCAAAAGGCTGAGGGCCTCACCTTCAACGTACACCATTGGCCACCACACCAAAGTAATGTACGACCTTAGTGCATCATATCCAAGCACCAACAGCAGATAGGTGTGCAAACCTCACTAAACTCTAGGCTAGTGCTGAAAGCGAGGCTCTAATGTGGACATAACTAGCCTAAGAACCAACTATTGTTTTTGCTAATTGCCCTAATATTCTCTTAAGCACCAACTGTTGTGCAAGTGTACTGTGTCAATTGGAAGGCCAAGGGAATATAAATATGCCCAAGGAAAGAACCTATTTCTTACTATCAATTATATCAACATTAATTCGTTCTCCAATCTGCACTGAAGTTATGCACGAAAGCTTTTTCATGCCAAAAACAAGTTGTTTCTAACCACGGTTTTTCATGGCGGGCATTGTAACCGCCTCTATCGAAAGGTTGATATTATTGCAAACCTATTGATGCAGTTGCTTTTCTCACTTAATCAATCAAAAAAACAAAAAGAAAACACCCATCTAAGAGCTCATCGTTCCCATCCACGTCCACCCGCTGGGAAGGGAGGGGAGGGTCACGGGAGAGGAGGTTTGCGAGAGGGGTGCGGCTAGGAAAGATACACGAGGAGAAGGAATGGAAGGGGTGAAGCTATGAGAGTGAGGGTGAACCCTAAAGTCACACAACAAATTGATGTTGTGTGACTCATCTACTATTCACAAAATAAACATATGTTCTGGGTATTGGACATGCTCTTTTTCTACATGCCTCCATGCACTTTCATTGGAAAACTTAAACGTGATATCCTCTTTTAAGGAAATATCATCTAATAAAAGTGGGGTACTAGATTCATTTCTCTTATGTATTAATCCATCTATGAAATTTTAGAACATCTAGTTTTTTGGGACGGAGTGAGTATATCGCAAAGACTTGGAGTACTATAAGCTCATTTATTCTCTAGGATTCTATCTTTCACTCTAGAGTTTGTATACACTCCAATTATGTCTAACCATAAATATCTTTTTTATAACAGTTTCATGCTTGGATTGCTACCACCTGTTTTCTTAAAACACAGTTTCATGCATGGATTGTTACCACCTGTTTTCTTGAAACGCTAACTGCATATATGTCTCACATGGACAGAGAAACTGGCTCGCCTTTCAAAGACATGCCAGTGGTCATCCTTGATTCCAAGGCCCAAGCGAACTACAAGGGAAACTTCGTCGTGCTTTCCAATCTCTGCATAGGGCCCAATAATGTTGTCCTTATCGCTGCCAATGGGGACGAAATGCCAACATACATGTCTGGGTCTGTGCGTTCTGGGACATTCGAGCTTAACAACGTCCATTTCTGTCCCGAACTGGGCAACCGAATCATTGTCTCCGGTCCCATGCTGGATGACGATGACTTCGGTTATCAATTCGGCTGGGGAAAGTGACGCAGTGTCACTAACCCCAAGACTGGCATGATCGTAGGGGAAGGACGCCTTGTCAATGGGAACTATGTCCTCTACTACCTGAAGATTCCAAGCGACAGAACTCCAGTGCCAGAACAGCCGCCGGGGCTTGGGACCAGGATATGGAATGCTGTGTCTTCAACTCTCCATCATCTGGGAATAAACCCATAGGGGCCGCCCTTGTAAATGATATGTCAACACGATGAAACAACCCTTACCCCCAAAGTGTTGTTGTATAGATGGATATAATAGTTGTTGCAGGTTATTTTCTGCAACTTTATTGTGACGCACAATTTTTTCTGAGATGGGAACCATATCGATCCTGGTTTGCACAAAGTGAGATGTATGTGTCCTTTTTTTTGCACCTTGGTCATGCTTATTTGCTGTTAGCTAGGGTACTTTGGTTCCCACCACCAGTGTCCTGCATTATGATGATGTATCACGTCACTTGGACAAAAGAGATCCTGTAAGGAAGCCCCATTTCTCCTACTCCGGCGACCTAGGGTTCCGGTGATCTCATCACTTTCTTTCCCAACTCCAGTAGGGTATAGATGATTGCCGGCTGGCCGCTGGAGCAAGGGAAGATAGACAGTGGGGATGGTCACAGGCCTTGACGGTGGTGGCGACGGTCGAGCCAGGTATAGGGCGAGGGAGCCTCACTTGAAGATGGAGGCGGCGAGCTCGTTGGAGCTAGAGAAGATGGCGTCGGTGCTAGGGGAGGCGAACCCTAGCCCTCACAGTGGGTGGTGGGCGGTGGCCGGCGGCCCGGGCGAGGTCGCCAGAGTGGGTGAAGAGAGGACTGCTAGTTTTTTTTGCAACTCAATGCTCTGCTGAAGAGGTGTGGATGTTGGGAGTTAAAATCCTGTGCGTGGATGCTATAGCGCAGTCCTTCTTTTATATATATACACTAGGAGCATACCCGCGCGTTGCTGTGGGCTTATTCGAAATGATATTAAACTATTCATGTAATTTGTAGGAAATAACTAACTATTATAACTAATATTATAACTAATGTTAATGTATAGCATGGACGCTGATGTTGATATCTAATAGTATGTTAGTGGATGATGTTTTGAATATCATTATTACTTTTGACAGTGAACTTTAATAATTAAAAGTATAAATGGGCTGTTGAGGTGGACAACTTGCATGTTAAGAGAAATAGACCAGTGGAGTTTATCTACATAAGATATATACATATGATCTGCAGTATCAAGGAACCATGTGTTGCTAGCTGATCGAGCAGCAATGGTGAACGTGTCATGGACTTGGATCTCCCGTACATCCTTGTCCAAGTTAGACACATCACTGTACCTTTGGAGACGATGAGAGGCTCCAGATGAAAGACGATGTACTCTATGTCCCAACATAAATAAACCCACTTGAGCTAATGGCCAGCTGCTGGTTAGCTTAGACTATGAAACTCTCAGCGAAATACTGTAAAATAGATGCAGCTGGCGTTACTTTAACCCAGCGGAACAGGGGCAAATTAAATCTATCTTCCTTGTGGTTATTGCCATTGCAAAGACGGGTGCTGTAAGGGGTTATGTAACACCCCCCCCCCTCACCACCCCCGCCCCCCTCCCCCCCGGGCAACTGAACAACAAAATACATTTGCTACTCAGGATTTATATTGAGGAATCTGTAATAAATTTTGTGATCATATATGTATTTATTGGCTATTTGATACATTAATGAGTAACTAGTGAATGCTTACTTTGACCTCTTGTACTCTTCAATATTAATCTCATAGAATTAAGAAGTAGTCTCCCTATTAATTTCTCCATTTCTTTAATTCCCACAATAACCCTCTGATTAGATAGTTAAATGTAATTACTGCTTTTTGTTTAGTCTTCTTCTGGATTGATCACTAATAGCACAATTATTATTTGAATTAGACTTTCTGTTATTACAATAAATTGCTAGATCTATTTAATTTTTTCCTTTTTGTCTAAAATATTTTGTTATTGCTTTTTTAGTATTTTTTCTTTTGTGTTATAATGCAGAACATTTATTTGATTGTTATGTATACTTTAATTGTATATGTAATTCATCCTGTAAGGTTGTTCTCGTTTTAAACAACTCGCCATATATTCAAATCCTTGCTCCGCCCTCAACTGGTCCTCGCCTCATAAGAACATGGTGAAATCCCAAACCTACATTGTTCATGGGTACCAGCAGCAGTTCGGAAGTCGTTCTAGAAAGTTAACTGCAAGTTGCGTCTTACACGCGTTCAATCGATTGGATATAGTGGGCCACTGGTAGGCTTTTGAGCTGAAATGGGAAGATCGGCAGTGGGTCGGACACAGTAGAGAGGGAACTGCGGGCTGGACCGCAATCACATGAATGAAGTGAATGGGCTGCTTCGTTTTTTATTTGACAACTGGGCTGCTTCGTTTCAAGAAAGAGGAAACATGTTGAAGAGAGAAATCTTTACTACTAGTCGAAATCTGCCCCATCGCTGCTTGCTTCCTGTCTTGCCACGTATGAAGCTGTTGAAATGGCCACGTTTCTAGCTTTTAATCATGCCACGTTCTTGCTTCTTACCTTGCCAAATACAATAGTAGAACATCTTTCCGGATCGTTCGAGAGCTTTTACATCTACAAAACTTTACTGCTGTCCATCACCCATCAAACTCCATCTTCACTGTTGGAAACCATCACTGGTGAACACTGACATCAAAATCAAATCAAGACTCTTCGTTCGGACTGCAAGTTAATAATTAATTTATTTTCATCATCTTCGGTGCATATAGCAGCAGCGCGTTCTCATCGTCAACTTCTCCTGTCTTAACAATACAGAATACAGCCAGCTAATAGCCCCAATGGACATGGAACTCACATTGTCATATAATCCTAATAAATTCTGACCTGATAAAAAAATCAATATTATAAATAATTCGTGTATAACATCTCCTAATCATTTATAGTTTTTAAAGATATGCATATGCACCATAGACTCTGCTTTACATTATTAATATCATGTTGTAACATTATCTCTTGATTTCCTCTTACTTTTGATTACAGAAAAGAGCATATCAATCTGATCAGCAACCTTGTAAAAGACAAAAGCAAATATATTCTCTAGACAAAACAAGATCCATGCAAAAGTTGCAACCCCTGAAAAGGGTCCTATACTCCGGTTGACGTCCATGAAGATTCATCTTTATATGTATATCTAATTCTCAAATATATGTATATCTTTATTCATCTTTATTATATATATTCTATGTATATTCGTATATATACATATCACAGCACTGACATTGGCTCCATCAAATAAATGGTGCGGCCTTGCCGCTCCTATCTTTCTAGTAGAGGGATTGAGTTGCGCCCAGGGATGGATTTGAGCCCAATGGACAATGGAGGATCTCTAATTAAATTTTGTGTTTATTCCCCTCTAAAACAATATTTATTTGTATCATTTGTATTTCAGCGACTAATGTGGTAATTTTTGGGATGTATGTGCGAGAAATAGAAGCTAATCTATGTTACAAATATTGGTGCTTTTTTTTCTATATAGTTGATCAAATTTCAAATAGTTTGACTTAGAACAACTGTATATAATATGGATTAAACTTTTTTCCTCTTATAACTAGAAAAGAAGGGTGCCAATCTCAAAAAAAGAAGAGAAGGTGCCTACCATGCTGGGTCTGGATAATGAAATGAGGAAGACGCTGGACTAGTGCGGCTCAAGCTCCACCATCTGACCTAGAGATAGTGATGAAAATGATATGGATATTTTTTGAACGTATATTTGGATTCGGTACTGAATCCATCTAAAGGGATTTTATGCATATTCAACATCGGATACTGTATCCATATCTAAATATTGAAATCACATATTTATAATGTCGGTATACAATCATACCCTATCCGGCATGGGTTAGACTATATGTATTCAAATTAGAAATCCAAACCCAAATACAAAAATAAATGTGATATCGGTGGTATCCATTTGTATCGGGTTTGTTTTCATCCATACGTAGAGATGGTGCCTCTAGATGGACGAGAGGTCCTCTGACCATGAGCCACGCTCATCGTCTTGCAAAGGAGAGCTCGTCTCTTCAGGAACAACTTCTTTTTGTAAAATATACAACATCCGAACGCGGTATATAGTTGACTGGATGAGAAGTTGTATATTTTACCCCATATAGAGAATAGAAACGACAGGTTGCATATATGCCCTAACGAGCGCGTCCTAGGCTGTAAAAGTTGACTGGATGTGAAGTTGCCAGTGGGACCATGGGATTTGGCCACCAAACCCGCCCTTCTCATTGGTTGTGCAGTGCTTTTGCGTGCTCAGTTGAATTTAATTAAGCTACTCTCTCAGGCTCTCTGTCCTCAACTCGTCATTGAGCGAGCACAACAAGTTGTCCATGGGAGCAATAAACCATTGACCAAGTGGCTAAATATCCACGGGCCGGCGCGCCACCATGGCTACTGACTGGGTGCGGCCGGCGGAGTCATTTGGGCTACCCTCTCTACTCTTCCTTTGTATCAGACGATTTTCATTGTCTTCTTGGCATACCTACACCTACTTCTTTTTTGAGCAGAGGATCCATTCTCATGGCGGTATTGACCAGATTTCGCCGGTTTTCAGCTGAAATAAAAAACACAGCTCACCGCCATGGCATCGCAACCCGCTTCGTCCTCCTCCTCCTTGGAAACAAGTTTTCTCCTATTGGAGATCGCCTTGGCACTACAGGAAGGAGACATGTTTGTTAAACAACATGACGTAATTAATCTTGTAACCGTGTAGCACATGTGTGCCAAGGCAATGACCTGGCAGCGTACACCGAGTAGCTAGGCATAAGATTGTACAGTAGATATGTAACAAAATTACCTCAACTGAATGCCTTGTATGTCAAGAATGTATTGACTATATAATGATTAACACGTAGACGTGACAAGCCAAGCTAGGCAGTCACGGTTGCCACCTTCCTAAGATCATCTAGCCATGGCTTCATCGTCGTAATCCTCCTTGACCCACTCCCACCATTCACCGTTCAGTCCCACCATCTCCGAGAAACTCACGCGTGACAACTTCCTCCTATGGAAGGCGCAGATCATGCTGGGCATACGCGCGGCGCAGTGTGAAGGATATCTAGATGGATCCAAACCTGCACCGGCGATGACCATCGAGCTTGCCAAGGAGGAGGACAGGACTAAGAAGTTCACCGCCATCAACCCCGACTATGAGAAGTGGGTCAAGGATGACAAGCTTCTCCTCGCCCACATCAACAACTCCTCTCAAGGGAGGTGCTAGGTCAGGTGGCAACAAAGACCATCGCTGCGGCCATCTGGACCATGCTCGATAACATGTTCTCGACGCAGTCACAGGCGCGTCTGACCAATCTGCGGATGCAACTTGCAAACTGCAAGAAGGGCAGCCAATCTGCTGCTGCCTACTATGCCAAGGTGAAATCCATCGGCAATGAACTCGCTCCTGCTGGAAAGCCTATCGGAGATGATGAACTGGTGACGTTTATCCTCGCTGGCCTCGATTTCGACTAAAACCCACTCGTGTCCTCCGTTCTAGGGCGCACAGAGCCGATCACCCTGAGCAATTTATACGCTCAGATCCTAGCATATGACATGAGGCTATAGATGCTGCAGGGCAACTACAATGCCGGTGAAAACTCATCGGTGAATGCTGCTGCACATGGTCGTGGGGGTCCTTGTGGTCGTAGACGTGACAATCCAGGTGGTGGACGCAGGAACACCAACCCTCCACCACAAAAGACAGGTGGGCAGGCGGCTTCTAAGACAACCTGTCAATTATGCAAGAAGAAGGGCCATGATGCTATCGATTGCTAGTACCGGTTTGAATAGGTCTACCAGTCCAACATGAAGACTACCGGTGCAGCATCGACCGGCTATGGAGTCGACACGAACTGGTACGCTGATAGCGGTGCCACTGATCACATCACCACTAAACTAGAGAAGATGAGCGTCAAGGACAAGTATAACGGTGTTGATCAAGTCCACACAGCAAGTGGATCAGGTATGAAAATTGATAAGATTAGCCATGCCACTTTACATACCCCATATAAACATCTTCATCTACAAAATGTCCTTCACGTTCCTAGTGCTAATAAGAATCTTGTTTTTGTCCATCTACTCATGTCTGACAACAATATCTATGTTGAATTTCATCCACATTATTTTTTTATTAAGGATCAGGCCACGAAGAGAACTCTTCATCGTGGCAAGTGTGAAGGAGGTCTCTATCCTATGAGGCCCCAAGATGCAGGAGCACAGCACCAAAAGCAAGCTTGTCGCGTCGGTCGGCCTTCTACATGGAGATGGCATAGTCGTTCATGTCATGCATCCTTTCCCATTGTTGAAAAAATTATTAGAACCAATTTGCTTCCTTATTCAAGTGATCATAATAGTGAGTCAGTCTGTGACTCTTGCCAAAGAGCAATGAGTCATAAATTTCCCTATTCTAGGTCGGTCAATAAAGCTTGTGCTCCTCTTGAGTTAATTTAATTGGATGTGTGGGGTCTAGTCCTATTTCGGTTGGCAATCATGCTTTCTATGTTTCTTTTATCGATGATTTCAGCGAATACACGTGGATATACCTCCTTAAACATAAATCCAAAGTTTTTCAAGTCTTTAAGAACTTCCAAAACATGGTTGAACGAAAATTCAATAAGAAAATCATCCATGTTTAAACAGATTGGGGAGGCGAGTATGAGAAGTTGAACTCCTTCTTTCAACTACTCGGCTTATCTCACCTAGTTTCCTGTCCTCATACACACCAGCAGAATGGTAGAGCCAAGAGGAGGCATCGCCACATAGTAGAAGTAGGCTTGTCTCTCCTAGCCCAAGCATCAATGCCTCTCAGATATTGGGATCAAGCGTTCCTTACTGTCACCTATCTTATCAACATCCTACCATCCAAGGTCATAGACAATAAAACTCTAGTAGAACCTCTTTTAAAGGAAAAACCCCACTATAATGACTTCGTGTGTTTGGGTGCGCTTGTTGGCCGAATCTGAGACCCTACAACACGAGAAAGTTAGCCTTCTGCTCCACTCAATGTGTTTTCTTAGGGTATAGTTCATTCCACAAGGGGTTTAAGTGTCTAGAACTGAGCACTGGTCGTGTCTATGTTTCACGAGATGTGGTTTTTGATGAGACCATCTTCCCGTTTTCCACCTTGCATCAAAATGCAGGAGCACAGTTACGACATGAGATCTCTCTTTTACCCAAAAATCTTGCCTCATCTATCGATGGGGATGTAATGTGTCATGTGTCTAATGTTACTAACCCAGCTGTGTCAAGCAATTCCCGTGAAGTGCAGAAATCAGATGGTGTGCAGGAAGTGCATGAAATAACCAGCAGAAGCTATAGAATGCCGCACATGATACGGGTGCAAGTCACAAAGCTGATCCCCCTACGTCAACTCCTGTTCACGCTGCACCCATGTCGGAGAACGTCGGAGCATCTCATGGCTCGCCACATGGGGAGGGGACAAAATCACCTCTGGGATCCCCACTAGTTCCCTCACGCATCACGACACCGGACTCGACCAGATCTTCTATGGCTACATTGAGATCTGGTGTGGCTACAAAAGGGTCTGATGTGGTACCTGATCCAATAGCTGCTGATCGAATTTCTTCAAGAACTCGTACACGTCTTCAAAGTGGGATTGTTAAGCCCTAAATTTACACTAATGGCATGGTCAGATACGCAAACTTGACCACGTCAGGGGAGCCTGATTTGGTGACAGAAGCACTAAAGTCATCCAAGTGCAGAAGGGCTATGCAAGAGGAATTTGATGCTTTGCAAAAGAATGGCACATGGACATTAGTTCCACCATCTCGCATCTAAAATCTAATAGAGTGCAAGTGAGTCTTCAAAATCAAAAGGAGAGCTGATGGAGAGATTGATTGATACAAAGCTAGACTAGTTGCCAAAGGATTTAAGCAACGGTATGGTATAGACTATGAGGACACCTTTCGTCCAGTAGTCCAAATTGCTACTATCAGATTGGTCCCATCTCTAGCGGTGACAAGAGGATGGTGCCTGAGCCAACTAGATGTTCAGAATGCGTTTCTTCATGGTATTCTGGAAGAGGAGGTTTACGTGAAACACCCACCGGGGTTTGAAGATTCTAGGTATCCTTCTTTTGTTTGTAAACTTGAGAAGGCCATTTATGGGTTGAAGCAAGCTCCTAGAGCCTGGTATTCAAGATTGAGTGCTAAGCTGATCAGTCTTGGGTTTGTTCCTTCAAAATCTGACATGTCACTCTTTATTTATAAAAAGGGAAGTGTTGAGATTTATATGTTGATTTATGTAGATGATATAATTGTCACAAGCTCATCCCAAGATGCTGTCAAGATCTTGTTACAGGCTCTCAAGAAAGACTTTGCATTTAAAGATCTAGGAGACTTGCATTATTTCTTGGGTATAGAGGTTGAGAAGAAGCCAAGTGGTGATTTGTTGCTGACACAGAAGAAATATGCTAAAGATTTTCTTTTGAGAGTTGGTATGGGTAATTCTAACCCGGTTCCTACACCCATGGCCTCAACCGAAAGATTGTCACAATATCATGGTGATCCACTCGGGTCTAAGGATAGCACTAGATATAGATGTATAGTTGGTGCACTTCAATATATAACTCAAACACGGCCTGATCTAATATTTGCAGTAAATGCAGTGTGTCAATACTTGCATGCACCGACTACACATCATTGGACCGCTGTGAAAAGAATTATCAGATACTTGAAGTATTCAGAGGACACCGGGCTGTTGATTCACTAGCAATCACCATTGGTTCTTAATGGATTTTTGGATGCAGATTGGGCAGGTTTCAGAGACGATCGAAGATCTACAGGTGGCTTTGTAGTCTTTCTTGGGACTAATGTGATCTCATGGAGTGCTAGAAAACAGCCTATGGTGTCTCGTTCTAGTATAGAGGCTAAGTCTATGGCGAACACTACAGCTGAGATGATGTGGTTAGAGCAGTTACTTGGTGAACTTGGAGCTAAGTTGAGGGTTAAGCCACGCCTCTGGTGTGATAACTTAGGGGCTACATATTTGTGTGCTAATCCGATGTTTCATGGCAGGGCTAAACATATTGAAATTGACTTCCATTTTGTTAGAGAGAGGGTTGCAAGGAAGCAATTGGATGTCAGTTTTGTTCCAACCAATGATCAAATTGCTGATGGATTCACCAAGGGTCTACCACAGAGAAAGTACGAAGAATTCAAGGACAATCTGAACCTTGTTGAGAAGACAAGTATAGATTGAGTAGGGGTGTTGAACATCATGATGTAACAAATCTTGTAAGCGTGTAACGCATGTGTGGCGGCGTACACCGAGTAGTTGGGCATTCGGTTGTAGAGTAGATATATTTGTTAGGGTTGTTGTAGATCCAAAATTACCTCAACCAAATGCCCTGTATGTCGAGAATGTATTGACTATATAATGATTAACACTTAGGCGTGACAAGCAATCACGGTTGCCATCTCTTTTTTACAATGTTCATATCTACCAGGTACACACGCAAAAAGGGCAACCTTAATAATCCCGAGTCTCAGTATATCTCCTATCGTTTATTATCCTCATGCTGACTGCTGAGCATGTTTTAGCACCATGCTCATAGATCGCTGATAGCTGAGCCTGATTGTTTTGGCACACCGAAGCGCACAAATCAAAGCATTCGACAAGTGTCGAAACCCTGTTATACGGCATCAGAGCAAGGCACTGCTAACGATGGCAAACAAGACAACCCAAGCCAAGGCGACGAGAGATCCAACGACCACAGCCATGAATGCATCTTGCAGATGAATACCGGCGCCGTGCCTCCTCCACGTACATGCAGTGTCTTCATCTTGGATTCGAGGGCAACCTCAGACGTGGTCGGCGACGTGTGGTTATTCTCGCCGTCGTTCAGGTCCAGAACAACGCCCACTACTGCACCAGATGGTGCCGCCGCCCCTCCTTACCAGGCGGACAACGGGAGGGCCCTCACCGTCGCCGGCGTCGGCACCGTATCATGCGACAACTTAGGTATCCCCAACGTGCGGTGTGTCCCAGACCTCCGCACTCGACTCAACCTGGTCTCCGTGCAGCAGCTTGCTGAGTGCGGCTACCTCGTCGTATTCGGCGGCGGCCAGTGCTCTGTGGTGGAGCAGAGCAGCGGTACAATCGTCGGGAAAGGCCTGTTGGACGCCGACGATGGCCTGTACCACCTCAAGTTCCTCAATATCCCACACGACGACAAAGTTTGTGAAGATAGCACGGTAACGGCAACATGCTGCAGCCTTTCATATGCTACTTTCCTTGTCACGATATACAGCTCTGAAATATTTTCTACATTATTGTCCTGTCATACATGTGTGCATTTATCCCTTGGCATCTGTGAGTAGCAAACGTATTTGTGTGTAGCAAGGCTGTAAACACTTCAAAAAAGTATTGTGTATTCAACTCTAGTATGACTATGACAATGATATGCAAAAGTTTTGCGTATTCGAAAAGAATAAACCGACCTCTTGGGCCATATTCCACTACCAGAAACGCCATCTTTGTCGAGTGCCGAAATCTTTGCCGAGAGCCAAAACACGGGCACTCGGCGAAGAGGCTCTTTGTCGAGTGTCAATAACAGCACTCGGCAAAGACTTCTTTGCCGAGTGTCAAGCACTCGGCAAAGAAAAGCACTCGGCAAAAGGGATCTTTGCCGAGGGCCAGGCTCTCGGCAAAGAGGCGCACTCGGCAAAGTGGGGCCTGGACAAACAGCATCCGGTGCTGTCCCTTTTGCCGAGCGCCCTGCCGTTAGGCACTCGGCAAAGGAGCCACCTTTGCCGAGTGTCAAGGTGGCCAGCACTCGGCAAAGGTTTTTTTAATAAAATCCTTTTTATGTTTTTTTAATAAAATCCTTTGCCAAGTGCCACATCGGCCAGCACTCGGCAAAGGCCTCTTTACCGAGTGCCGCCTGGGCCAGCACTCGGCAAAGGCCTCTTTGCCGAGTGCCGGCTCTGGCTCTCGGCAAAGAATAATTTTTTTGTTTTTTGTTCCCATTTTTTTGTGGGGCCTTGATACAGTAAATACACCACAACTTCAAATACTGGGACAATTTTGACTTTTTTTGCTATATTTCTTCAATTACTTTTGTTTCTTTAAATTTTTTTGACAACTCAAAATTTGAACTGCAGGTACATGAAATAATAGAATTTGGTCATTCAAAAGATTGTATTCATAATATTCGGAGTATATTGAGGCCATATCCAGGACCTCGCATGAAGTTACGACAATGTTAGTGTCGTAATATGATGAGTTACGTGCGGGAAAAGTGTTTTTAAATTATACAAAATCCAAACAAAGTCCGAAAATGACGAAACTTGTCGAGGTGTGTTGTCATCGCATGTGGAGGCTATGGTAAAAAACTGAGAAAGTTTCGAGCAAGTTGTGACGTCGCGTGCCTAAAACCCATGCATCTCCACATGTGATCACAAGGTGATTACATGTGGAGATGTCTAGGTTGTAGACATCCGACATCTCAACTTGCTTCGAACATTCTCAAATTTTTATCATAGCCTCGACATGCGATGACAACACACCTCGACAAGTTTTGTCATTTTCAGACTTCGTTTGGATTTTATATAATTTATAAACACTTCTACCACACCTGGATGGTCGTTTTTCGTGGACAAGACGTGTAAAAGTTTGGGTGAGTTTATGGACACGGCCTCAAAATACACTCTCCAACGTGAATACCATTTTTTGAATGGCTACGTCTCATTATTTTATGCACCAGCAGTTCAAACTTGGATTATCGTGAAAAATTCAAGTAAATAAAATAAATAAACAAAATATAGCGAAATATTATAAAAAGGACCCAAATTCGAACATGTGCTTCAATACAATATACTTGGGCTACAGAAAAAGTTTGAATACCAGGACCTCCCCGTTGTTCTCCGGATACACACTCTCCCCACCAGGACGTGTTTCGGGAGAACAGCGGGGAGGTGCTGCCGAAATTCCGTCTCGGACGGGAGCGGATTATGGAAGCTAACCTCGTCTACGCATCCTAGGGTGGGATTAGGACCTATCCTTCACCTATTAGATGGTAGGAGCGCGTTGTAGATGCACTTGTTGGTTTTATCACATGTTAACATTGCCGCATGACAGAGCTTGGGTGACCGTGAGTGGATGTACTCGGGCTTCGCAAGTAAGAGCAATGAATGGATTAGGGGGACGAATGAGTTCCTGGAGCAAGCATTTGGCCCAGCTGCGAAAGGGTCGATTCGGATGCTGTGTCCCTACAGCCAGTGCAAGAACAAGAAAAGGAAAGTAAAGGTTGGGGTGGGGAAAGATCTGTTCAAGAACGGATTCGTTCCAAACTATACCCGTTGGCGCCACCATGGTGAACACCATCCTATTAGGGACGAGGTGGTGGGACCAGTCCTCGAGGAGTATGATGCCGATGCCGGGATGGCAGACATGATGGCAGACTTCCACGAAGCACGGTTCGGCGAAGGAATGGATGTGGAGGAAGATCCGGAGGAAACCGCGAAGGCGTTCTACGACATGATGGAGGCGGCACAGAAGCCCCTTCACGAGAAGACAAGGGTTACGCAACTGGATGCCGTCTCACGCCTAATAGGGTTGAAGTCGCAACTGGGCATTAGTTAAGACGGCTTCGATCTCGTGTTGAGCATTGTTGGCACACTGCTTCCGGCAGATCATGTCCTGCCGAAAAACACCTACGCTACACAGAAGCTCCTTCGTGCACTTAAGATGCCGTATGAGGGGATCCAAGCTTGTCCGAAGGGGTGCATCCTGTTTAGGGGAGACCTCGAGGAAGCAAAAATCTGTCCAAAGTGCAAAGCCTCTAGGTTCGTGTTGGTACAAGGCTCTGATGGTAGCATGAAACAGTCTAAGGTCCCCGAGATGGTCGTACGGCACCTTCCTTTCCTACCGAGGCTTCAACGGCTGTACATGATAGAATGGTCCGCGAAACAAATGACGTGGTACAAGAATGGCAAAAGATACCATCCTGATAAGATGGTACACCCGGCGGATGGTGATGCATGGAAGCACTTCGATAACATGAATCCTGTCATGGCTTTGGAGGCTCGGAATGTACGCGTAGCGCTGGCAACAGATGGGTTCAACCCATTTGGAATGATGGCGGCCCCGTACACTTGTTGGCCCGTGTTTGTGATCCCCCTCAATCTCCCCCAGGCGTCATGTTTGAACCTAGGAACGTGATCTTGACGCTGATAATACCTGGACACCCGGGCGACAATATGGGTGTGATCATGTAGCCGGTGTGGGATGAATTACAACTTGCTTGGGAAGAGGGGGTACTTACGTACGACCGAGCTACAAAGAGGAACTTCAGAATGCATGTGTGGTACCAGTATTCAATGCATGACTTCTTGGCGTATGGCTTATTCAGCGGGTGGTGTGTTCACGGGAAGTTTCCTTGCCCGACATGCAAGGCAGATGTGATGTTCACCTGGCTGGCCAAGGGTGGGAAGTATTCTTCTTTCGACAAGCATCGCCAATTCCTGCCTGAGAACCATGAATTTAGGCTTGATGTAAAGCACTTCATGAAAGGTGTTCAAGTCACCGGCCCCATTCCGCAGGTTAAGAGCCCTGCCGCCGTCCTTGCCGACATACAGGCTCTCAAAGTTGAGGAAATAGGTGGTTTTAAGGGATATGCTCTGGACCACATGTGGACTCATATATCGGGCTTGACTAGGCTCCCCTACTTCAAGGACCTTCTTCTTCCACACAACATCGATGTAATGCACACAGAAAAGAATGTGGCCGAGGCACTCTGGGCAACACTCATGGACGTTGGTAAAAAGTCGAAGGACAACGTCAAGGCTAGACTGGACTTGGAGATCATTTGTGATAGACCAAAACTGGTGATGAAGACCCCTGTGCCCGGCAAGAAATGGAAAAGGGGCCCGGCCGATTATATCCTGAAAAGGGCCGATAGGAAGGAAGTACTGCAGTGGATCAAGACGTTAAAGTTCCTTGATGGGTATGCGGCGAATCTGAGCAGGGGCGTGAACTTGCAGACTATGAAAGTCTTAGGGATGAAGAGTCATGACTTCCACATATGGATTGAGCGGATCCATCCTACGATGACCCGGGGATACCTCCCAGAGCCAGTGTGGTGCATCCTGGCAGAGTTGAGCTTTTTCTTCCACCAGCTTTGTGCCAAGGAGTTGTCTCGGGATGTTTGTGTTGAACTGGAGAAGGCTGCACCTCTGTTGCTCTGCAAGTTGGAGATGATATTTTCACCCGGCTTCTTCCTGTCGATGCAGCATCTGATTTTACACCTACCGCGCGAGGCACGGTTGGGGGGTTCCGTGCAGGCCCGTTGGTGCTATCCAATCGAGAGGTGTCTAAAGCTTCTTCGAAAAAAGTGTAGAAATAAAGCCAAGATTGAGGCATCCATGGGAGAGGCGTTCGTTCTGGAGGAGGTGTCGACCTTCACACAGGCGTACTATACTGAGAATCTTCCCATCGTGCACAATCCAACCCCTCGTTACAACGCCGACGAGAACTCATTGACCCTCAGCCTTTTCCAAGGGGATCTCGAAAGTGGAAGCGCAGGCACCAATAAGCAGTTGACCCATCAGGAGTGGCACACTATCATGTTCACATTGTTGCTCAACCTTGATGAAGTGATTCCTTATCAGAAGTAAGTTCTCAATGAGGTTGTTACCTACGCCGTCACTATCCTCCACCTATCATGATCCGACCCTCTAGTCTCTTGCTTCTTTCAGGGAATTTATTAGTCAATACTGCACAGGCAATAGGGCTCCTACCGAGCAAGAAGAAGACAATCTTCTTAGACATGGTGTGCCCGATTTCATCTCCTGGTTCTGTACAAAGGTACCAACCAACTAACCTCTTTTCGACTTTGTGATTCCACTTTGCTCCTCAGAGCGAGTAATGTAACGATCTACCTGTCCTCACCCTTGCAGGCCCAAACGAATACAGAAATGAGTGATGAATTGAAATAGGTGGGCCATGGCTTCTCCCGTAGGGTGAAGTCATTCACCATTTATGATGTGAATGGCTATCGCTTTCGCAAGAGAAGGCACGAGGAGAGTTGACCCAACCTAAAAACCATGTGCAGCGGAGTTCGTACGGCCGGCATGGATCAGAAGGACTACTACGGCATAGTCAAAGAGATATACGAGCTCAACTTTAAGGGTGCTGAGACTTTCAAGCCGGTGGTATTCAAATGCCATTGGTTCGATCCCGATGTCACGAGGCAAGACCTTATGATAGGGCAAGTCGAGATTCGACAGGACTCCAGCTATAAAGGAGACAATGTCTACATTGTGGCCTACCAAGACGCCATGCAAGTTTATTACCTCCCATGGGCGTGCCAAAAAGACGAGAAGCTTGCGGGTTGGAGCCTTGTGCATTTGGTGTCGCCGCGCGGCAAACCGCTTCTCCCAAACGACGATGATTACGACTTTGACCCAAACCAAGATGAGTTCTATCAACCTGAGGGGCTAGAAGGTACTTTGGAGATAGGCATTGGTTCGCTCATGGGCATGGAAGTAGACAACGAAATCGATGAGGACGAGGGTGAGGAGGTGCAGGATGCCAAGGACTTAAGAATGCTTGAGCGATGGCAGATGCAGCGCGATGGATTTGTCCAGGAGGATGAACATGATGATGACTATGGAGGTGATGAGGATGATGATGACAGTGATGACTTAAGAGAGCTCGACAATATTGATAGCGATGACGACGATAGTGATAGTGATGACGACTCCACGCCCGCCATATTGCTGTTCACAGAGATAATTACGAGGCCATGTAATACTATATTGTTATTATTATGTTCCTTTACAAGTACTTGTCATTTATTTATGCTAACTCTTTTGTTCTTTGTCATTGCAGGCACTCGGCAAAATGCCAAGCGGATGACGGCAGCGGCCGCATCGAGCCGTACACTCGGCGTACCAGGTCCCCCCGCAGGAGACCGCCAACGACGAGGAGGAGGAGGAGGTGTTGGCAGGCGGGTCGTCCAGTAGGGGGTCGCAACCCCGCAGCGGACGTCGCCAGGCGACGAGGTGGCTGCCGTTCTCGTCCTCGCACGAGGGGACGACGACAGGTGACGAGGACGACGACGACGACGACGACGACGCCATTCCTACACCAGGCCAGACGGCTTCGACTTCGTCAGGCGTGGCCAAGGTGTACTCGCGTGGGCCCATGCAGCTTCCTAGGGTACGGCCGCAATTTAACAGATGCCCGGTGATTACACCCGTGGGCCAGACGTAAGTAACCATTATTGATTTCACTACTTGTTCATATGACATGCTGAAAATCGAACTGCAGACTAACAATTGTTCTTAATGACTCGTGCAGTACCTAGGTGTTTGTGAGCGGAGAAGGTGAATCACGCCATATCAATGGCATCCAGGGCCTCCTGATTAAGGAGTACTACCCTGGCCTTGTCAACGTGGACGGCGAGTTGAAGGTGCCCACGAGGTGGGCTCACTTCTACGTCGTCAACGTGGGTGGCGAGACCCTCGCGGCAAGATAAAGAGGGAGTTTTGGGTGAGTCTTTCATCGCACCGCATTGCTAAATAGTACGCATTCGTCGGACTTCTTAAAACAATGCAATGCTACATGATGTGTCTGTGTGCAGGACTTCTTCACGTGCGAGGAGGGTAAAGCGGACCAGGCAGCGCAAGTGCAGGAGGCGGTCTACAAAGATCGTCTCAAGGACCTGTACCATGAGGCGCGCATACAGGCCGTCCGCGACTACTACGCCGACGTGCATGTAGAGTCCATCAAGAAGCCCGAAATCCACCAGATCATGAACTCGAGGGAGACCGACCTCACCTTCGCTCAATACGTGCATGTAATTAAGTAGGAAAACATTCGTTCAGACTCCTTCAGTGAAACATTACACTAATCTTCTCACATGTCAAATACTTGATGTCATGCAGTTCTATCCGGGGTGGTGCGACAACCACAGGGACTGCTGGGAGGAGATTGTGCGCATGTGGCAAACGGACGAGGCGTACGCGAGGCGCAACGACCGTCGGGGCCGCCGCCTGCAGATGCGAGGGGTGCCACACCACCAAGGGAGCCAGCCCCTCCTAACGTACGTGAGAAGATGGGTATGCGTCCATTCATGTCTTTTTTATAGCCCTCAATTGTCATTACTTGTAACCATGTTTCTGTTTTCAATGCAGACGCAGGCGCACGGTGGGCAGGAAATCAACCAGTTCACCGGGTACCTCCTCTCCCACAAGGGCAAGGCGACAGCGTCGGACAACGTCTACAACCCGGAGGACGGGCCCGAGGTGTACAGCAACCCCACCGCCTATGAGAAGGCGACCGAGTACACCACTGCGGCTCGCTACCGCTACGGGGAGACGTTCGACCCCACCGCCGAGCCCCTGGACACAGACCTCCTGCAGAGGTTGGGTCCAGGGAAGCAGCACGGCTGGTACTGCATGGCCCACAACGCCATCGACCCGTCCGATGCTCCCACGCTGAGCCAGGTTCGATCCAGGCCCACGAGCTCCACCGACATCCCCAGAGCGTCTCGGCAGCCGAGCATGTCGCAGTTCCAGGTAAGTGTGGTTTCCTTCGTCGTTCACTCGTTTCACACCTATACTTACAATCAACACTGCGGATGTAATATTGCAGGCCCAGGTGCAGGAGCAGATGGCGCAGATGCAGGCGCAACAGATGGCTTACCAGCAGCACCTGACAGCCATGCAGCAGCACTACAATAGTCAAATGCAGGGCTTTGCTGGCTACTTCCAATCCCTGCAGATCCCCGAGCTGCCTCCACCGCCTGAATTATTCGCTCCACCGCCTCCTCCACCGTCTTTTCCTGTGCCTGCTCCTGTCACTCCTGCTGGGACCCCGGTGAGTACATTGACTCTTACTTTAGCTTGTGCATCCATCCTGCAGATACTAATGACATCACTTGGCCTTTAACTTGTGCAGGTACAGTCGGCGGGTTCGAACCCATCTCCTAGAGGTGCCGGCCCTCAGATGATGCCGTATCCACCTCCGGGTGGCCCTTCTCCACCGTATCCACCTCCGCATGGCCCTCCTACACCTTACTCGTGGCCGATGGGCGGAGGGCGGCCGTACTGGTCGGCGCCGCGTGATCCATGGTGGGTTCCGTGGGAAAACCCTAGGGGTTCTGGGGACAGACAACCTGACGGCTCCGGGGACCGTGCGACGAGCTAGGTACTTGTCGCTTGTCTTATGCTCCTAGACTTGAGTATCGTCGAAGTCTCTGTCATGTATTTTTTCTCTTCGTGATGGACCTAGACTTATTGTGTTGAACTTCATGTGATGGACCTCGACTTGTGGTGTTCGACTCGTTGCGTTGAGCTTCATGGTTGTAATGGACTTGTGGTGGTGATAAGAGATGCTATTGTGAGATATATGTGTTATTGTGATATATATGGTGACGGTGGTGATAAATGTGATAAAATTGTGATATAAATGGTGCTACTTGTGGCCTGGTGAAATTGTGATATAAATTGTGATTTTGCAATGTTTGGATGCAAGAAAACAGAAAAAAAAGGAAAAAAAATTTTCCCAGCTTTGCCGAGTGCTGACACTCGGCAAAGCTGGGGAATCTGGCCACAAAATCCCCAGCTTTGCCGAGTGCCAGCGTGGCACTCGGCAAAGGGGTCATGCCTTTGCCGAGTGTCAGCACTCGGCAAAGAATTTTCGTAAAAAAAAATTTTTTCTTTACCGAGTGCCGAACTGGTACTCGGCAAAGAAATTTTCAAAAAAAATAATTTTTTTCTTTGCCGAGTGCTTCGCCGTCAGCACTCGGCAAAGCCAGCCGTCAGGCTGACGGCGCCACGTGGCTTTGCCGAGTGCTGACGTGGCACTCGGCAAAGCCTTGGCTGACTGCATGCCACGTGGCACTCGGCAAAGCCGCCTTCGCCGACGGTTTCTTTGCCGACAGCCCTTTGCCGACTGCCACGTGGAATTGCAGTAGGCAAAGCCTTTGCCGACTACTATTCTGCCTTTATCGAGTGCGCATTACAGTCGGCAAAGAGAGCGAACCCTGCAGTGTTCGTTCCTTCCAGAAGCAATGGGGGCATGTGGTGGCAGTGAGATGGCGGCATGGTGGCGTGGTGGCCAAACGGTCGGGTGCAGACAGGAAGCAGAAGGACAGCAGAAGAAAAAACGAAATGCAAACAGAGAAATAACAACCTGAAGGCGTCATCTTAGAGGATGTTTGTGTCCTTCCCTCAGAAAAAAGAAGTGAGATGTTTGTGTCCCCACCTGTCCTCGAACCAAGCAAATGGAGATAAACAAACCCATGCCAAAGCAAGAAATAATGCAAGTGTCGCTGCTGATGTTGACATGAAATGTAGAAGCGGAGTGCCCGATGACGCAGTTATAATAGAAGCGATGACCGCAACCTCCATTCTATGGCCAGCCATCACCGCAGCCATATGGTTTTCTCCCCCAACGCACTGATACCGCCGTTTCCAGAATAACCTGGATTCAGGATGCAGTTTGAGGGCCAGAGAGCTAGTGGTGGAGGAATGCAGGGTAGGGGGAGAGGAAGAGGAAAGCAACCAAGACAGACCCAACCGCAACCTCTACCACAAGGTCAACCTCAGGTAAATGTAGCGCCAGTCAGAGAAACTGATGGGAGAGGGGAGAAGGGAAAAACTTATGGGAGTAAAGGTAATGCTGATATCACCAAGAGCTCTGGTATTCAGGCAGTGTGTTCCAATTGTGGCCAAATAGGACATCTTAGCTCTACATCTTCCAGGCCCAAGGTTTGCTTTGTACACTACGGGAAACGGGGGCTTTGCCGAGTGCCACAAACTTTGCTGAGCGGCAAAACAAAGGCATTCGGCAAAGAGTCTCTTTGCCGAGTGCCAGACTCAGCACTCGAGAGAGACTTCTTTGCCGAGTGTCTCGCACTCGGCAAACAGGCTCTTTGCCGAGAACTAGGCACTCGGCAAAGAGGGGCACTCGGAACTGCACAAACGACATCCGTGGCTGTCACGTTTGCCAAGTGCCCTAACGTTAGGCACTCGGCAAAGGAGCCACCTTTGCCACATGTGGAGATATCTGGATTTTAGGCACCCGACGTCACAACTTGTTCGAAACTTTCTCAATTTTTTACCAGAGCCTCCACATGCGATGACAACACACCTCGACACATTCGTCATTTTCGGACTTCGTTTGGATTTTATATAATTTAAAAATACTTTTTTCGCACGTAACTCATCATGTTACAACACCAACATGGTCGTAGATTCATGCGAGATCCTGGATACGAGCTCAACATACTCTGAACATCATGAATACCATTTTTTGAATGACCAAATTCCATTGTTTCATGTACCTGCAGTTTAAATTTAGAGTTGTCGGAAAAATTCGAAGAAACAAAAATAATTAAAAAAATATAGCACAAAAAGTCAAAATTGTCCTAACTTTTGAAGTTAAGATGTATTTACTGTATCAACGCCCCATAAAAATTGGGAAGAAAAAACAAAAAAATTATGCTTTGCCAAGTGCTGGCCGACGTGGCACTCGGCAAAGGATTTTATTAAAAAAATAAAAAACACCTTTGCCGAGTGCTGGCCTACGTGGCACTTGGCAAAGGTTTTTATTAAAAAAATAAAAAACACTTTTGCTGAGTGCCTAGTCAGGGGCACTCGGCAAAGGCCCTTATTGAAAAAAGGCCCACCGGCCCAAACGAAAACCCTATCACCTCACACCCGCCCGCCACGCCCACCGCTCCCTGCGCCGCCGCCGTCGCCGCCCGAGCCCCTCCGAGCAGCCGCTGCTCCGGCCGCCCAAGCTCCTCCGCGCCGCTGCCGCTCCGGGCCCGCCCGTGCTCCTCCGCGCCCACCACGCTCGCCCGCGCACGCCGCCGCCGTCCACGCGGCCAGCCGCCACTGCCGTCGTGCGGCACGACCTTCACCGTCCATCCTCCTAACTCTACCCCCGCCTCGCCAACCCGGTGCCTGCGCCCCCACCCCGGCGTCCCCCGCCCCAGCGCCGTCGTCCACCTCGCCGCCGCCCTATGTCCCGCGCCCTAGCCGCCCGGCAGCCCCCACCCCGGCTTCCCACGCCCTGGCGCCCCCCACCCCAGCCCGCAGCACCGCCCCTGGCCACCCCCGCCTCAGCCCGCAGTGCCGCCCCTGGCCACCCCCGGCCGGCCTTGCCCCACCCTCGCCGGCGGCTCGGCCACAGCTCGGCGTCAAGGAAGAAGGGGCCAGGCCCCCGCGCCGCCCGGAGTACGTTGCTACAGAGAGGAGGAGGAACTAGGGGAGAAGAAAGGAGGAAGAAGAAGGGAGAAGGGAGAAGGAAGAAGGAGAAGGAGGAGGGAGAAGGAAGAAGAAGGGAGAAGGGAGAAGGAAGAAGGAGAAGGGAGGAGGGAGAAGGAAGAAGGAGAAGGGAGGAGAAGGAGGAGGCTCAGCCGTTGGCCACTTCGGTCGCCATTGTTCCGCCCTCATCGTTCGTCCACGCGAGCTAGTGTCACTGCCCTCGACGTTCGCCCCCGTCGTCGTCCCCGTGCGTTGCCGGAGAAGAAGGTGACCCCAGCGCTGCGTTGCTCGACTCCACCACCACCCAAGGTATAACCCCTCCCCATGGTTACCGGCCTTCGTGCCATGTATGTCATTGACGGCCTTCGTGTCATATGTGTCATTGATGGCCTTCATGCTGGGTTTTTGGATGTGTGGTCCATCATGCCCCAAATGTGGACGTTGGCCTTCGTGCTGACTTTTCTTGCAGGTTTTGGAAACCTCCCCGTACAGGGGAGGTTCTGCTGAATTTTTCAACTAATAGTGATGTGTTTCTTGTTTTGTAGAGCAGGACATGTCGGAGGGGACCCGGAGCACCTCGGTGACCCTGATTGTGTTCGTGCACCGACTCGCCTCTGCGCTACCACCCTAGGTATAAATCACCTCTCTTCCTTACTGTTGTCGTACGTAGATCGTGTAACCGAGTTAGGCGTCTCCCGTCCGAAAGGGATACGCGGTCGTTGGTATGTGGATCAGTGCATATCTGCGACGGTATCTCTTTCGGATTGTCCATGTTTTTGGACAGCTCGTGGATGCATAGATGAGTTAGCTTCCATGTTCCGCTCCCATCTGTGTCAGAGTTTTGGTAGCATCTCCCCGTTGTTCTCTAGATACACACTCTCCCCGTCAGGATTTGTATCGAGAGAACAACGGGGAGGTACTGCTAAAATTTCGTCTTGGATGGGAGCGGAGCATAGAAGCTAACCTCATCCATGCATCCTCGGGTGGGATTAGGACCTATCCTTCACCTATTAGATGGTAGGAACACATTGTAGATGCAAATGCTAGTTTTATTACTCGCTTACATTGGCGCATGACAGAGGATGGCTGACCGTGAGTGGATGTACATGGGCTTCGCAAGTAAGAGCTTGGAATGGGTTAGGGGGACCAATGCTTTCCTGGAGCATGCATTTGGCCCAGCTGCTAAAGGGTTGAGTCGGATGTCATGTCCCTGCAGCAAGTGTAAGAACAAGAAAATGAAACGAAAGCGTCAGGTGGGAGTAGATATTCACAATAACAGATTTGTTCCAAAATATACCCACTAGATCCACCATGGTGAACACCATCATATTAGGGAGGAGGTGGTGAGACCCCTCTTCGAGGAGTATGATGCAGGTGCCAGGATGGCAGACATGATGGCAGACTTTCACGATGCACGGTTCGTTGAAGGAATGGATGTGGAGGAAGATCCAGAGGAAACCGCAAAGGCGTTCTACACCATGATGGTGGCGGCACAGAAGCTCCTTCACGAGAAGACAATGGTTTCGCAACTGGATGCCATTTCACGCCTAATATCATTGAAGTTGCAACTAGGCATTAGTCTAGACGGCTTCAATCTTCTATTGACAGTTGTTGGCAAACTACTTCGGGATCCTCACACCCTGCCGAAGAACATGTATGAGTCACAGAGGCTCCTTCGTGCACTTAAGATGTCGTATGAGGGGATCCAAGCTTGTCCGAAGGGATGTGTCCTATTCAAGGGAGACCACGAGACAGCAACACATTGTCCAAAGTGCAAAGCCTCTAGATGGTAGTGATGGCAAGAAGAAACAATCTAAGATCTCTGAGATGGTCATACAACACCTTCCTTTCCTACAGAGGCTCCAACGGCTATACATGATAGAGGAGTCCGTGAAACAGATGGCGTGGCACAACAATAGCAAAAGATACAGTGACAAGATGGTACACCCAGCAGATGGTGATGCATGGAAGCACCTCGATGACATGAATCCTGGCACGGCTGTGGAGGCTCAGAATGTACGCGTAGCGCTGGCAACAGATGGGTTCAACCCATTTGGAATGATGGCGGCCCCGTACACTTGTTGGTCCGTGTTCATGATCCCCCTCAATCTTCCCCCTGGCATCATGTTTGAACCTAGGAACATGTTCTTGACACTGATAATACCTGGACACCCGGGCAATAATATGGGTGTATTAATGTAGCCAGTGTGGGATGAATTGCAACATGCTTCGGAAGAGGGGGTACTGACGTACGACCGAGCTACAAAGAGGAACTTCACAATGCATGTGTGGTACCAGTATTTAATGCATGACTTCCTGGCGTATGGCTTATTTAGCGCATGGTCTGTTCTCGGGAAGTTCCCTTGCCCAACATGCAAGGCAGATGTGTTGTTCACCTGGCTGGCCAAGGGTGGCAAGTATTCTTCTTTCGACAAACATCGGTAATTCCTGCCTCAGAACCATGAATTGAGACGAGATAAAAAGCACTTCACGAAAGGTGTTCAAGTCACTGACCCCATTCCTCAGGTTAAGAGCCCTGCTGATGTCCTTGCTGAGATAGAGGCCCTCCAAATTGATAAAAAGAATGGTGGTTTTATTGGATATGGTAACGACCACATGTGGACTCATATATCGGGCTTGACTAGGCTACCGTACTTCAAGGACCTTCTTCTTCCACATAACATCGATGTAATGCACACAGAAAAGAATGTCGTCGAGGCACTCTGGGCAACACTCATGGACATTGGTAAGAAGCCAAAAGACAACATTAAGGTTAGACTGGATGTGGAAAGGATTTGTGATAGACCAAAGCTAGTGATGAAGACCTCTACGCTAGGCAAGAAATGGAAAAAGGGCCCGGCCGATTACATCCTGAAAAGGCCAGATAGGAAGGAAGTACTATAGTGGATCAAGACGCTATAGTTCCTTGATGGGTATGCAATGAATCTAAGTAGGGGAGTGAACTTGGAGACTATGAAAGTCTTAGGGATGAAGAGTCATGACTTCCACATATGGATTGAGCGGATCCTTCCCGCGATGACTCGAGGATACCTCCTCGGGCCAGTGTGGCGCGTCCTGGCAGAGTTGAGCCTTTTCTTCTGCTAGCTTTGTGGCAAGGAGTTATCTCGGGATGTTTGTCTTGACCTGGAGAAGGTTGCACCTCTGTTGCTCTGCAACTTGGAGATGATATTTCCACCCAGCTTCTTCCTGTCGATGCAGCATCTGATTTTGCACCTACAACGCGAGGCACGGTTGGGGGCCCGTGTAGGCCCGTTGGTGCTATCCAATCGAGAGGTGTCTAAAGCTTCTTTGGAAAAAGTGTAGAAATAAAGCCAAAATTGAGGCTTGCAGAGGCATTCATTTCGGAGGAGGTGTCGACCTTCACACAGGCATACGAGGATGAGGAAATGAGTGATGAATTGAAACAGGTGGGCGGTGGCTTCTCCCGTAGGGTCAAGTCATTTACCGTTTATGATGTGAATGGCTCTCACTTTCGCATGAGAAGCTACGGAGAGACTCGGCCCAACCTAAAAACCACATGCTGTGGAGTTCGTACGCCCGGCATGGATGAGAAGGACTATTATAGCATAGTCGAAGAGATATACGAGCTCAAATTTTTGGGTGCCAAAGCTTTTAAGCCAATGGTATTCAAATGCCATTGGTTCAATCCTGATGTCACGAAAAAATACCTTAAGATTAGGCAAGTCAAAATTTGACAGGATTCCAACTATAAAGGAGACGATGTCTATATTGTGGCTAACCGAGACGCCACGCAAGTTTATTACCTCCCATGGGCATGCTAAAAAGACGAGAAGCTTGCGGGTTGGAGCCTTGTACACTTGGTATCGCCACGCGGTAAAGTTGTCCCAAATGATGATGATTACAACTTTGACCCAAAGATAGATGAGTTTTATCAACCTGAGGGGCTAGAAGGGAGTTTGGAGATAGACATTCTTTCACCGATGGGCATGAAAGTAGACAACGACATCGATGAGGAAGAGGGTGATGAGGTGCAGGATGCTAAGCTAGGCATTTTTTCCAGCAGAGCCCAGCTTTGCCAAGTGTTGGCGTGGCACTTGGCAAAGAGACCATACCTTTGCCGAGAGCCAGCACTCGGCAAACAATTTTTCAAAAAAAAATCTTTGCCGAGTGCCAGTCGTGGCACTCGGCAAATAATTTTTCAAAAAATAAATAAAATAAAATATCTTTGCTGAGTGCCTGCCACGTCACACTCGGCAAAGGGTGCCGTCAGGTTGACGTCGCCCGTTACCTTTGTCGAGTGCTGGTGTGGCACTCAGAAAATCCTTTGCTGAGTGCTTGCCAGGTGGCACTCGGCAAAGACTCCTTTGCCGACCAATTCTTTGTCGAGTGGGCTTTGCCGATAGCCGCACTCAGCAAAGCCTTTGCCGACGGCAAAGTTGCCTTTGCCGAGTGCGGCCGGCACTCGGTAAAGGCGGCGGATCCAGTAGTGATATGTCAAAAGCCAGATCATGTTGTTCATGCTTGTCCTGAATGGAAGAAGCCTAGGACAGTTGCTCGGTATTTTGGAAGTGCAAATAGAGGTCTAGGATATCATTATGTTGACGCCGAGGATCAGAAAGACATATTTAAGCATTGGCTCAGCATGGGTAACTTTGGGCTTCTATGCATTGATTCTGAAGACATTGATGAAGCAGGTTTCATAAAGAATTGCTGTGGCATCTAAAGAAAACTGATGAATATAGATTCATTGTGCGATTTCCCCCCTGACAGAAAAGTTAAGAAGATTGTGATAGGTAGTGCTACTACGTTCAATCTCAGACCTAGGGTATCTTGCTCTCTTGGTGTTTGGAATGGAGAAACTGAACCTGTGGGGAAGCTAGCTGAGGTTTGGGTTCTGACACAAGGAATTCCACCCAAATGGATAGACTGGAAATCCATATCTGAGATTGGTTCAATCTTAGGAAGAACGGTTCAAGTTGATTGGCATGCTATGTTTGATACCTTCTACAGTATTGTAAGACTGAAAGTGATGTGTAAGGATCCACTCAAAATTCCAAGAGAAAAACACTTTGTGTTCAAAGATGATGTGCATCTCATTTTGTTCATTCCAGAGGGTTTTGATATTGAGGGAGGGGAGTCTGATGGAGGTTCTGAGAAAGGAGATGGAGATGGGAGAGGAGAAGATAAATCTGTAGATGATGAAACCTCAGGTAATGGTGGAGGTGGTGAGAGTGAAGATGAGACAGCTGGTAGTAACAATGGTCCTCATGTTGATGTCAATTTGCCTACAAGTTCAAAAGTTGGAGCTTCTGGGGACGGAATGTGAAAAGGATGTTGTCTTTTGCTGGTAGTTATGAGAAGGAAGGGGCTGAGGACTGTGCTAAGTTGCTGGAGGACATGGAGATAGATGTGGAAGATGAAATGGAGGGAGAGCGATCTATACACCCGAATCTGATGAGTTTAGAGGAAGAAGAAACAAACTATTTACCTGATAAATGGGTGTTCACTATCTCCGAATGTGATAAAGGAGAATTATGAACAAGGCTTCAACAAATCTCTAGAGAACAGGGAGAGAAGGTGGGTGAATAAGGATGTGGCAAACAAACTGACATTAGAAGGAGAGGGGTCAACAAAGTTCTACGAAGTCTTATGCTGAGGTGATTTCTAGTCTGGGATCTGTTGCAGAGAGGGGTGAAACAAGTGAAGCAAACATAAGGGAAGAAGGATATGAGTAAGAAGACACAATGGTGGCCAGTGTTTCCAACAAGGAAAAACTCTAAATGTGGATAAGGGGAAGACTATGATCGAGATAGCACAAGACACTAAAAGGAAGTGGAACCTCGATGAAAAAACAGGTAACATAAATGCAGTGCCCAAAACCCTTTTAATTTTTGTTGCCAATGATATTGGTATTGAGTTTAAGGATGGAAATCTTGATTCTGTAGACCAAATGCTTGAGCTAGATAACAGCAGGCATGCTGCTAACCTGGTAATTGTACTTTTCCCAATTGTAGTGATGCTGTTGAGATTGGTATGGTTTAGGATTCCGAATGTGTTGCTACTAGTGTTCATCTTAAGCTCCTTTGGATGTTGGACATGATGGAAATCATGTGGTGGATGTGAAGAACTAGGAAAAAGGTTGGTCCACTATAGGTCCTAGGAAAAAAGTAAAAACAATATAAATGATAATATTAGAGGACTAGGAAAAAATGATAGAATTCCTGCTCTAAGGAGTAAGATAAGAGAGTCATCTAGGTTTTGTAGGGATAATGGGAATTCCTACATAGATCTCTGATGGGCTACATAGATCTTTCTAACTCATAATATTCCTTGCGTGTTTAGATAAGTTAAATTAAGCTACTCCCTCCTGCTCTCTGTCCTGAATTCCTCATTGAACGAGCACGTACACCAAGTCGTCCATTGAGTAAGTCGCAAAAGAGCTATACCGGGCCAGGACGCCACCCACGGCTATTTGGCTGGGCGGCCGACAGAGTCGTTGGGGCTACCCGCTCAACTCTTGGTCTGTAATATAACCTGACGAATTCCATCATCTTCTTGCCATACCTGCTTCTTTCTTGAACAGAGGATTCATTCTCACTGCCATGGCATCGCCTCCTGCTTCCTCATCGTCCTCCGACTTGGAAATATCAAGTATCCTATCGGAGATCGCCATGGCATTAGAGGAAGGCGACATCTTCATATGTGCCAGGTACGCACGCAATGCAAAAAGGGCGCCCTTATTAATAATCCTGTGTCTCAGTATCTCCTATCATATCATTATTATCCTCAACATGCTGATTGCTGAGCATGTTCTAGCACCATGCCCATCGGTCGCTGATTGCTGAGCCTGATTATTTTGGCAGACCGAAGCGCACAAATCAAAGGCTTCTGGGAGTGTCGAAAACCAGTTATACGGGATCAGAGCAAGGTACTGCAAAGGAGGGCAAACAAGACATCAGCCTCAGCCGAGACGGCGAGCGATCCAAGCACAGCCATGAGCGCATCTCGCAGAAGAACACCATCGCCGTGCCTCCTCTATGTACTAGCGTCTTCATCTTGGAATCGAGTGCCACATCCCACGTGGTCGGCGACGCGTCATTATTCTCGCCGTCGTCGTTCAGGTTCAGAACAGCGCCCACTACTCCAGCAGGCAGCACCGCCGGCGCCGCCACCGACACTTACCAGGCACACGACGGAGGGTCCTCACCGTTGCTGGCATCGGCACCGTGTCCTGTGACAACTTCCGTATCCCCAACGTGCGGTGTGTCCCAGAGCTCTGTACTACCGGAGTCAACCTGGTCTCCGTGCTGCAGCTAGCTGAATGTGGCTACCTCGTCGTGTTCGGCGGCGGCCAGTGCTCTGTCATGGAGCAGAGCAGCGGTAATGTCGTCGGGAAAGGCCTGTTGCACGCCGATGATGGCCTGTACCACCTCGAGTTGCTCAATATCCTACACGACGACAAAGGCTTTGAAGATAACACGGCAACATGATATGTTCAATACACACCTCATACTTGTCACAATATAACAGGCTGCAGCCTTTCATGTGCTACTTTCTTTGTCACGATATCTAGATGTGAACCATTTTCTACATTATT
>CM041633.1:50358786-50374248 GCA_023333625.1 Bothriochloa decipiens | reverse complement strand
GGCATCTACAAGTAGCAAACGTTTGGCGTAAATGCAGAAGGAGAATAGATAAGGAGCAAAGGAGAAAGTTTGATGGAATCATAATATACTTTTGGTGGCACATCTGGAAGGAAAGAAATAGAAAAACTTTTCAAAATAAGAGCTTACAACCAATTCAAGTAGCACTTCTATGCAAAGATGACATCACACAATATCAAAATGCTTCCTCGCAGCGTTTCTAGTGCAAGTTTTCTAAGGGCTAGGTGTAGTTTTAAAAGAGGTTTGAGTAGTTTTTCCTTTGAAAGCTGCCAGAGTAGTTTTCCTCCAGCTCCTTGGGTAGTTTCAGTTCTTCCAGTAGTTTCAGTAGTTCGAGTAGGATCAGTAGTTTTTTCTTTTTTCAGTCAAAAAGTCTGTAATTAAACCCTTTGGTTCTTATTTTTGCTTTTTTCGTCTAATAAAAATCGGCAAGTGTTCTTGCCGCCTTTCTAAAAAAATACGAGTAGCAAACGTATTTGTGTGTAGCAAGGCTGTAAACACACTTCAAAAAAGTATTGTGTATTGAGCTCTAGTATGACTATGACAACGATATGCAACAGTTTTGCGTATTCAAAAAAAAAGAAGGCGTCCTAACACCGACAAGGAGGCCCAAAGCTTATCCGGTTGGAGTCACCAAGGTGGAGGCCCAAATCAATTTTGAGTTCACCGCGGAATCTAGGAGGAGCCCCAATTAAAACTAGTCACCGGAACGCACATGGACTCCGTTTTTGACTTTCGAGATATGCTCGTAAAGCTAACTTGATTAGCAATCAAAGAACTAGTCTCACATAAAAATCCTTTCTGAATTAACGGAAATCGTCAAAACAAGTTAGCGTTTAGACACTACCGCACGATATAACATCCGCAGCGAGCGTTTACATTTTCCCGCAGTGAGCAACCGTGTCCGCTGCAGGTGCCAAGCCACTGTAAGTGGTGGCACCACCGTAGCGGGAACTTGGCCCACTACCATAAATCGTTTCTACCACAGCGGGCACATTAGGATGCCCGCTGCGGTAAATAATTTCAAAAAAACAAAAAAAGCCAAAAACCCTAGATAGGCCCGACGAGCCCATCCAGGGCTGCAGCGCCATTGCCACTGGATCCACTCGTCCCTACCATGGATTCGCGCCGCAGCTACCAAATCCGTCCGTGCCAAGGCCAGATCCACCGTAGAAGAGCACCGCCGCCACGGATCTGCCGCCGCGGGCATGGATCCGGCGTTGAGATCCTCTGCCACCATGGATCCAACTAATCTGGAAAGAAGAAGAGGATCCTCAGGTCGAGATGGAGATGGAGATGGAGAGAGGAAGCGGGACATGGAAAGGAAGAGAGAGAGATACCTCATATCAATGTCCTCCGCGCTGTCGGCCCCCGGATCGAAGTGTCACCGGCTCCATAGCGCCCTCCGTGTGCACGGGCGTGGCCCTCACCCACCGGATGCATGAGGCCCCATGCCAGCTTTCTCTGGGCGCGTGAGGCCACCTGCCACTGCTCGTGAGTAGCACCATGCTTCACTGGCACGAGCAGTGCCGCTGCGCCAGATTCCACGCCACGCAAGCAGCGCCACCGCACCACCTTCCAAACCGCTCCTTGGCATGGGAGGAGAAGAAGATGGAGCTGTGCGCCGAGAGGAGGAGAGGGAGTTGGAGTGAGTGAGGGAGGGAGGAGAGGGCCAGAGGGAGTGAGCGCTGGGAGGGAGGGAGGGAGCGTTGTGTGTTCGCGTGCGTAAAGGAGAGCTACGGCCGTGTGGCACTGGTAGGAGTGCTAGGAGGGAAACCTGAACCCTAAATGTCTATTTATACACATCCATGGAATTAGGCCTTTTGGGCTTCACATGGACTCAGGATTGAGCTCCTATTTCCCATGGCGGC
Organism: Bothriochloa decipiens; assembly: GCA_023333625.1. Lineage (NCBI taxonomy): Eukaryota > Viridiplantae > Streptophyta > Magnoliopsida > Poales > Poaceae > Bothriochloa > Bothriochloa decipiens. The sequence continues at coordinate 50,372,362 of CM041633.1, read as the reverse complement.
TTTTAATGTTGCCCACTGTGTTAAATTGATTTACCGCAGCAAGCAATGGTGGCCATCATGGTAAATAAAAAGTGCCCACCACGGTAAATCGTAGAGATTTACCACAGCGAGCAGAAAAAATGTATGCTGCGGAGCCTTTTGGGCAACACTGTGGTTATTCAATTTTGGCGTAGTGAGAATCTGTGAGGATGCTGCGACACCATCTTTTGGTCCGTTGGGAGTCACGACCAGCAGGCGTGATGCCCCAAACCTTGTAATTAGCCGCCGCGCTCTCATTAGGGTTGTATTTTGTTTAGTTCTTGATTCCTCGTGGAAACAGACAATGTTGTTGCAAATGTTAATCGTGTAGATTCATTTGCAATTCAGCCAGGGCCCTGTTCTTGATCTCATTCGCACATTGGTGAGTAGCTTATTCCAATAAGACTTGAACTTCTCTTTATATTGATAAGCTTGATACATATTCGCAATTTTCAGATTGTGTTTACCTATTCTTGCCGGTGTTCTTGATTTGCTTGCAGGAAAACCTTCTCGGCAAGGTCAACCATGCGCGCGTACGTGGTTGATAACCAATGGAGCTGTGTTGTAAGGGTTGCGGTGACCCGAATCAGTCTTGGTTTGAAGCCTAAGATCGTGAACGTCGAGTCTCCACCAATCGATGCTATCATAACTTTCGGAAGATCGGACCTCGTCTACATCAAGGGTGTCAGAGACCTAGTTTCCCGTTAGGTATATCTCTATTTTACACCATTGGATTAATCTGTTTTTGCATTACCTAGAGTCTGCAAAAAGCCTAAAAATACACCACCACATATTTCCTCCCTGCAAACCCTTTGTGCCGTTGCAATATTTTAATTTCAGTTTTCTTGATTGAACGGTCCTACTTTGTGTGTCATGGTGTTGGTCATGTCCTCATCACGTGTGCACATAACATGTCCTATGACGACGATGAGAAGGAGGACAATGACGACACCGGCATAGAGGTAGAGGCTCCTCCGTGAAGTCATTACTTTACGTTGTTTTATGTATAGATATAGATAAAGAACAAGTAGATGGCCGATGAGTGAAAGAACAAGGGCTCCCATTATGGAAATATGTATAGAACATGTCGATGGGGAAAAATAAAGTGCTGCCCAAAATCTTACAAGAACTGTGGCACCGGTAACACCACTTTTTGTTGTGGAAACAGCCCATGGTTTTATGGAAGGCTACCAGTTATATATAGTCAAAAATAGACCTTATGGTGGAAAAAACTTATACTCAATTAAGGACTGCCAAGTATGTATTGTTCACTGCTTAGAATGAAGACATTTAATTAATGTTTTCCATTTCTTTGTTCATGTTCCAATTTCAAAGCAAGTCTGTATGTTGTTTGGTCAAAAACTAAACCAAGACACAAATAAAATAATTTAATTCAAGGGAGATACGTGCATAAATTCGAGAACTACATAGTTCATTAATTCTTTCTTGAATAAACAAAAGTAAAGATGGTAGAGATTTTTTAAAAAAAGTTCAATTGTTATGAATTCTAACATATACTGTTAATTATTAGGCTTTCATCTCCCAAAACACGAAAGAAAGAATTCAAATGAAGTCAGACTGAAGAATTGAAGGAGCAAATAATAGGAAAAGAAAATGCAATTAAGGAAAAAGTAATGAGTCGAAACACACCACCGAAACAGTAATAGGGAAAATATGTGGGCCCAGGATAAAAAAATATGTGGACCTAATGAGCTGCGCAATCCAGGAGCTCGGTCGGAAGCCGAGACAAGAGCTGAAACCAGCTCGTGTGTGGCCATACAAACAGTGCTGGACTCCACCCCAATTCATTTACCAAGCAACAACATGCACGATTCATGCTTGCAGAAAATTAAAGAAGATAATCCCAAAAAATAATTTTGTCGCTACATGTCTATTGCATTATATATAAGAAACTAACTAGAGTATGGTTCTGTTTGGTGCGGTGTTACACTGAACCACACCAAGCTCAACCAGATGGAACGGATACTGTAGCTCATCTGGCAAGAGAACTCTGACAACTATCTCTTTCTCCCTGAGTAGTTCCCCTTTTCCTCTGAAATCTATTACTTACATGCGACTCCCGCATCGGCTTCTCCCGCGGCCCCACACTAAACATTCTCTCGCGGACGAGCGCTTTCAGCCAGCAAAGCGCGGAACCATAGCTCCCGCGTGCCGAGGAGCCACACCACACTGGCACTAATTTTATTTCTCCATCCAAACCTTTACCAGACGAAGTAGTAGGAGCAGTTTTCGGCACGCTCAGGATCTGCTTCACCGACCAGCTCGTGCCCCGCGTACAGCATCGCTCGGTCTCCATCAAACCAGGTTCAGATCCTGCTCCTGGTGAGCACACGGACGCTGATGAGGTCTGTTTTGAGTCCTGCCGCAAGGTAAACACCTGGGATTGTGAAGCCTGTGATCTTGGTGATGTCGCCGATCTTGGTGACGGGCAACCTATTGCCATCCGCCGCCATGACCGTCATCCCCGACGGCGCGTCACGGAGGTTGGAGACGAGTCTGGGGTCAGAAACCATGTGGATACTGGCACCTGAATCCAAGTAGAGCTTTGGCCATGGCATTGGCGGTCGCGAAGAGCAGCTGCTGCTATCGTCTCCACCAGTTGGTGCTGCTAGACCAGAAGCGCCGGCCAGATTCAGAGCCATCGTGTACGAGCCGCCGTCGCGGTTGCTACTCGATGGCTAGGGTTCGGTGCTCGTGCTGCCTCACGTGGGAGGGCACCATGATGCTAAGATAATAAAGCCTCACGTAGGTCCGGGGTGGTTGCGAAGCAAATAAAATGTGTGAGTCGAATAAAGTAAATGTGTCATTGTTGCAGCGCAACCTAATACATATTTATTGGGGGCGTAACAGGAAGCAGGCAACGTGTTCCCCCCTATTTCGTCACTTTCTCACGACCGGCTAAAGGCCTATTCAGGATAAGTCTGTAATAAATATCATTTGGTTGTCGACTTTCGTCGTCCTACCTCGCCTTTTAGTATATTCTGCTTTTGGCATAAGGCAGGTCTTCACTAGATAGGTAGATGCCTAATTGAACGAATGGATAGGCCGACAGTAGCCAGGTGGCGGGACTCACCTGGTTGGTTCGTACAGAGATCGGGAGCATCAAGAGAACGAAGATGGCACTATCTATGTTTTACCACTGATAGCTTGATACAGGGTACCCGAGACAGTGATTCGGGCTTTAGCAAATAGTAGAAGTTGGCGGTTCTGGCAACATGACAAAAAAGACGAATGATGTATACTTTTGGGCCCTCGACTTGTAGTCGAGTAATAGCATTTACATCCATTCGGCGTTAGCATGTTGTATTGTATTGATGAGTGTTGTATTGAGTTGTATTTACAAGGGTACCATCGGGTTGTGGCAACAAGACGAACAAGGCGAATGAAATATACTGGTTTGGGCCCTCAACTTGCAGTCAAGTAATAGCCTTTATGTCCAGTCAACGTTAGCCTGTTGTGTTGTCTTCATCAATGTTGTATTGAGTTGTGTCTACAAGGCGTACCATCAGCAACCCTTTACAACTCAGGATTTGTCTAGGGTTCTTCTGAACCTAGTCGGATACAAGGAACGAGTCCTAGACAATTGTTTTGGACACTTTACTATTAGAATCTGTCTAGGAATTAGGAAATCTACATGTGGCTTTTTTTGTATCACGGTGTGTCAGGTGGTGGGACCGTGAAAGAGGCCCACCATCCTGTATTCTTTGGTTGTAGGGAACCCTATGGGTCCCCCATCGACAAGCTCCCGAGCATTTCATGGTTGAATCTCGGAAGTCGGGTTGTTGATTGACTTGCTTCAGGTTCTTTCTGAGATGAAACCCTGAGATGGACTTCTTGGTTGTCTTCCTTAGTGTAATTTGAAAAATTGCACTCATTGAGTGTAACCCCCGAGCCTCTTGTTTTTTGATGAAAAAGCTGGAGGGTCCTATGATAGAACTAAAAAATCATCCATGGTGAATGGTGGTTCGTAGCTCCCGAGCCTTTCCCGTGTTCTTTAGATTAAGCGAGAACCCGGGTATGGGTCTTTAGTCTTCCTTGTGATGATTGTCCTTGTAGTACTTGGTTGTTGTGAATATTTATTTTTCTGAGCACCCTGACTCTCTTGTACTCTGGATATGCTTTGGATATTCCATTTTGTCTTGTAGTTTCTTTACTTTTAGCTCGTGTTTTCTGCAGTCATACTTGCTTGCCTTGTATTGTTCGCATGTGCTTGCTCTGTAGTACTTGATTGCCTTGCTCTGTTCATGCATGCTTGTGTAGTCATGCCTGGATTTGTCCTCTTGTTCACATGTCATCCTTTTGCCTTTCTTTTTGTTCCTGGACCTAGTGTTCATGACCCGAAGTTTTCCTTCAAAAACGTCTTCCTTTTGTTATTTCTTCACATCAATTCGAATCTCTTAGTTTGTTTCTTGTTTTGGAGCCATGAATATGTTTGTTTGCAAGCCTGATGAGCCCACGTGCTTGTTTGTAAGTCTCTTGTAGTTTCCTTTGGTAGGTGAAGTAGGTCTTGTGATTGGGGTTAGCAGCATGCTATTGTGGGGGTGGAATCAACCTTCAAGGGGCATTGAGGCAAATGGTGTAGGGCTTGTGGCGCTGGTAGTGCCTACTACGCTATTGTAGTTCATCTTTGGGCAGCCAAAAATCCAAAATAGAAAATGGCTATACTTGGGTAACTAATAAAGAAGTTGTTGGATTTTTTTTCAAGAAAATCTCTTTTCCTAGTAATTAGGAGGGATATAGGCAGTCTCCTGAGTTACTTTAGTATTAGCCATGTGATATTAGGTAACAAACTATTAGTAGTTAATGGATCAAATCAAGGCCTTAATTAGCCCTTAGGCAAGGTAATATGATACACTAGCTTTATTTTTTTATTCTTTCATCTTGGTTTTTTTGGTAATTATGTACCGGGCCATGTTCGTTTTGATGGCGATTACAGTAGTATAGTTTGTTATTTTTTTCGAGAACAGGCATTAGCCCGTGTTTCATTAAGCGAAGTGTGAATGGTCAATAGACCTACACAGAGACGTTACATAAAGACTCACAGGTAATCCATGGATTACCAACGAAGTCCACAACATAGAAACTAAAAACCAAGAACATGGGGTGGGGCCCCCCACCTAACAACCCCAGCAAATGAGCATAATACAAAATAAATCTCAACACCTAGGTAGCCAGTAGTGATAGGAGCCGAGATGAAAAATAACAGTGGCAAAGCATCTGACGGTCTTAATGATGTGGCCAAAGGCAGCAAAACATAAGAGTGGCAAAGCATCCCTCCACACGTCAGTGACCTCGGCGGCAAAGCATCCGCCGGAAACACGTCCTCGGTGGCAAAGCATCCACCAGAAACCCCTTAGCGGCAAAGCTCCTCGGTGGTAAAGCTTCCACTGGAATAACCCGCTCCTCCGAGTCACTGAGGGCCAAAGCCCTCTAGACCATGGGTGAGGAGGACTTATCTGAAGAACCATAGGTAGCAAAGTATCCGCCCAAGCAACAAAGAAAACTCGGTGCCAACGCATCCGCCGGAAACACCTCGGTGATAAGGCATCTACCGGAACGACCACTACTACAGCTACAATAGGCAATAGCTAGGCATACCCAGGTGAGAAGAAACATAAACCACAATTAGGCGCAACACGACGACCAAAGGGACCAAGCGGGAGAAGAGGTGGGAAGCAGGAGAATTTTCAGCAACGCCTTCACGAAGGAGTTGACGCCAAGGACACCATCGCTGCTGGCCTTAGAGAACTAAGGCAAGGCTTTTGTCCTAAATCCGGTGCCGATGACAGGAGCATGAGGCTCGAAAATGACGCCTCCAGGAAGGATGTGCCGTCAAAAGTGTCACCGTCGCCCGCCCGACCACCGTCAGGCTGGGCCTTCGCCCGGAGCTCCATGCATCCAGGTCACAAAAAGGGACGAGCAGGACAACACTGTCCACACACCACCACGTTGCTATTTAGTGCTTGTTACTTCAGCCTCTACTCATTGTCACACACTAAACTGATACATCGCTCCTGCAGAGAATCTCATCTGATCTCCAAATTTGCACACATGATCAATGGTGCTCGAGGAATGATGCATAAAGTGGTCCTCCTTGACTCTGGTTCATCATTTCATTGCACCGGAGACCGCACTCTGATTTCTGATGATGATTATACTGAAGCGCCACCCGGTTTCTCCATATTAATTGCGTCAGTGGGACAGGAATGCGAGTCCAAGGCTTTGGGTCAATACATAACGACAGGTTCAGTACAGGATGTGCTTTACATCCCTGAGTTGAACCAGTCCAACATCGACAAGACCTTTATCTCCGTGACGAAGCTGACTGCGCTCGGCTACACAGCTATCTTCGGTGCGACTACTTGGCCTGTCATAGACGACAGGAAGCGGACCGGGGAACTCAAAATTGTTGGTGAGGGTCACGTGGAGCACGGGCTTTACTTGCTGGATTACCTTAGGATCGTCCCAGTCGATAGAGCTCCTGCAACAACGTCGCCAGAGGGGCCAGGGCTAATAAAGTCATTGTGGAACGCTGCCGTTAAACGTTCGTTTAGAATTTCCGAGCGCCTATCGCAGAGGGCCACCGGAGAGAGGCTGCCAGTTTAGATGTCCGGTAAATGTGCATCACAACGCAAACATGTTCTGTGTAGATATATATTACTGGGTGAAGCTTGATTTTCTCGAACATTGTTTATCTATACTCTGAGTATACATACTACTTACCCGCATCGGTCCTGGTTTGCACGAAGACGTTTACTTTGATGGCATGGCAGAGATGGTTACATTGTTTGTTTAATTCTGTTGTACAACAGGGACGTGTAAGGTCACACAGTAAACCCTGGTAATAAACATCTCCTGAAGTAATGTGGGTTCCTTGCTACAAATACTGTTTAATATCAATAAATATGTGTCTCCACTTTTCGTCCTCCCTGCGCTCGTGCTTTCGCAGATGGTTGTATTCAACTCTGGTGGCCAGACAAGCAGAGCCAGTCAACGGGAGTGGGGACTCGTCTCTCTGTGGCGGTGTGCCCCCCATCTCCCTATAGGGGGGCAACCCCTGTAGGAAGCGCAGCGCATGGGGCAGGTCCACGCGGGCACGGCCAGTGTGGCACTGGCAAGTAGGTATATCGTGGCGATATTGTGGTTCTGGCCCTCGGCCATATATAGGTGGTGTTGTTGTTGGTGCTGGGTGAGGATTTTTTTCTATTTTTATTAATCCATTTTGTTAAAACTTTTAATAATAACCACTCTAAAAGTGTTACACCCCTAGTGTTACTAGGTAGTTAATTATTAAGTGACATCAATTATTGTAACAACCTAATGTTACTTAATAATTAATTCTCTTAAGTCGTGTTAACTTATACTTGACATGTGAGAGGACTTGGTGAAGTTGATCACATTTGGAAGAGGCTTCAAAATAAAGTTTGTTGGGATGGATAGCCTTTGGACAAGCTTTTCAGAATGTCAAGATCAACGAAATCGGATTCCGGATGTGAGAGTTATGCCTTTAACAAATGGCTGAGCATCGGTGGCTAACAAGTCCACGTATGATTTAGTTAAATTGGGTTGTTCTACCACAAATAGTATCGGAGCAATAAATAATTGATAGAGCTTCAGGATCTATTTCACACTAAAAGTTAATTGACAACAACGAATTCTCTTTGAAAAAGTTAGGACGTTATATAAGTAGAACTATTATTACATATGCAGTTAGGATAGATGGCACTCTGCGTATTTGGGTGGGCTGAAATAAACTTTTTCTACAAGTAACATTCACTTCCTAGCATAGTTCAGGAATCTAGATCATAATAAAAAATGATCCAGATTGTAATTAAAATGTTTTAAACCCACTGATAGCTGCTGTTGATGGTATCTGTAAGTCCTTCCATCTATCTACCAAACAAAAAAAATATAGATAACTTCATCTCTTCATGTCAAACCTGTCTGTAATACAGGATGCTCCCATTTGAGAATGGAAATAAACCAATAATACACTTCCATGCCTGTACGAGTTAAAACATTGTCCGTAGACATGGTGCGGAGACCAAATTAAACACAAGACGATTCGTGTCTATATGAGTTAGAGCAATGTGTGTCAAGGCATTCTTGTGCTTCCAAGATGAATTCCACGAATGACAATCACGGCCCAATCCCATATATAAGAGCGATATGGAATCTGATCCAAGATGAATTAGAATGGAGCATGCCAGAATAAATCATTGCAAACCATCCGGGGGACATGTTAACAATATCCGGTGCAATGCATGAGCATATTTGCTAGGATCCATTAAATATACCAGAAATAGGGCTGCTAGCAAAGCTTTCAACCGACAAGGTTGTTTCCTAACATCGGCAAGGATCCGCGAAAGCTGGCTCCACGTGAAGTGCTTCGGCTCTAGCCGCGGAACGAGTCTCGAGGTACCGCGCCACACTAATGTCATTTGTCCATCCAATCTGTTACCAGATGAACCAGCAACAATTTCTGGAACCCCCAAGGATTGCAGTACATAGAGACCGTTCTTCGCCTTCGGAGCAACTGCTTCGAAAATGAGCTCGGGCCCCGCATACAGCATCGCCCGGTCTCCATCAAGAAAGGTGCAGATCCTGCGCCTTGTGAGCACACGGACGCTGATGAGGTCTGATTTGAGCCCTGGCGCAAGATGAATGTCAGGGATTGTGAAGCCAGCAGCTGTCATCCGTATGTCCCCGGTCTTGGTGACGGGCAACGTGTTGCCGTTCGCTACCCTGATCGTCATCCCCGCCGGCGCGTCGCGGAGGTTGCAAAGGAGGGTGGCGTCGCCCACCACGTGGATACTGGCGCCTGAATCCAGCACGAGCTTTGGCCATGGCTGCAGCAGCGGCGGTTCTGAAGGGCTGCTGCCATTGTCAGGACCAGCTGGTGCTCGTGCTGCTGGCTGTGCTGGTATGGATGCAGAAGCATCGAACATGTCATCGATGTTTGCCGGCGTCGTTCCACTTCCACCCACCACCACTACCAGATTCAGCGACGGCGAAGAGAGGTCAGAGCGAGCCAGAACGCCAGGCGGATTCAATTTCAGATGCATCGTGTACGTGGACAAGCAGGGACTCGGCGCCGTTGCTACTCCATCGCTAGGGTTCGGTTTTAATAAATCCTCCTGTGGGCCCAGAAACGCTAAGTGCGGGCCAGCTCCGTCAGCGACATAGGCCAAGCACGGCGCAGAGCTGGGCCTGGACGACGGCCAGCTAGGGTGGCTGGGAGGTGGCTTGCAGGCTGCAACGCTGGGCTGCAGGTGCTTGCGGCGTTCGTTGATGGGCTGGTAAGAAAAGAAACAAGTGGGCCACATTGAAGCTTGCCTCAGATTATTTTTTAACGGAAGTTTGAGCTGGAATTAATCGGAAAAGGATATTTTCATTTTACTAGTAAAAATGTGTCCTAGTAGTCTGGAGCGGTATTGGGAGCAGGGGTGAGATGGTTTGATGATGTTGATAATGTCCTGACTGCAGAGGCTCTAGTGGCCAAGGAGGATCTTGACCTGGCGCTAGAGCTTGGGCTGGAGAAGGTGACTCTCGAAGTTGATTGCCAGAGTCTTGCCATTCTATTACAGGATCCAATGGCTACGCGGTCCTCTGTAGGTGGCCTTTGTTTCGATATCATAGAGCTAGGGAAAACTTTCTCTGATTTTCGTGTTAGATGGGTGTGTGGGGGGGCAAACATGGTGGCACATGTGTGTGCTTCCATGGTTTCTTCACTCGAACGATCCTTTTTTAGCTTGATGTAATCCCGCTTTAGCTAGCTGAGCTAGCACAAGCTGATTGTAATCCCCATGGAAATTAACGGAAGCTCTATGTTCTAAAAAAATTAGAAATGTGTCCTAGTATTGTAACACAACCTAATACATATATCATTCCATCCTTGAAAACGTGTTGTTTTAACTTGTTTGAGCTTGACTCTATGGGCGACAGCAGCAGAGACCTTAGAATCTCGTGAAACCTGTTCGGCTAGTTCGAATTGCTTGGATGACTGCATGCTGACAGTTGGTATCACTTCAATTAAGCGGATGATGGCACCGACGGGAAGTGATGATGCACTTGGAGCAGCAGTGAGTTGACAACTTCCACTTGCCGAATTTGACCGTTTCAGAAGAGGATGTGGTAAGCAAGAATGTGTCGAGGTCATAATTCTTTCCTATTTTTAGTCATGAGCTCTCCTCTTTATTGACGTATGGACCTTCACCACACCAGAAAACTGAGCCACGAAAACGGCCAAACCTGAATCCTTTACTCAAATGAAGCCTGGGGACAGCAAGGAGCAGAAGCATCATCACTAGGAACATCAAGAAACATGAGCAGCAGAGGTTCTAGTGTCACCGTTTGGTGTGCGCACCAGTTAAGCTTCCAATCTTAAGTTCAAGGCAACAAACAATATTGCAGAGTACAAAGGCTTTGGGCTGAACAAGGCAAAAGTGTATGTACATTATACAAGGATCTAACTACAATAGGAATCTCTCGGAAAAAAACTAACCAGAATAAGACCTAGTTTAATTTAGTGCGACTAGCAAAGCATGGAGCCAATGCTATCTTTTTTTTTAAGGAAAGAGCCAATGCTATCTTTGCGTAAGGACGACAAGGATGCGCGAAAACTGGCTCTATATGAAGTGCTTCGGTTCTAGCCATGGAGCACGTTCAAAGGAGCGGCGCCACACTAATTGTAGTTCTCCACCCAAGCAGTTTCCAGATTAAGCAGCAGCAATTTTTGGCGTGCGCAGTATCTACAGACCGTACAAGTCCTCTCGTGGAGCGACTGCGACGCCGACGACCTTTGCCCCCGCGTATAGAAACGCCCAGTCTCTGACAAACCTCGTACAGATCTTATTGTCCCTCGCGAGCTGACGGACGCTGATGAGGCCGTCGACTTTGAGCCCTGGCACAAACTGAACATCTGGTACCGTGAAACCTTGTATGTGTATGTCGCCGAACTTGGTGACGGGCATCGTGTTGCCATTCGCTGCCACCACGCTCAGACCCGCCGGCGCGTCGCAGAGGTTCGAAAGGAGTCTGGGGTCAGACACCGTGTGGAAACTGGCACCAGAATCCAAAAAGAGCTTTGGAGGCGGTGACGGCCGTGGCGAAGAGCTGCCATCGTCGCCACCATGTACTCCATGCACTGGTAGTAGGCCCTGCTTTTGCATATAGATACGGAGCCCGAGCTGGAGCTGTTTTTGCATATGGAGGATATGGAGCCGAAGTGGTTTTCGTGTGTGGACACGGAGAGGCGGAAACTGGCTCCATGGGAAGCGCTCGAGCTGCGTCCTCAAGAATTGCAGCACGTAGAGACCGCCCAAATTCTCTTGAGAGAGTGCGACGCCGACCAGCTCGGACCCCGCGTACAGCATCGCCCGGCCTCCGTCGTCAAACCACGTGCAAATCCTGCTCTGCCTCGAGAGCTGACGCACGCTTATGGTGTGCAATTTGAGTCCTGGTACCAGGAAAACACCCGGGATTGTGAAGCCTGCGGTTGTCAACTGTATGTCGCCGATCTTGGTCGTGGGCAACGTGGTGCCGTCCAACACCCTGACCCTCGACCCTGCCGGCGCGTCGCGGAGGTCGGAAAGGAGCCTGGGGTCACCTACCATGTGGCAACTGGCACCTGAGTGCAGAAAGAGCATTGGCCATGGCGATGGTGGTGACGGTGGCAAAGAGCTGCCATCGTCACCAGTTCCGGGCGGATTGAGAGCCATCGTGCCTGGACGTGCAGGGACGCGTGCGGCGGCGTCGCTGTGGTTACACGATCGCTAGGTCTGCTGCTCCCCTTCGATTTGGTAGACTCATAACGGGGAGGCTGTCCTTGTCCCAATATATAATCCAAGTCCAGTTCGAGTCCCAACTCGTAAACCACATGTACCTATATCTTATAGTAGTAGTGACTAGTGATCAAAATTGCATTTACTTTCCGGATGCTCTGAGGATTAATGAATTTCCGGTAATTGTTTTTCAGATACGAGGAATTGAGAATATATTTTTTTTGCATTTAATTTCCGGATCTTTTTTATTACGATTTGAAAGATTTGATTCAAAAATTTTGAAACACCCTCAGCGACAAATGCAGAGCCAACCATCAGAATACATTCTCAGTTCCTCTTATCTCAATCTGATGACCTATAATTCCGCAAAGTTGGGTACTCATCATAGTTATTTTCTTTGTGTTGAATATGTTTTAAATTCATTGCCCATTATAAAGGCCGACTTCTGACAAAACGAGGTGGAGGCCCGTCACTTGGGGGTGTGCGGGCCTTGTCCCCTGTGGTACGGTACATATACCCAGTATTAGGGTTTTAATGGGAATCATTCTCTTATAAGCCGCCGCACAGTGTTTTAATACAACTCTTGATAATAGTGATGAGTGTTTCATGACTGGTGCCCATGGTTTTTCCTATTCGCGTTGGAGGGATTTTTCACGTTAAATCTTGTGTCTTCGCTGTGATTTGATCTCTTGTTCTTCATCGTTTATTCGCTGACGTTTTCAACACTTTGAACACCGCGTGCAGATACTATGTTACATCAGAATGAAGGTGCAACACCTACCACACATACCAAGAGTATGGCTTTGCACTCCAAATGTTGATCATTTCCTATAATTTTTATGTACAAGCACAGATAGTTAGTATCTTGTAATGTTCAAATTGTTATATAAATTAATACTCATGTGTATGTATTAATATATATATAGTCCACAAGGTAATTGGTGTGTATTTATGGGTGACAATTTTAAAAAATGGTGGCAATTTTCAGATTTTTTTAAAAAATAGGGTAATTAAACGTCGTTAATAATACCTTTTCGTAGGCGGACCCTTCTTTTGAACTGCTCCAGATTAGGAACTGTTTTCCTATTGAAAGCATGCCTGAAATCTCTTATCACTGGCGGTTGCCCTAGTGAAAGCGTCTCATAAAAGTATTACGAGGAGCCGTTCTCCAAATGAAAGTGTCTCTAAAATCCTTATTAGGGGCGGCTCTCGTAACGCACCGCCCCTGAAGTTGACGTGCATGCTTAACAGAGGAGGTTCTCTTAATTTAACCGTCCCTGAATATCTCCTTTTTAGAGGCGGTTAGAAAACCAACTTAGACAGCTGTGATCTATACAATCGCTGGCCTAGAGTTAGTTTGTTTACTCGCCCCTGAAAAGCGGATTTAGCCGCCTCTATGGTAAGTGAAACGACCTTGATTTCTGCGAAGGGAAATCCACAGTGTTAGAGTGTAATATGACCATTTAAATCACATTACCCGATAACAGTTGAATCCATAATCCATACATCGAACAAAAGAGAGCAAATAGAGGGAGTTACAATAACTTATTACATCGCCACAGGGCGGAATCAGAGTTCATGCAGCAAAACAGTAAAAGCATGAGGTGCGAAAGCTATCTTCTTCTCTCCAACTTGAGCGTAGACATGAAACCCTCAATCACTGTACTCCCCAGATGAGTACTCACTCCTTGAACCTGAAACCAAATTTTCAGTACGATTTGTACTGGCCACACTCCCACCCTATGCATTGCTTT
>CM041633.1:50335754-50354801 GCA_023333625.1 Bothriochloa decipiens | reverse complement strand
GCTGCTGCTACTCTGATGATTCCGCCAGTGTGGCGATGAATTATTTATGTAATTCCCCCTAATTGTAATCTTTTGTACGATGTATGGATCCTGTATCGACTATTAGGGGATAATGAGATGGTTTGATGCTTCAAACTATTATATTATCTGCCATTCTGTGCATTTTCCCTTCGTAGAAAATTGAGGATGTTTCAGTTGGTATCAGAGCCATGCTTGACCCTAGGACGAGACCCATAGGATTGGACGATAGAATTAGGAAGATCTTGAAATCTCTCAGTTATACACCGACCAATGCATACGCTTTTATGCATGGCTTACTTCTCTCTGCAACTTTTCTAACTTCTTTCGCGTGTCACCTGCAGATGGACCCCAACTTGCCACTTGGTCCGTTACCGCCAATGGATATCGTTGAGTTCAGACTCGACGGAATGGAGCATGGAGGCTATGCTCACGTGCTTCGCGAGGTTCTCACCGAGTTGGGTGTTCCCGTGGAGAACATCGAGTATCTTTGCCGCGGCAAGCCCACCCTTGAAGGTGGCATCGAGGACTACAAGGCAGTCCACATCAACGTGCCTGCAAGCATGAATCTGCCCAAGTTACCGCCTTCACTGACTTCACCTTCGACAACGACAACGGCATGTGTGTTCAGACCGTTTCACGCCAGGCACTCCATACTGTGCTACGCAACGGAGCTGACTATCTGAAGGAAAGTCGCTTTCGTCTGCTTCCTCGTGCCCTCGATGATCAGCAGGGTACTTGGGGAGAGGTCATCTAAGCAGAATACCAGAGTCGACCGCAACCCCTGCCACCGCGCCTCTATGATGTACATGCAGAGCCAGGAAATGTACATTGCTGAGTTGGAGTGAAAGGGCCGCCGTGATCGTCGCTACCTGATGGAAGTTGACGAGAGGATCTGCAAGTCAGAGGATAAGGAAGCGGCATGGAAGCAAAAGATTGCAGATCTAGAGCGTGAGATAGCACACAAAGAGCACACTCACCAGGATCAGATTGCTAGTTTGATGAGCGAGTTGGATAAGCTTCAAATACACAACAGCCAACTCAACAGGAATATCTGGGAGCTTGAGGCCACTATGGCTGAGAAGAACGAAGACATTGCAAAGAGATTTCAGGAAAAGAGTCAAGATGCTGCCTACAGAGACAAACTCCGTGAGCAGTGCAAGGCTCAACGTGAGAAGCTGCTGCAGGAGTACACTCTTGCTAGCTACAACCAGGGACACCTGATCAACTATGTCCATAAGACGGCATACCTCATGGATAAGCTCAAACACACTATGGAAGCTTGGAAGAGGTCAGATCGCAAGAGGGTCAGAGAGTACGAGGAGTTGCAGGACGAGCTTCCCTTACGTGCCCGTAAGAGGGTCAGGGTTGAGACATTTGAGCTAGGACAATCTCGCCTCAACTTGAGTGGATGTCCCACCACTGGACTTAGTGGACAGGCAGTGTCCACCCCTCAGCTCGAGGAGGCCCGTCGCTACGTCTCCCGCCTTCAGATGACCGACGAGCAGATCCAGGCTTCTGGCATCGGTATACCTCCTACAGCTTACAGTTTGGACCAGCCTCTAGAGATGGTCTAGAGTAATATCAGGTCAGGAGGTGATGAGCCCTGTATGGTCAAGTGACCAGACTCACCATGATGCTGAGTAGTTGTCCACCCCTTTTTTTTGCTAGACTACCTGTGTGTAGTACGTTTCTCGTGAGTCTCCAAGCGTAGCCACTAAAGACATCGCCATGTAACCTCCCTGCTGTAATGAATGATTTGGTTTTTATCGCATCTTATTGGATCTTCATGCTTCTTTGTCTGAGTGTTGGATAAATTAGCAATGTTTTAGAATTATTTCAAAATAAGTATGTCTTTTATATCAAAGCTATAATAAGCCCGTATGCCCTAATCTGAGGTTTATGTTGAGCAGGATGTCCACTCGTCGTGCCAGCCGCCTGAGAAACCGTTCTTCTTCACCCGTGCCCGCCAGGGGCCGCGGATGCAGAAGTGGTCGTGCACGCGTTGGTCGCATACCCCTCGACCTTGAGGAGCCACCCCGCGCTGCCACCCCACGACCTACACACCCATCGCCACCACCGGTAGTTGAGCTGGAACCAGCTGCCGGAGGCACGGCTGGAGGACAGCCACAGCCTGCTGCTGAGCCCGAGCCTACCGCAGAAGGAGATGCAGCTCCACCACCACCTCCCGTGCCACTCTTGGCAGATGTGATGGCCCAGCAGACCAAACTTCTTTGAGTCTTAGCTGAGAGCGTGCTGCACCCCCAGCACCGGGAGCCCCGCGATGATTTCTACAAGAAGCTGGAGTTCTTTCTCAAGCTGAGGCCCCCGACGTTCGATGGCACCAGCATCGACCCTATCGCTGCTGATGATTGGCTTAAGGAGATTGAGAAGAAGCTGGACTTGACCACTTGGACTGATGAGGAGTGCGTTGCCTTGGCAGCTCACCAGCTTGTGGGTGCTGGACGATCTTGGTGGGATAGCCTCTGCGAAACACACCGAGACCCCGCCAACATCTCCTGGGATGAGTTTGTGGACAAGTTTCGCGCCTTCTTCATCCGTGAAGGTGCACTGGAGAAAACGGAGAACGAGTTCCGCAGCATTTCCATGAGAGCTAACAAGGTGCACGAATACACCACCCGCTTCACCAACCTGCTACGCTATGCACCCGTCTCAGTGGTGAACTCTGAGAAGGAGAAGATGTACTACTACCGCAAGGGCTTTTCTAGCCGTATCAGGCTCTCTCTCTCAGGCACCAAGAGCCACACCCTTCATGACCTGATTGACAGGTGCATGGAGATTGAGAAGGACCGCGATGAGGTTTTCGCGGAGAGGGAAGTGCTTGGCAAAAACAAGAAGCGCCGTACTGAGGGCACCTCCCGCGTACCTACCCCACGGAGGTTGCGTGGTGAGACCTCTCAGCCTCCCCGCTCTCGCTTCGCCCAGGGAGTGGCTCACAGTTTGAGCCGGGGCGGTGGTACCCACACCAGCAACTAGCCCCACCCTGCTCAGGACCGCCAAGCATACGCTCGTGCCGCACCTGGAGGTAGCACGTGGAGATCCGCCGCGCCAACCCCCACAGGCGGCGTGACCTACACTTGCTTCGCTTGTGGCCAGCCAGGTCACAAGGCAGCTGAGTGCCCAAACAGGGCTGCACCTGCTACACCAGCGCCCCCCAGGCAGAACCAGGGCACCCCGCACAAGCAGATGCCATCCGGAGCACCCTGTGGCTGCCTCACCCACATCTCAGCAGAGACCGCCCAGAGTGCCCCCGACGTGGTGTATGGTATGTTTTTAGTGCATGGAGTTAAGGCATCCGTGTTGTTTGATTCAGGTGCTACATGTTCATATATATCCTCCAAGTTTGCACGAGAGCACCATATACCTGTCACTCCACGAAAAGAAACCTTATACACCAGTTCACCCTTGGGCAACATTTGTTGTACCAAAATATGTAAGGGAGTGAGTATCACCATCGAGGGTCTTACCTTTCTTGCTGATCTTACCTTGCTACCCTTCGAAGGCCTAGACGTCATTCTAGGGATGGATTGGTTAACCCAGAACAAAGGAGTGATATCTTGCTCACCCAGATTTGTGGATATAACCCATCCAAGTGGCCGTCAGATCAGATGTGAGCCAAACAAAGGGACAGATATATCCATGCTGTGTGCCTTGAAAGAGAAGTCACTTGAGGAAGTGCCCGTAGTTTGTGAGTACCCGGATGTCTTTCCGGAAGAGCTACTAGGAATGCCACCGGACAGAGATGTTGAGTTCGTGATCAACCTAATGCCTGGTACGAGTTCGATTTCCAAGTGACCCTACCGTATGGCAGTTGACGAGCTTAAGGAGCTTAAGAAACAGCTTGAGGAACTATCCGAGAAAGGGTTCATTAGGCCCAGTGCCTCGCCCTGGGGATCTCCTGTGTTGTTTGTTAAGAAGAAGGATGGAACGCAGAGGATGTGCGTTGATTACCGGAACCTGAATGCCGTAACTATAAAGAACAAGTACCCTTTGCCGAGGATAGATGACCTGCTTGATCAGCTTCACAATGCCAAGTACTTCTCCAAGATTGACCTTAGATCAGGCTACCATCAGATGAAGATCAGAGAGGAAGACATTCCTAAGACAGCATTTGTCACCAGATATGGGCAGTATGAGTACACCGTCGTGTCCCTCGGTCTTACGAACGCGCCAGCTTATTTTATGAACATGATGAATAAAGTGTTCATGCAGGAGCTGGATAAGTTCGTGGTGGTCTTCATTGATGACATTCTTGTCTATTCTGCCACCGTCGAAGCACATGAGCAGCATCTGAGGATGGTACTGGAGAAGTTGAGAAAACATCAGCTCTATGCCAATTTCAACAAGTGTGAGTTCTGGCTTGAGGAGGTCGCTTTCCTAGGTCATGTGCTCAATGCTGACGGAGTAGCTGTTGACCCATCAAAAATTGAGACAGTGAAGGAATAGGAGAAGCCACGGAATGTGACTAATGTGAGAAGTTTCTTAGGATTGGCTGGTTACTATCGCCGATTCATCGAGAACTTTTCCAAAATAGCTCACCCCATGACCAACCTCCTGAAGAAGACCAAAGAGTTTGAATGGGCGCCCCAATGCGAACAAAATTTCCAGACCCTGAAGGAGAAGCTCACTACAACGCCTGTTCTAGCCTTGCCCGATATCCACCAGGACTTTGTGGTCTATTGCGATGCATCTCGCCTCGGGCTTGGTTGTGTTCCAATGCAGAATAGGAAAGTAATTTCCTATGCTTCCCGCCAGCTTAAGGAGCACGAACAGCGTTACCCCACCCATGATCTCGAGCTTGCAGCCGTGGTCCATGCCTTGAAGATTTGGAGGCACTACCTGATAGGGAACAAGTGCGAGATCTACACCGATCATAAGAGCTTGAAATACTTTTTCACCCAGGAAAATCTGAACATGCGACAGCGTCGTTGGCTCGAGCTGCTTAATGACTACGACGTGGAGATTCTCTATCACCTGGGAAGGCCAATGTGGTCGCCGACGCTCTTAGCCGCAAAAGTCATTGTCATGCCTTGTTCACCACCGCCTTGCCCAAAGAGTTGCAAGGGGGCATTGATGAGTTACAGATGGAGGTGATACCTCATGGCCTGTTGAATGAGCTTCGCGTACACTACACCCTCATGGATAGGATCCGTGAAGCCCAACGCCATTGCCCAGAAATTTGGGAGATACACGAGCTCCTGACACAAGGCAAGTGCCCAGAGTTCAGTGAGGATGAGCTAGGCACTTACTGGTACAAGGACAGAATTTGTGTGCCTGCCGACCCAGCTATCCACAACGAAATCCTATCAGAAGGTCATGATTCCAAGTATTGTATCCACCCAGGCAGTACTAAAATGTATGCTGATTTGAAGAAGAAATTCTGGTGGAAGAACATGAAATCAGATATTGCAGAGCATGTTGCTAGATGTGACATTTGCAAACACGTCAAGGCTGAGCATAAGAGACCTGCAGGGCTGCTAAAGCCACTAGATATACCAGAATAGAAGTGGGATAGCATTTCTATGGACTTCATTGTGGGTTTGCCTCGAACCCCGAAGGGCCATGATGCCATATGGGTAATAGTCGATCGCTTGACTAAGGTAGCTCACTTCCTAGCCATCAGGACTGATGCCCGAGTCGGCCAGCTAGCAGATTTGTATGTTGGGAACATTCTCAAGCTGCATGGAGCCCCTAAGAGCATAATATCTGATCGTGGACCGCAGTATATGTCCAAGTTCTGGAAAGCCCTGAACAAGTCAATCGGCAGCAAGCTAGATTACAGTACCGCATACCACCCTCAGACAGATGGGCAGACAGAAAGAGTGAACCAGATACTTGAGGATATGCTTCGAGCTTGTGTTCTGAAATATGGGACTGATTGGGAGAAGAGCTTGCCCTTTGCAGAGTTCTCCTACAACAATAGTTACCAGGCTAGCCTCAAGATGTCACCTTTCGAAGCTATGTACAGAAGACCAACACCCTTGATGTGGTCCGAAACGGGTGAAAGATCATTCTTTGGCCTGGCCACCATTAAGGAGGCCGAGGAAGGAGTCGCTCAGGTGCGAGAGAATCTAAAAATTGCCCAGAGCCGTCAAAAGAGTTATGCCGACAAGAGGCGCAGAGACCTCGAGTTTGAGGTAGGAGACTATGTCTACCTCAAGGTCTCCCCGCTTCGAGGGACCGTCAGGTTCCATGTAAAGGGAAAGCTAGCACCGAGGTACGTGGGACCGTACAGAATCAGTGAAAGGATTGGCAAACTTGCCTACAGAATAGAGTTGCCCCCACAACTGGCAGGAGTACACCCGGTGTTCCATGTGTCGCAACTGCGCAAGTGTTTGCAATCACCAGAGCATCTGATACCCGCGGAGGCACTCGATATTCAGGACACTTTGGAGTACAGAGAGCACCCCGTCCGCATTATGGACAGAACCACCAAGGAAACGAGAAATTCCAGCACGCTGTATCTGAAGATTCAGTGGAGCAATCACACAGAACGGGAAGTAACTTGGGAGAAGGAGTCAGAAATGAGGAAGCTCTACCCCTACCTTTTTGAAGAGTAAGTTACACTCTTGAATCTCGAGGATGAGATTCTCATAAGAGGGTAGGACTGTAACAACCCTAGAAATCCGGTCACCGAAAATACGGGCTTTCAAAAATTTTTCTAAAAGTTTACCAGTGAATGGTGGATGTCATGTAGGAAACCCGCCAATAGTTGCACAAATAGCACCTGACGTTATCCCAAGCATTCCATTTAAATAACCAGAGTTTGATTCGCCTCTTATTCGATTTTATGTGATGTTAATAAAAATCGAATAACCTTTTAATGCATGTATATATATATGACTGCTAACTTCAGAAATGGATCCATCTTGACCTAGAGACCCTAGTGGACCCACCATGGTGTATACATCATGGTCACTAACCTCACTAACCTAGGGTTGTGGCTAAATTAGTTGCTTGGCAAAGAAATAGAAATAGAAAAGGCCTTGAAAATAAAAAGGAAAAGGAAAAAGAGAGGACGGCCCAGCCTAGCAGTGCGCTCGACCGCCGGCGCACGCACTCGCTCGTGTGCGCACGCGCATGCACGCCGGCCTGCCTGCCCGAGCTCGAGGCCTAGCTCGGCCTGCTCCGATCGCGCGCGCTCGCTCGCCCGCATCGCCGGCCCAACAAGGCGGCCCAGCAAGCCGCTGCTGCCGCCCGCGCCCACGTCCCTCCCCTCCTCTCTCGCTGACACACGAGCCCCACCTGTCAGCTTCCACCTTTTACCACTTCTGGTTGACCGCGTGTCGCGTCCGTCGCACCATTTTTGTGCACCGCGCGCCTCCGCCGTCCGCCCGAGTACGGCCGCGTCCCGTGCCGTCCATCTAACCGCCTGCTTGCACCGCGCTTCACCGAACCCTAACCCTAATCGTGGCCGTGCACAGCCACCCGATGGGCATCTTCTGCCTCCGCCGTCCATGGCCGGCCGCCGTGCCTATTTAAAGAGGAGCACCCTGGCCTCTAGGGTTTCCCCATCGCCCCGCCGTCTTTGTGGAGACCCGCCGCCAGAATAGTTGAGCGAGAGAGAGAGAGAAGGAGGGAGGAGAAAGAAGGAGGCGGAGCTAGAGCGCTACTGCAATCTCCGCCGTCCGCATCCGCGCGCCGGAGAATCCCGACGGACCCGCTCGGCCTCGACTTACCCCTCCGACACTACGGCACTGCTACTCCCCCTCCAAGCCATTGCGTCGACCTCAGTCGCGAGCCACCGGGACAGCCCCGCGCAGGTAAGCTGCCATACCCCCTCCTTGGCCGCCACCAGTACATCGTCGACGTTCTCGCTCCCCTTAACCCTGTTTCTTTCCTACCGCGACCAATAGCTTCGCCGTAGTCTAGAGCACGTTTATGGCAACATCTAGCAGCCGGCACGGGCCACAGTGGAGCCACGCACTTTTGCAGCTTCGGCCTCCCCGGACTCTGGCCGCCGGAGCGTCCGCCGTGGCCGCCGAGCCGTGCACGCCCCGCCGTGCCTCGACTAGCCCCGGTAGCTAGCTCATGGAGATCCCAGCTTCTCCAATCGAAGGGCAAGAAGGAAGATGGAGACCAATGCCCGGCTTCGCCGGCAAATTTGGCCTCGCCGTCGCCAGACGCCGCTGCCGCGCCTCGCTGACCGCCGCCGGCTTGAGGGTCGATTTCCCTAAGTTGGAGCACCTAGCCGACCAGCCATGTAGCTCAGCTAATAACCCAACATCCGTCGAGGGTTCACCCGACGAGTCGAGCGTCCGTCCAACGAAGTCGAGGGTCCGTCCGACATTCGTCGAGGGTCCACCCGACAGTCGAGGGTCCGTCCGACATTCGTCGAGGGTCCGCCCGACTAATCGAGGGCCAGCTCGAGTCGAGGATCCGGCTCGAGGCCAGAGGGTCGAGTCTCATCGGATAACTGTTCTCGAGGGCTGCCCATTCGTGCGAACAAAGTTCCGTCTTCGAGGGTATACCCGTTCGCCGGGTGAGGTTTCGTTCTCGAGGCCAGTCCGTTCGCCCGAGCGAGCACCGCTCTCGAGGGGTCGCTCGGATCGCACCCTCGAGTGTACAATGGCCGACCTAACCTAACCCAGATCCAGCCCTGTCCAGACCCGCCGAGGCCCGGTCGAGACCGTCAATGTTGACCGTTGACCTGGCCCCACCTGTCAGTGACCAGATCCGTGGTCCCCACCTGTCAGCCACTAACTGGGACCCGTCGATACTGACGTCAGCATAACATCAGCATGACGTCATCTAGCCCCAGACCCGTGTCAGTGCTGACGTCAGCTCAACCCCGGCTGCACTGTGCCTGCACGCCACATAGCCCAACCAGGAGCTGCCACGTGTCAGCACCAGGTTAATCTGCCCTTTTTCTTTTTCCAAAAATAGAATAAACTTCAAAAATTCATAACTTCTTCATACGAACTCCGAAAAATATGAACCAAATGTCCAAATTTTCATAAAAATAAGCTCTACGTCATAGGCTTGTGTATGAGTGCATTTGGAGTTATTGAGTTTTATTGCTTCTTTGTGTTGACTCTATAGGAGCCGCTGACGCGGCTATTATGTCTCGTTTCAGAGGAGGATCAGCTTGAGGAGGACGACTACGAGTACGAGGAGGAGCTTGGTGATGACTTCACAGGTGCCACACCCCACCCAACCTCGTAGATCCTATTACACATGGCATAATATCTAGTTGCTAGTGCTTTAATTATGAATATCACCTGATGATAGGTTGCATGGTAGAGCTGCTTGATGAGCCTTTACCTTGTCGCAACCATACTCCTGCACACCAGCTGATAGGCTAGACGCTTGCTTATTTTACCTATGATGCTTTACTTCTACTACACTTATATCTGTGTGATAATGATGCGTGGTGGAGAGCATGGTTATATGGTTAAGGCACGTGGTGCCACTTTACTCGGGGAGAGTGCTACGTGCGTCTTGGGTGTGTGGTGAGGGTTGAGTCGATCGGGCAGGATTCTACGATGAGCCATGTGGGCGAGTCTTGCCGGGGAATGTGTTCTGGGCATTCCTGTGTGAGGTGCTTGTGGCGGGCACATGGTGATGCATAAGGAGATCCCGGGGGTGAGAACCTTCATGGAGCGAAGCCCCGGGAAGGAGGTGTTGTTGTAGCATGGACTGTTGTAGTCCCGAAAGAGAAGATAATCCTGTCTGATTCCCCCTAGGACCTGATATCTCTTGAGGACCGAAACCTTGGGACCTACATGCTCACCACTCGCTCTTGAATGGGCGGGAGACGGATGTCTGACTAGCAAGGACGATGCCACTACTACTAGGTTGTTAGCAGAAAGTGTCGGGAGGTACGGGCGTGGAGACCCACACCCTCCTTAGACAGCATAGTGACCACGGGGGCCCGGTACTATGTCTCACAGTCTCAGTGTGCCGGTGGTACCTATCCGGGATGTCCTAGTACTGAGTGGTAGGGTGGCATCGCACCGGTTAGAAAGCAGCCGGAATCAGCTTAGGCGGGGCACCGCCGATGATAGTGATCTTGTGGTTACGGGAGTACACGCTCTACAGAGTTTATGAATCTATATATAGTCCGTGGGCCACTGGTATGACTCTTTCCTAAGACCCATGCTTCTCGGGAGTAGTGAGAGGAGTCCTTCTATTTCTCCCCCTGGTGTTACCCTTCCGGCAGTGAGCCGCTGAGACAGGCTCCGAGAGGGAGTTGGACGTGTCGACTGAGTGCGAGAGGGTGAGATGTGTGTGATGGTGATGGAATGGGTTTGGATGTGTGGATGAGATGGATTAAAATTTGATGAACTATATTATATAATATTGGTCACTGTTTGCATAGAAAACTACAGCCACATATTAGGTCAATTTGATTATATCCTTGCATCCCACCAAATACTACATAGCAAAAGCAAAGCATAGGGCGGGAGATGTGGCCAGTACAAACCGTACTAAAAATTATTTGGCAGGTGAGCCCGACTACGACTATGACGATGAGGAGGAGTAGACGTCTCGTTCCTACGCTCAGGCTTCTTTATGGAGATTTTATTGTACTTCCGCCTTCCGCAGCTGCCCTAGAAGCTGCTGCTACTCTGATGATTCCGCTAGTGTGGCGATGAATTATTTATGTAATTCCCCCTAATTGTAATCTTTTGTACGATGTATGGATCCTGTATCGACTATTGCGGGATAATGAGATGGTTTGATGCTTCAAACTATTATATTATCCGCCATTCTGTGCATTTTTCCTTCGTGGAAAATTGAGGATGTTTCACTTACTATCTTTCTTGCACAAATGAATTCCTTGGAAAATATGCTTTCTTGACGTGGTTGAGATCAACATAAAAATCATCGAGCTTCATAAAAGGTTGATCTCTCATAATTATTTTTGATAAATCAATTGAAGTAGAAATACTTGCCACATTGGGATTCTTCTTAAAAATAATAGTTGAATCTTGAGGAGCCATGGCTCATCAGCGAGTGCCAAAAGAAACATTCGGCAAAGAAAAGACACTTGGCAAAGAGGCTTCTTTGTCGAGTGCCGATAAAACACTCGGCAAAGAATTCTTTGCCGAGTGATTTCTTTGGCTCTTGGCAAAGAAGTTTCTTTGCTAAGTGTCTTTTTTTGCAGTCGGCAAAGAAGGTCTTTTGCCGAGTGTCAAACAAGAAACACTCAGCAAAGAAAATTTAAAAACAAGAAACACTCGGCAAAGAAAATTTAAAATCGAATTTTGTAGTAGTAAATGAATTCAAATAAAAAAGTTTTCAACGACAAAGTTGTTTAACTCATCAAGGTCTACCAAGTTTATTTTGTTCACTTCTTCATTTGACAAAGTGAAATTAAATTTGTTCACAAATCTTACTTGTCTCTCTCGTAGTTTATGAAACTATAAGAGAGAGATATAAGATTTGTCAACTATGTTAGAACCACCATGTCGAATGTTCAAATGATCAATCACCCAAAATGGAGTTTGTACTTTAGAAGTTATCAAATACTGCAATTGAAAACTTTTTCATTTGAGTTCACCTTTGCCATGTTAAACTACGTTTGAATTATAAAAATTTAAAATATGAATTTTTTAAATAATCTCGGATAGAAAACACCCAAAATAAGGTTTGTAGATCTCGAAAAGTTATAACAGGTTTTAGTTGACAACTTTTTTATTTAAGTTCATCTTGCCATACTAAACCTACGTTTGAATTTCTCAAATTTAAAATTCAAATTTTGTAAACGACCTCAGATGGAAAAACTTGCTAAACGAAAAGTGTATATCTCAAAAAGTTATGAAACTTTGTAGTTGATAACTTTTTAATTTGAAATCATTTATGGCATAAAAAAATAATTTATACTTGGTTTGATATAATATGTGGGGAACTAAAACTACTTATAGACACATGTGATGGTGTAGTACAGTGGTTATGGTAGAAACCACGAGAGAGAGAGGTCGTGAGTTCGAATTGAATGGCCAGTGGGTCCCTTCCACAATTAAAATTTTTCTATTATTTTTAGGTTTTCTTAAATTTTTATCTTTGCCGAGTGCCGATGCCCGGCACTCGGCAACGTCTTTGCCGAGTGCCTGACATGTGGCACTCGGCAAAGAAGCCTTTGCCATCGTTTTCTTTGCTGACAGCTCTTTGCCGAGTGTGGCCTCGGCAAAGCATTTGCTGAGTGTCGAGTGCCGTCGGTACTCGGCAAAGAAGCAGAATCCGGTAGTGTTTGTAGTCTACTGCTGCAATATAGACCCAGGAAGCTTCACTGCTGTGCTTTGCAGTGCTATAGGCCGTAGTGCTGCAATATAATTCTCAGTTTGGTTCTCAATTTCATATGCTGTAGTGCTATAGGCTGCTGCTGCTATGATTTTGAGTTGTCCAGATTCTGATGCCCAGTTTCCTGTTTTCCTCTGTTTTCAACAGAATATCTTAGAAAGGAGTACCATGTTTGGAGATGACGAAATCTGCTGACTTGAATGTAAGTTCTCATCTTTAATTAAAATGTACTAGAAATAATGATTTGTGTGTGAAATATATGTGATGAGCCTACTCTGTATGTGATCAACTTGAATGCTTGTGTTGTTATATGAATAGACTGACTTGACCGTGGGATAGCCTGCTGTGTGATGATATTTGGAGATGATGAAATCTACCAACACTAATGCTATTACTACTATGCGAGATGCGTGTGTATATGCCCTGTACTGTAGATTATATTATATAATTAGTATTGAGTGCTGGTTTTAACCTACAACTACCATATTGAATGAAACTTACTTTGTGACAAATCTTTTAGGCAAAATTTGAAGTCAACATTGTTTATATCAACATAGTTTTTTGTTTGATTCTGAAAGTGCTGGAACATTCGGTGAGCTTGTGCACCTTACTTAGATGCTTTAAATTCTAATCTTCTCTAAAAGTACCTTCCTGAAATGGTTTAAATTCTAACATTCTCTGAAAGTGAAGATCTGGAACTTTTGGTGATACGATGTGCTGCTGAAACTTGGCATATTCTGCTGCTGCAACTTGATGAACTATGCTACTGCAACTTCATATATGGTTGCTGCTGCTGCAACTGCATGCAATTTTGGTAACCTGTAATTTCTTGTTGGCTTATGTGCCATGGTGGATTGCACGATGTGGTGCTTTATGTAACTTTGTATCTCATCTTATGAGAATAAACTTGAGATCTTATGTGCTTCTGGATTGTGTTCTTATGTAAATGAAAATGAATTGTTT
Organism: Bothriochloa decipiens; assembly: GCA_023333625.1. Taxonomy (NCBI): domain Eukaryota; kingdom Viridiplantae; phylum Streptophyta; class Magnoliopsida; order Poales; family Poaceae; genus Bothriochloa; species Bothriochloa decipiens. The sequence goes on along the minus strand of CM041633.1, from coordinate 50,341,553 downwards.
GTCTATGCGGGCTGTATATTTTTATTTGCAATAGTAATGGGTTGTATGTTGTATGTGCTATAATAATTGGCTGAGAAAATAAAAAATGGCTGAATTCAACATGTAAATGGGCTGAATGCCAATTGGAAATGGGCTGGAAATACATCAAAATTGGGTTGTGAATAAGCTAGAAAATGGCCCATTTTTATGTTCGGCTGTTAATAAATGGGCCAAGATGCCCACACCATCATCCTTGTCATCGTCCACATCATTATCCATGTAAGCATCCATGATGATGTGGAATTTCAACCTAGACGTTTACTTTTCGTCACAGGGAATGGACTTGGGTTGGGCTAACAGGGCCTCGGGCTCAATAGTGACGGTTTAAATCTGTCACCGATTACTTTGATCTGCGACGGTGTTTGATAAATCGTCGCGAAGTTTAATCCTTGATGCTCAATCCGCGACGATCTGTGAATTCATCACAGATGCTACATAGCAACGGTATTTTGGTGATCGGTGATAGAAATTTTTCGTCGCTGATTAGCAGGATTCTTGTAGTATGAGTACATCATCAATAGTGTGTGTGCCTGAAATCTTTACTCCTAGAATTTCAATGAAACAACTTTACGAATCAAAACACTATCCAGCTTTCTGTGTTTTGTGTGTGCCTGAAAGAAGATATATACATAAACTAATTCATTTTTTTCTTCAAATCAATAGTCGATGGAGCAGATTCGACCATTTCCTCAGTTGGGTCAAGGAAAAGCCCAACCTATATCAAAGCCAAAATCTGATGCCTATGCCAGACTATTAATTACTTGCAGTCAGGATATAGATATTAATAAGGTTTGCTCAGTTGCGATAACCAATATATGCCTTTTAAATTTAAAATATATAATAAAATAAAATGCATGTAATTTCTGCTGGGTTAGGCTAGGCCTGGTTTGTTTCAGGCCTTTCAACATTTGCGTGGGCTGATATATATGAATCTGAATTGGGCCTGTGTTTTTTATGCCATCCTAAGCTCAAGTCAGCCCGTGCCCAAAATGTCGAATGTAGCACTTGTGACGATGGGCTGCTTCACTGTAACATGGGTATTGTTGATGTCAATGTCTCGTTTCATGACCATCATCCACTGACCACCATATACACATGGAGTATACTGAGCAGTCTGACTCATACCACATGGTGGCAAAGAGCAGGCTGTGCGATTTTTTCTGTCTTGGAAAGTAAAAAGTCTACTTTTAGTTTCAACTATCGTAAAAGTTATTCTAAACTTTAAAACCGGACAAAACATGTCCCTTAACTTTAACCGTGCAAATTACGTCCCTCCATGGTTTTGGATGACAGTTTTGGTATAGTAAAGTGATAGCGGTTTTGTTTTTCTTATTTCATTATTTATTTCGGCTTTGAAAAATTATAAAATAAAAAAATATAATTTTATTGGACTGCTCGTGAGTAGATCTATACAGTGAATATATAATATATTATGATATAGTATAAAGTTTTTGCTATAAATATTTTTTCTTTTTTGTTTTTATTTATTTTGGCTCAATCCTTGAAAATCATAGTAAATCATAGAAAAATCATAAAATAGAAAATCCAATTTTGTTAGACTCCACGTGAGCAGATCTACGCAGTGAATATATAATATAACATACTTTAGTACAAAGTTTTTCCTGTAGTTTTAGATCTATTTTCCTCTTGAAAATGCATGTAATAACAATCGAGCTCATCGACCAGGTCTGGCCCATTCTGAACAAAACATGGACCACTTTGGCTTTCCAAAAGTGGGCTGAGGGCACAAATGCACAAGCGGGGCACAAGGGGAGCCAGCTTTTAGCAACGACTAGGGCCACTAAGAAGCTATGAACATGGTGAAATACGCTTGCAATGTCGTTGCCTCTTCGTTGGTGGAGATCCTCTAAATTTATTAATCAAATTGGTTTTAATCAATCAATTGAAGGATAAAAATTCGGAATTGAAATTGAAGTAAACGATAAACTAACCAAGACTGCAGGACAACAGGAGGCTTGCACGCAGACGGCTGGGCACAGTGCGGGGGCTGCCAGCGCCGGCCTGCAGGAGAGGCCAGAGCGGCTGGGGTGGCCGCCGTGGCGACCTCCACGTCCACGGCGCGGCGACGGGCGGAGGCGGTGGGGAACGACGGCGGGGTGGCAGTGGCGCGCAGGACCGGTTGCGGCGTGCGACGGTGCGAGGGAGTAGGATGTGAGCGAGGGAGTTGAGCCGTCGAGGCTTGGACGACCGGCGTGGCACACTGCCTGTTGCCTGCCCTAGTAGCTTGCATCTTGCCGTCTTGGGGATTAGAATTTTTCTACTGGGCTTCAAAAAATACTGCCGGTATGTGCTTGCCGTGGGCCGACGACTAGGGCCCAAGCCCTAGAGGCCTGGGCCGCAGATCCGCCGCTCACATCAATCAGATACTTGAAATACGTATGCTAGCTGATTAAAGACGACAATGCATCGGTAAAACCGTTCTAAATCTATCTGTATAGAGTATTTATTTGTTACTAACTACTATTAGAGCATCTCCAAAATCTTTCTTATATTAGAGCAAATTCGGAATGCAATTTGCATCCTTCACCGTCATTGTGTGCTCGAGGGAAAACGGGGTGACAGACAGATTCACATCGCGTCGCATCGCATGACAGATTCACTAGGTATGATGTGCTTTGCTGCAACCGGTCCCTACATCTAAAATTTTGGACCACTAGTATGAAATGCTAGTGAAAGTAGGGTAATTAATTTCTAATTGCGGTGTGACTGCACTATATTTGAGCTGGTTGTACGATTAACTGCCAATGTAAACGAATTTCTGCAAGCAGTCCCCAGCAGCAGTCAATAGAAAACTCTTCAAAAAATCAGAACACAATTGAAAAAAATTTGCCTTTTGGCCAGCAATACGAAAGCATCTCTCCGTTTCTACATTAGAATTGTGAACCTGATGGGCCAGATACTGTAGCTCATCCAGGAAGAGAAGAAGCCCAAACGAAGCAGACGGCGTCCTTAATTTCTTTCTGGTGCATGCGCCGACGTGTGTGGGCATGATCTAGACACTGCTGGGCTGCGGCGAGCTGGAAAAAGAGCCGATGTATGGGGGAGTGGGAAATAAACAAGAAACATGGCAGAATTCTCAAAACAATTTACCAGAGCCGCTTTCGCATATGGACGACATGGAGCCCAAGCCGTTTTCGCATATGGACACAGTGCTCTGGGTGTGCCTGCCGCGTGCAGTGGAGCCACACGCACGGGCAACAATTTACCAGACGAAGCAGGAGCAGTTTCTGGCACGCTCAAGGACTCCAGTATGTAGAGACCATACTTCTTCCCTGGCGCAGCGACTGCGACGCCGACGAGATCGCGCCCCGCATACAGCATCGCCTGGTCTCCATCAAACCACGTGCAGATCCTGCTCTGCCTGGTGAGCTGTCGGACGCTGATGACAATAATTTTGGTTCCTGGCGCGAGGTACACATCTGGGATCGTGAAGCCTGCGCCTACCATCTGTACGTCGCCGATCTTGGTGATGGGCAACGTGCTCCCATCCGCCACCCTGACCATCATCCCCGCCGGCGCATCCCGGAGGTCAGAAAGGAGTGTGGCGTCGCCCACCACGTGGATACTGGCACCTGAATCCAACACGAGCTTTGGCCATGGCTGTGCTGATACGGATGCAGAAGCACATTTGTAGTCGATGTTTGCCGGCGTCGGGCGAGCTAGGATGCCAGGCGGATTCATAGCCATCTCTGACGACCAGGGACGCGGCGCATGTGGCTGTTGTTACTCGATCGCTAGGGTTTTATTTCGTGCTGCTCTGCTGATCCAGTTCGATTTGGTAGAATCAGGGGAGGGAGAACCGTGATTGCTAATTAAAGCCGCTAGTTTGTGGAAAGCCCCCGGAGTCCAAGTCCGAGTCGATCCGAGTCTCAGTGGTATTGTCGGATTAGGATGTGTGATGTTTTTTTTTTCTCGAATACACATCACATGTGTTTGCTATTGCCAGTCAGAACTGTCTCCGGCCATGTTCCCGACTCCGGCAAACTCCGTCATGAACTCGATCACCAGAACACTAAGAACTAATTTTTTGTTGGCCCTCTGCAAACTGTGACAGCTTTTCTCTCTCTTTTTTTAAACACCTGTACTGTCGCATCCATGGCTCCATCATGCCTCACCCTAAGTGCCCACACCGACACCTCCTCCAAGCTGACATAGGTTTTAGGCAATGGACAAAATACAGTTACATAATCATCGTTTCAACACATCTGCATTTCGTTGTTTTCTCGCCATCCATATTCAGCAGTCAAATAGATGAGTTGATCGGTACATCAAGAGCTAAAAGCAAGAGTCCTCAAATCATGGAGCTAACCATAACCCAGAGATAAATAAAAATAAATGACAAAGCATGATGTTAAAATGTCGCAACAATAATCAAGTGGCATATATACCAGGACTGCAACAAATACATATTGATCGAAATACACAGGCGTTCTTACATAATCAGACAACAAAATGAAGGCGAGAGCCCATATACAGTACATACGTACACAAGCCAAACTATCTGAAGCCATGCTCTGCTACAACCACAGAGACAGAGCCGTAGCTACCAACCCTGCAAGTTTTATTCAAATTACATAATACAACACCAGCGACGATTCTTAACGAAAGCCAGTATGTAACCCCTCATATGGCAAGTGGAACCTTGAGATAATCCAGCACGTAATGTCGTCCTTGTGAATATCATTCACTAGAAACTTGGTGAAACACGAACCACTTTGACTAGCACGCAACCCAAAGTTCCATTCATGAGTTAAAGATTGCAAACTTCCTGGATGAGGATGTGTTGACATAGGTATTAAAAAGCTCATGTTTTCCTAAGTTCCCGTAGGGACTTCTTGCAAGGGTCAAGCTTCTAGTTAGGGACTTCTTGCAAGGGTCAAGCTTCTGGTCTGAGATCTTTGTTAGAGGTCTTGATGTATGCCAAGCCTCTCGACCTGCTCCCTACCATCTTCAATTCTAGAGCTTCGGCCAAAAGGCTGAGGGCCTCACCTTCAACGTACACCGTTGGCCACCACACCACAGTACTGTACGACCTTAGTGCATCATATCCAAGCACCAACAGCAAATAGATGTGCAAACCTCACTAAACTCTAGGCTACTTCTGAAAGCGAGGCTCTAATGTGGACTTAACTAGCCTAAGCACCAACTATTGTTTTTGCTAATTGCCCTAATATTCTCTTAAGCACCAACTGTTGTGCAAGTGTAGTGTGTCAATTGGAAGGCCAAGGGAATATAAATATGCCCAAGGAAAGAACCTATGTCTTACTATCAATTATATCAACATTAATTCGTTCTCCAATCTGCACTGAAGTTATGCACGAAAGCTTTTTCATGCCAAAAACAAGTTGTTTCTAACCGCGGTTTTTCATGGCGGGCATTGTAACCGCCTCTATCGAAAGGTTGATATTATTGCAAACCTATTGATGCAGTTGCTTTTCTCACTTAATCAATCAAAAAAAACAAAAAGAAAACACCCATCTAAGGGCTCGTCGTTCCCATCCACGTCCACCCGCTGGGAAGGGAGGGGAGGGCCATGGGAGAGGAGGTTTGGGAGAGGGGTGCGGCTAGGAAAGAAACACGAGGGGAAGGAATGGAGGGGTGCAGCTACGAGAGTGAGGGTGAACCCTAAAGTCACACAACAAATTGATGTTGGTTGACTCATCTACTATTTACAAAATAAACATATGTTCTGGGTATTGGACATGCTCTTTTTCTACATGCCTCCATGCACTTTCATTG
>CM041633.1:50289162-50324632 GCA_023333625.1 Bothriochloa decipiens | reverse complement strand
GAAAACTTTCTCTATGAAAAGTGTTTGGTTTGATAAGCTGAACATTTTATAGATTGGAAGATTTTCAAGTTGTTTAGAAAAATAAAAAGTAATTTCAAATGTTTGCTTCTAGTGATTTGACCCTTTTTGCATTCTTTTTAAATTTGAATTCATATTTCAAAATCTAGGCAGAATTTGAAAATGTTTCTTAAATGAAAAGTGTAGCTCTTGAAAATTTATGCAAACTTTATTTTTGGAGATTTTCAAGTTTCTATATATTTTTGGGAGTAATTTACAATTTTCGACGAGTGGCAGTTCTATAATTTCTATGAACAGTAACCCCGCGCGAGTTCTGGTCCGTTTTTGCTGGTCCGATTTGCCAATCGTTATGATGGTAACACTTGTGTTCCTGGCCGCTGCCACCCACTGAGCTGCACCGAGCAAGCACAGAGCGAGCACCGAGGTCACCCACCGCTCGACGAACCACCAGAAGAGCTTGCCGCTTGCCGCACCGCCGCGTCGTCAGTAGGGGCTGGGATAAGGGAACCGAACACCACCGCCCTCGCCCAAGGCCGCCGCTCAGTCGCCGTGCACCATGCCGGAGGACGCGGCTCGGCGACGTGCACAGCGCCGCCAGGATCCGCCCACTCGCCGTCCGCGCCACCAGGATCCGCCCGCTCGTGGTCCACCGCTCCGCTAGGATCCGTCCACTCCTCGTCGCCGATGGGTATGAGGTTGGGGTCGGGCAGATGGGGATGGGGATCAGATGAGGTTGTGTTCACCGATATGGCAGAATTGGGGAATTATTTTGGTCAAGGCTTCGGCCCACTTCCAGACAGTAACATACGAGCAGGGCAATTTTCAACTAACTGATGCATGACGTCGCGAAACAGTCACAAAAAGTCACTAACTAGCGTCACAAAAGAGAAAACGATAATCATCTCCCCCTTCATACAATTTGTGACGATGTTGGGTAGCATTATGTGACACTAAATACCATGTCGTCATAAAATAATATGGCTATCTTGAATTTGTGACGCCACTGAATTGTGCGTCATATTATGGTACATTGTATGACAAAACTGTGACCTGTCATGAGGTATTTTGTCATAAAAAACAAGATTTCTTGTAGTGTTTGCACATTGGACAGTGTGTTGCTGTCTCATGGTCTCCCCTGAACAGGATGCACCCCTTCGGACAAGCTTGGATCCCCTCATACGGCATCTTAAGTGCACGAAGGAGCCTCTGTGACTCGTACGTGTTCTTCGGCAGGGTGTAAGGATCTAGAAGTAGTTTGCCAACAACTATCAACAAGAGATCGAAGCCGTCTCGACTAATGCCCAGTTGCAATTTCAATGATATTAGGCGTGAAATGGCATCTAGTTGTGAAACCATTGTCTTCTCATGAAGGGGCTTCTGTGCCGCCTCCATCATGGTGTAGAACGCCTTTGCGGTTTCCTCTGGATCTTCCTCCACCTCCATTCCTTCAATGAACCATGCATCATGAAAGTCTGCCATCATGTCTGCCATCCTGGCATCTGCATCATACTCCTCGAGGAGGGGTCTCACCACCTCCTCCCTAATACGATGGTGTTCACCATGGTGGATCCAGCGGGTATAGTTTGGAAAAAACCCGTTATTTTGAATATCTACTCCCACCTGACGCTTTCGTTTCTTTTTCTTGTTCTTACACTTGCTGCAGGGACATGGCATCTGACTCGACCCTTTAGCAGCTGGGCCAAATGCATGCTTTATGAAAGCCCATGTACATCCACTCACGGTCAGCCATCCTCTGTCATGCGCCAATGTAAGCAAGTAATAAAACCAGCATTTGCATCTACAAGGCATTCCTACCATCTAATAGGTGAAGGATAGGTCCTAATCCCACCCGAGGATGCATAGATGAGGTTAGCTTCCATGCTCTGCTCCTGTCCAAGACGGAATTTTGGCAGCACCTCTCCGCTGTTCTCCCGATACATGTCCCAGTGGGGAGAGTGTTTATCCGGAGAACAACGGGGAGGTGCTGCCAAAACTCCAACTCAGACGGGAGTGGAACATGGAAGCTAACTCATCTACGCATCTGCGGGCTGCCTAAAAAACATGGACAATCCAAAAGAGATATACCGTCGCAGATATGCACTGATCCGCATACCAACGACCACGTATCCCTTTTGGACGGGAGACACCTAACTCGGTTATGCGATCTACGTACGACAACGGTAAGGAAGAGAGGTGATTTATACCTAGGGTGGCAGTGCAGAGGCGAGTCGGTGCACAAACGTGATCAGGGTCGTCGAGGTGCTCCTGGTCCCCTCCGACATGTCCTGCTCTGCAAAACAAGAAACACATCACTATTAGTTGAAAAATTTGGCAGATTTTTCCTAGTACGGGGAGGTTTCCAAAACTTGCAAGAAAAGCCGGCACGAAGGCCGACGTCCACATTTGGGGCACGATGGCCCACCACATCCAAAAACCAGGCACGAAGGCCGTCAATGACGCATAAACGGCACGATGGCCAACAGCCGGAGCCTTACCTTCTCCTCTGGCGACGCCCGGGGACGATAGCGTGGACGAACGGCACGGACGGTCGTCGGACCGAGGTCCTACTCCTCCTCCACCTCCTCCTTCTTCTTCCTCCTTCTCCTTCCTTTCTTATTCTTCCTCCTTCCTCCCTTCTTCTTCTTCCTCTTTCTCCTTCTTCTTCCTCCTCCCCTTCTTCTTCTTCCTTTTTCTCCTTCTTCTTCCTCCTCCCATTCTTCTTCTTCCTCCTTTCTCCCTCCTCTTCCTCCTACCACCTACTGCTCCCTACTAGGCTGAGGGAGCAAGGCCGGCCGGGGGTGGCCGGGGGCGGCGCTGCGGGCCGGTGATCACATGTGGAGATGTCTGGGTTTTAGGCACCCGACGTCACAACTTGCTCAAAACTTTCTCAATTTTTTACCACAGCCTCCACATGCAATGACAACACACCTCGACACGTTTAGTCATTTTTGGATTTCGTTTGGATTTTGTATAATTTAAAAACACTTTTCTCGCACGTAACTCGTCATGTTACGACACCAACATGATCGTAACTTCATGCGAGGTCCTAGATACGGCCTCAACATACTCTGAACATCATGAATACCATTTTTTGAATGACCAAATTCCATTATTTTATGTACCTATAGTTTAAATTTTGAGTTGTTAAAAAATTTAAAGAAACAAAAATAATTAAAGAAATATAGCACAAAAAGTCAAAATGGTCCCAACTTTTGAAGTTGAGATGTATTTACTATATCAAGGCCCCACAAAAAAATGGGAAGAAAAAACAAAAAAAATTATGCTTTGCCAAGTGCCAGCGTCGGCACTCGGTAAAGAGGCCTTTGCCGAGTGCTGGCCGACGTGGCACTCGGCAAAGGCTGTCGCCCTGGCCGACCCTAAGCTCACCACGTTGCAGGCCTTTGCCGAGTTCCTGGCACTCGGCAAAGGTGGCTCCTTTGCTGAGTGCCTAATGGCAGGGCACTCGGCAAAGGGGACAGCCACGGATGCCGTTTGTCCAGGCCCCACTTTGCCGAGTGCCCCTCTTTGCCGAGCGCAAGACTCTCGGCAAAGAGCCCATTTGCCGAGTGCTTCGCTTTGCCGAGTGCGGGGGTCTGGCACTTGGCAAAGAGCCTCTTTGCCGAGTGCCCTTGTTTTGCCACTCGGCAAAGTTTGCGGCACTCGGTAAAGCCCCCGTTTCTCATAGTGTATTGTGCCACCCCTATAAATGGCTATAAATTCGCAGGGGAGGTTGATACTATCCACTTACCTTCATCGCATCTATAGTGTATTTAGAAGGAGTCATTTAGTTAAGGAACCGAGTTAGGGTTTGTTATGAAAGAAGAAAACAAATTCTATAAGGATTGACTAAGTTTTTTACAAGTCAAGTCTCGTGGGGGACTATAAACACTAGGAGATGTAATCATCACGATTAAGAAAGAAATAGTTGAAAGGCTTTTATCCCTCTCCTGTATCTCATGCCAATCTCTCTCTTTCCTAGCACCGTCGCTCCCTCCCTCTGCCCCGTGCGCCACTGCCCTCACCTCCCCTAATTAACCCTAGTGCCATCGCCTCCTACCGCCACCGTCATCCTTGCCCCTCGCCGCCGATCATCCATAATGTCACACTTGTTACAAATTTACTGCTATAAAATACTATTTCAAATTTATTTTTTAAATTATTTAAGGACTCCTTTTTTATTTTTAATCTCTTGTAAGTACCGGTGCCCTCCAACTAACTTCAAATTTGATTATTTCTTCCATAAATTTTACAAAATCATGCTCTATCAATTTATTGTGTTTTTATATATAGCTATTTTTAGTCATCTTTTTTTGAGACTTTTTGTTATCATTTGAAAGTTTGAATCAAAAAAATGTCAACTTGAAAGAATTTTAGCTGAAAAGCTCATCGACAACTAGCACTAGTCTTGCCAAGGAGAGCTAACACAACATGGAGGAGAGGAAATAGAGAGAATAGAAGCCTCCGGTAGGAGCTGAGGCCTCCTCTACCGTGGTGCCCGCAAGAATGTCACAACGCCGACGACGCCACTACCACTGGCTCTAGAAAACTAGAGCTAGGTTTTTACCCAGAGGAAAGGGACCAAACTACAGTCAAACAGTGTGGGGAGCCTACAAATCAACGCCTCCAAGGAGGGAAATGGTGCCTAGGAGCATCTCTGTCGACCACACAGACATGGTCGTGCATGACTTTCGCATTAGCCCCCCCAAAAAACCCGCAAACTATAGTCGGTTGCCTTGGAAACTAAGATCCTTTTAGGGTTTAGGGTTTAGGGTGAATCTCCCGTGCTCATCAGCTGGGCCAGCCATACCGAGTGCTGGCACGGCAAGGAGGCTATGGCCACCGTGGTTTCCCATGAAGCCGGCCATCACACGAGGATGGCCAGCCATCTAGTTGCTCAGGTCCAGGGGCACCCGCCACACTTGCTCACCGCGCCGTGGGCGGGAAGGGGACCGGATCCGGTCTCCAATGCGACCCGAGGCATTGAAGCTTGCCATAGCACCACGTGGGTCCAGGGGCAAGAGGCATGGATCCGCCCCACCCTCCACACCTACCATGCTCACTGCCAGTTGCCACTAGTGAGCTGCCGCCACAGTCAGAGCGGCCACCGCGTGTTGAGCCACCGGACCACCATATCTGGTGCAGGGCAGCTAGATTCGGGCACAGGGGGCGTGGATCTGCCCCCTCGCCGGCCATCTCATCCATCACTGGTGCTCACTTTATTCACAAAGAAGACAACATGGCGAGGAGTGAGGGTGGATGTAACGTCCCGCCTCCTCGAGGCCGGGCCCATTTACATCCGGCCGCTTATCTAGGACATAGACTGCCTTCATAGACCAAAACTAGTCTTTTCTGTGTACTTTATCCTCACTCGTGCGTACCCAGGAAGACTTCCCGGTTGGTCACCCATCCCTAAATTACTCTAGGCCAAGCACACTTAACTTCAGAGTTCTTTAGTGATGAGCTTCCGAAAAATAAGTTGCAACTTGTTGGTATGAGTATCCTATTAATCCTATTAAGTTCTGGGCCAGTGTGTTACATACTCACCCCCTTAGGAGACCGGCGTCCTCTTCGGTCAACCCCAGGCCAGGAACGTCCCCTCTTGGCCATGTCCGTGTGTCCAGTGCCAGCGCATGTGTCATGCTGTGCGACTACTCCGGATCCACACCAGCCATGCACACCATGCCTGCGTAACTGACATACGCGCCCATGAAACCGCAAGGGTCGGCTCTGATACCATTTGTAACGTCCCGCCTCCTCGAGGCCGGGCCCGTTTACATCCGGCCGCTTATCTAGGACATAGACTGCCCTCACAGACTAACACTAGTCTTTTTTGCGCACTTTGTCCTCACTCGTGCGCACCCGAGAAGACTTTTCGGTTGGTCACCGATCCCTAAATTGCTCCGGACCAAGCACGCTTAACCTCAGAGTTCTTTAGTGATGAGCTTCTGAAAAAGAAGTTGCAACTTATTGGTATGAGTATCCTATTAATCCTATTAAGTCCTGGGCCGGGGTGTTACAGTGGAGATGTCAAGGTGGAGAGCCTTGCTGCTGCCATCACAAGTAGCCATGTGGGCAGCCCCTCAGGCTACGGTGAGGGCGAGTGGAGGAGGGGAGGGTGGAGGTTCTACTCGTCACTACTTGTGATCACCACTTTGTCATGAGAAAATGGTTATTATAGGACTCCAATCGTTGTGGCTTCTCCTAAATAGGACTCCTAACATTCGCTTCTTCGAAATAGGACTCCAATCAATTATCACAAGCTATAATGGGTACTACATTTAACAATTTTTCTTATCTCCCAAATACATGTATTTTCTAATAATGCCTGTATTGCCCTTCTGTATTATTCACTAGGTCGACCCATCGTCTCTCTCATCGCATACGTCGGTCTTTTCATCTACCCGCCGCCCCTTCCCTTGTTCACGCAGCGCCGCTGTTCACCCTCCTCCTCCACGCATCCACCTCTCACTCCTCCACCCATTGGATGGAGGAGAACCACCGCCGCCTATGGCCTTTGACGCAGGGAGGACCAACGAAGATGGTGGCCGGGCGGCCACGCCTCCAGGCGGTCTGGACGCGGCCCCTGATGGGCAGGATCCATCGGCGGTCGCCTTAGGGCTGGCCTCGATGGGCGCTGGACAAATGGGCATGGCCGGCCTTGGTGGAGATGACCATGTGCTGGATGCCCTAGGCATGGAGATGGCACCCAATGCCCTGGCCGTAGATGTTGTAGCCTGTGCACGACAACTGCTGCCTACTATTCCTCATCCGGCAATAGAGTACAACGTTGCTGTTCTTCAAGTGGAAATGTATAAATTGATGCACTTGATCTCTTTTAGTTCATACCATTCATACCAGCACAAGTACTCTAGAAAGTAAGGAATATTGACACCTTTACTGTACACAACAATTGTTTGATATATTCATCTAATTGCCATTCGAATTTATGTGCAGCAAGCTAGCGATGTTATTTGGAGAGGGCACATCTTCACAGACTGACAACAGTAGCCCCGTGAGGATGCCTACCCCGGTGCCACCAAAAAAGTTGACTCCAAAAAGTAGGAAGCTAAACCTTGGATGATGGAGCATTTTAGTTGAGATGAGATGTAAACTCATGAATTATTTCCTATGACTTTGACCTTGTTTGGAACTAAATTGTCTTATGAGATGAACTTGTATTTGCTAGAATCTTATTTCGAGAACTTTGTAATTGTTAGAATCATATTTGTGCTAAAATTCATGGTCTTATGCCAAGAACTTTTGCAAAAAGTATTGTACATTCTGAATGCCATGGCCAGGCGGCGGCCAGCCAGCCCAGGCCAGGTCAAGGCTGGCAGGGCAGGCAGCATCCAGTCAGCCAGGCCAGGGAGCGCCCAGCCAGCCAGACCAGGGAGCATAAACAAAGGAATTTCTCTGCTGGTTCTGCTTGTTAATCTGGCACATAAACAAAGAGGAATTTCTCTGCTGGTTCTGGTCATTGACACTTCTTTAGCTAAAATCATTTGATATTTCAAAATCTTGTTAATCTGGCACATAAACAAAGAGGACTACTGGTTCTGCTTGTTGTTTCCTGGTGGCAATCAATCATACGTCATGCACAGAACAGGTGCCCTGTCAGTTCTCTGCATGTCATTTCTCTTTTGAAATCTGAACTTTGTAGGGAGAAAGGGCCCACAAGGCCAGGGGTGGCCTTTGCATCGATTGGTGGTGCCTCAAGACGAATCCCCTCGTGTGCATGACCTCAGTTTGGTTTGAAGACGCCGCTGCTCCACCTCCTCTCCTCCTCCTTATCCTCCTCCTCATCTCCTCCATCTTCTTCTCCTCTCCCTCGGCAGCCACCGCAGGCAAGGTGACGGAGCTTCTGACGTATCCAATCGGCGCATGGCGGACAAGGAGGTAAGAGGAGAGCACCACTCAATGATATGAATCCTAACGCTAGCTCGTTTTGTGTCCTGTCCTTGCTGTTAGTCTCACAGTTTTAATTTGCTTGCGTGATGGGTCTTGTTAGAGCATGTGTTAGACCGTCCGTCTCCAGTGGTTGAAACGACCTGATAGATTTATGGTCTATGTGTTGTAATTGTATTGACCTTAACAAGAACTATCGTAAAATATCACTTCCCCCATGGCCTACCTTACTTCTCATAGCACTGCGTTTACAACCATCTATCTAATTCTTGTATCGGATCGCACAGATCACCATGGTCCTCAAGGTTGAGCTTGAATGCGAGAGATGCAACAAGAAGATCAGAAGACTCCTCCAGAAGATTAAAGGTACAAAGTATTGTATTTAAGTGTATAACCCTCGTCACCATTCAGATTGTTGGGCTTAGTTACCTGTCAGTAGCTTTTACAACTATTTAGCAGTTAGATCTGTGCTGATGATCATTGCTGATTGTGATTTGACTGGGTTGCGCAGACAAGATGAACATCAATACTATCTCGTTTGATGAAAAGAGGAATCTCGTGACCATCTCTGGCCCGTTGGACGCCGAGAAGGTCCGTCGGAAACTCTGCTGCGAGGCTGGCCGGATCATCAAGGGTATAGACGTCAAAGCGTCTGAGAAGGAGACCGAGGAGAAGGACGACGGAGGCATGGAAACGGAGCATGAAATTGTGGAGGATGAAAGAAAGGCTCCGGTGCCCGTGGTCAGCCTCCGGCCGCTGCTGGAAAAGATGTTGGAGCACCCCAAGGCCAGGACCAAGCCCGCCCCCTGCACCTGCTGCTGCGGCTGCAGCTGTGGCAAGCGGACCACGCCGCCGCCAGCAGCGCAGGTCGTCGTGGCCGCGCCATCGGTCTGGCCCGTGCCAACCGGCTCCGTCTCCATCCATGGCCACGAGGAGCCGTCGTCGTACTATGGAATACCGGTGTACAGCATCGAGGGGTGGTAATAATGAGGTGGCGACGGGCGGCTGCCGCACTACCACCACCAACAGCCGCAGCGGTGGTGTGAACAGGACCCCTGACGGCGATGGCCATGGGCCATGGACAGTGACACTATACCATATGGTCAGTGCTGAATAGAAAGCAAAAAAAACGGAGCGATCAGAAACTCTTATATATTTAATTATATATGTGTTGTCGCGTGTGGTGCTTAAGCATATCTGCCGTTTTTAAGTTGCTTGTTCCTTACCCCACAATGATGATATATAGGGAGAGTATACTCTGTAGCTATTTCTATTTACGATAATTTTATACGCTGATTTACGATAATATCAATACATATTTACGATAATTGAGTTACTATAACATATAAGGATATTTAGCATAATGTTATAGTAAACCACAAAGGAAGGAGTTACTATAATCTCGTAAATTGAAATAGTAATTATTATAACTTAAAGTGGCTACAGAATAAGATATTTTGTAGCCAGTTGTAAAATAACAGTTCTATATATATATATACACACATATATATATATTTTTGAGAATCAAGAAAGATGAGATAAATGCTAGCTATTCCTTTTTCATATTTCTGCAGCTGAACCCACAATATTCCTTACTTTCAATAATTTTGGCACGTCTCCATCTGACCCCAGGCCAGATTAAAGAAACGAAAGCCCATCCCGTGAAGATGTTCGAAGGCCTAAAAAAAAAAATTGGGTTTGGCCTCAGCCTCACAAAAAGTACAGGTTGTTGCGGCCGAGCAAGAAAAGAATGTGGACAGCAAGTAATACGTGGGCCGGTGTATTACATTTTTAATTTTTGCCATATAGGTAGAGATTGCCATTTCCTTGGCCAAGCTTATTCTCGCTTTGTGTCTCCTATCTTAGAATAAAACACATAAAAGGACTGAAAAGTGGAAAGCATGATTGCTATAGAGATGATATACCTTTACCATCTTGGGATGAAAAAAAATAATGTCGCGGTGTGATATACGACGATAGAAGTGAGGATCTAAACACACATACACACATTCATGCACACATAGAGTTCTAATATATAATCAGGAAAATTGATTCTTTTTTTTTTTGCCGGTTTTTGAGCAATTTGTATCGAAAGGCAGCTGGGTACTGCTTGTAGAAATTCATTTACATTGGCAGTTGACCGTACATCAGGCAAATTGATTCTTTTCATACTAGTACGCGGTCCAAATTTGTCACCGGTAAAAATAAATCATAGTTTTACTTCATTAAAAATCAATTGTAGGCACGGGTGCAGTTAAAGCTCGCCATCATACATAGTTAATATCATGTCAATGTCCTTTGCTCTCTCTACTGGTGCTCCCCTTCTAGGTACGGTCATCACAGTCCCACAGTTACCCCTGCTTTGACTCGAGCACACAATTATCGTGAAGGATGCAAATTGCGTTCCAGCAATAATAGTTCCAGATGTATACGGTCATCATATCTCATACGATCCCTATGGAGGTAGGGAAAATTCAATATTATCATTGCACTCAAATGGTTTGTTACATTACTCATACATTTTAGCTGATTTTGTGGGAAATGCCAGATATGTTTTTTTATGAAAAAATGCCAGATATGTGTTACTGAAAATGTTGAATTAGTTATGTTATACGAAATGGATGGCGGTAAACCTGAAAACTGTGATATGAGAAACATATTAGTCTTGCAGCCTGCAATAATGTTGGTCCCGAACTTTATTAAGTTTGAGACCTGTGTATTCAGCAGTATTTAACTATCTTGCGTGCGAAAAGTGCAGCACTGTAGTTCATCCTTCTTCGTCAACGCCAAGCATTCAAGCAATACATAGGGAGCACGATGGCGTCCGTGCCCGTTACATGGGCTAGCTCGAAAGGAGATGTAATGCGTAAATGGGCTCCAGATCGACGTATTCAAATGCAATCTGGCCCAAAGACTTGAGGGTCGGGCTTCCTCCGCTTCCCGCCATCAGCTTGGACTCCGGCTTCAGTACATGTTGCGATGCTGAGCTCGATTCAGAAAGTGCAGGTTCAGTAACCTCCAGCCAGTGCATCGCCGTCGGCGACAGGCAGCGTGGAGCCAGAATGGGACGTCAGGCCATCGCCGCAGCACGCTTTCACCGAATTGATCGAGCTGGCTACTTCCTTTTATGGTAGCTGGTAGTTGTTCTCGTAGCCTCGTAGGAGAATGGAGTAGGACTGATAATGTTGGAAGGCCTGAAACAGACCAGGCCAAGCAAAAATTACATATATTTTGCTCGATATATTTTAAATTAAAACCAGAATGTGGCAGCTGAGCCAGATCTTGATATCTATATCCTGACTGCCAGTAATATAGTTCAGCCTGGGCACCAAATTTTAGCCATGATAGAGATTGGGCCGTTCCATGACCAACTGAGAAAATGGTCATATATGCCCCATTGTCCATTGATTTGAAAAAAAAAAATGGAATCTCTTCATGTATCTTCTTTCATGCAAAGAACAACGAAAGCTGGAAAGTTTTTGGATTTGTACAATGTCGTATCATTAACATTCTAGGAGTAACATTGATAGTGATACGTGAGTATGGAAGTCCGGACATAAACACACGATATTGACGATGCACACATACAATTCAAATGTGTACTCAAAAGAGATGAACACCCTTTCATTCCACGTTTGTTCTTCCACATGTAAACATAGTAAACCTTGGCTTATATATATAGTCCACTCTGTATAAATTAAATGTTCCTAGACCACCATCGCTTTGTCCCATCTATACCAAAAATGCTACTAGCTTAATGGTCCAAATTCAAACCTAGTTGAGCAGTTGGAGGAAACCAACATACTTGTTCTTTCCATGCAGATATAGTGTGCGTTCCAACCTGCTCTTCCGAGTGTGAAACTTAGCCTCTTTCCATGCAGTTATATTGTGCGTTTCAACATGCTCGATCTTCTGTCAAGTTCGAGCCATGTGTTTCTAGCTGATAATTTTATAAAACAATTCAACGAAAACAACATCCAAGAATAGTTCAATGATATATATTTCTTTACAGTCCATCACATACTATTGTGCTTTTGACTTACAAAATAGTGACAATGATTGATACTCTAATCATTTATATCTCCGTTTCGGGAGTACAGTTAATCCTCCTAACAACGTTTCCACAATTTTAACTATATTTGTTCCATATTTTAGAACTCTACTGACAACTTTGCATATAGAAAATTCAACTAGGGTTGACACCACTAGATCTGCAGCATAGATATTCAACTAGCATCACTATCACGATCGAACTCCGTTACGCTCTTAGGGTCATGACCTTCAAAGATAGATGGCAGTCCCAGCGTAGAAAATGAAATCAACGCCAAATCAATTCGATTAGGGAAGAGAGGGGAATCTACTGGAGAGGGGCTTCAATTTTGGGCCCGAACAGCTAGCCGTTAGGGGGCTAGCGCCTATACTGCCACCCAGGGTGCACGCTACCACCTAGGGTGCGAGCCGGCACCTTAGCATCAGGCTACCTTAGCCGAGCAATGGCTGTCTTGGTCGATGAAAAGAGAGGCCTTTCCATATTATAGTGAAGCCGCCTATCCTCACAAGTGCTACATTCAACATTTCGGGCACGAGCTGACTTGAGCACCTGGCGGATTTTTTAAAAAATTAATCTTTTTTTAAACAATATTTTTAAAAAAAACCGCCTAGAAAAATATTTGCACACTATATCCCCTTTGGTCGTGCCGAAACATTTGGCGCGACAAAAGCATTGTGTCGCGCCAAATATTTTGGCGCGACCAAAGGGGATACTGTGGCAAGGGAGTTGACCGGGGCCACCGTGGGTCCTATCCCGTCGCGCCACATGCATTGGCGTGACATGCTTGTCGCGCCAAATGGTTTGGCGCGACAGGGTGGTACTCCTTTAAACATGCAAACCTTGCATGTTGCTGGTGTCTGAGAAAGCATGCAACTGTAGCCTGTGTACCAGAAGGACGGGCCCATTCAGCAAAATTATACGTTTCGCCAAATCTTAAGCTAAGGAATAATAAACCAAAAATTTACTATGATTAGAAGCTAGAAGCTTTAATTTGGCCAAGTCCTAAATTTTACTATGGTCTAGGAGCCTAAATTTTACTATGGTTTAGTCGTTTCACCGTATAACATGGTTTCACCGTATAACATGGTTTCGACACTAGCCGAATGCTTTGATTTGTGCCAAAATAATCAGGCTCAGCTATCAGCGATCGATGAGCATGGTGCTAGAACATGCTCAGCAGTCAGCATGCGGATAGTACACGATAGGAGATATACTGAGACTCGGGATTATTAAGGTTGTCCTTTTTGCGTGTGTACCTGGTACATATGAACATTGTAAAAAAGAGATGGCAACCGTGACTGCTTGTCACATCTACGTGTTAATCAATATATAATCAATACATTCTCGACATACAAGGCATTCGGTTGAGGTAATTTTTAATCTACAACAACCCTAACAAACATATCTACTCTACAACTGAGTGCCCAACTACTCGGTGTACGCCGCCAGGTCATTGCCTTGCCACACATGCGTTACACGGTTACAAGATTTGTTACATCATGATGTTTAACACCCCTACTCAATCTATGCTTGTCTTCTCAACAAGGTTTAGATTGTCCTTGAATTCTTCAAACTTTCTCTGTGGTAGACCCTTGGTGAACCCATCAGCAATTTGATCATTGGTTGGAACAAACCTGATATCCAATTGCTTCCTTGCAACCCTCTCTCTAACAAAATGGAAGTCAATTTCAATATGTTTAGCCCTGGCATTAAACATTGGATTAGCCCACAAATATGTAGCCCCTAAGTTATCACACCAGAGTCACGGCTTAACTCTCAACTTAACTCCAAGTTCACCAAGTAACTGCTCTAACCACATCATCTCAGCTGTAGTGGTCGCCATAGACTTATACTCAGCCTCTATACCAGAACGAGACACCGTAGGCTGTTTTCTAGCACTCCATGAGATCAGATTAGTCCCAAGAAAGACTACAAAGACACCTGTAGATCTTCGATCATCTCTGAAACCTGCCCAATCTGCATCAAAAAATCCATTAAGAACCAACGGTGATTGCTAATGAATCAACAGCCCGCTGTCCCCTGAATACTTCAAGTATCTCATAATTCTTTTCATGGCGGTCCAATGATCTGTAGTCGGTGCATGCAAGTATTGACACATTGTATTTACTGCAAATGTTAGATCAGGCCGTGTGAGAGTTATATATTGAAGTGCACCAACTATACTTCTATATCTAGTGCTATCTTGAGACCCGAGTGGATCACCATGATATTGTGACAATCTTTCGGTTGATGCCATGGGTGTAGGAACCGGCCTACAATTAGCCATACCAACTCTCAAAAGAATATCTTTAGCATATTTCTTCTGTGTCAGCAACAAATCACCACTTGGCTTCTTCTCAACCTCTATGCCCAAGAAATAATGCAAGTCTCCTAGATCTTTAAATGCAAAATCTTTCTTGAGAGCCTGTAACAAGATATTGACAGCATCTTGGGATGAGCTTGTGAGAATTATATCATGTACATAAATCAACATATAAATCTCAACACTTCCCTTCTTATAAATAAAGAGTGACATGTCAGATTTTAAAGGAACAAACCCAAGACTGATCAGCTTAGCACTCAATCTTGAATACCAGGCTCTAGGAGCTTGCTTCAACCCATAAATGGCCTTCTCAAGTTTATAAACAAAAGAAGGATACCTAGAATCTTCAAACCCCGGTGGGTGTTTCATGTAAACCTCTCTTCCAGAATATCATGAAGAAAAGCATTTTGAACATCTAGTTGTCTCAGGCACCATCCTCTTGTCACAGCTAGAGATGGGACCAATCTGATAGTAGCAATTTTGACTACTGGATGAAAGGTGTCCTCATAGTCTATACCATACCGTTGCTTAAATCCTTTGGCAACTAGTCTAGCTTTGTATCGATCAATCTCTCCATCAGCTCTCCTTTTGCTCTTGAAGACCCACTTGCATTCTTTTAGATTTCTGTTGCGAGATGGTGAAACCGAAGTCCATGTGCCATTCTTTTGCAAAGCATCAAATTCCTCTTGCATAGCCCTTCTCCACTTGGATTACTTCAGTGCTTCTACCACCAAATCAGGCTCCCCTGATGTGGTCAAGTTTGCATATCTGATGTGCCATCATGTAAATTTTGGGCTTAACAATCCCACTCTGAAGACATGTATGAGGTCTTGAAGAAATCCGATTAGCGGCCATTGGATCATGTACCACATCAGACCCTTCTGTAGCCACACCAGATCGCGGTGTAGCCATAGAAGATATGGTCGAGTCTGCATTGAGTCTGGTGGGAACCAGTTGGGATCCCAGAGGCGCTTCTGTCCCCCCCCACGCCGCGAGCCATGAGATGCTCCGGCGTTCTCCGACATAGGCGCAGCGTGAACAGGAGTTGACGCAGGGGGTCAGCTTCGTGACTAGCGCCCATATCATCTGCGGCATCCAGATCTGTAGCTTCTGCTGGATTTCCTTCATCTATTATTTCATGCACTTCCTGCACACCATCTGATTCCTGCACTTCACGAGAATTTCTTGACACAGCTGGGTTAGTAATATTAGGCACATGACACATTACATCCCCATAGATAGATGAAGCAAAATTTTCGGGTAAAAGAGAGATCTCATGCCGTAACCGTGCTCTGGAATTTTGATGCAAGGTGGAAAACGGGAAGACGGTCTCATCAAAAACCACATCTCATGAAACATAGACACAACCAGTGCTCGGTTCTAGACACTTAAACCCCTTGTGGAATGAACTATACCCTAAGAAAACACATTGAGTGGAGCGGAAGGCTAATTTTCTCGTGTTGTAGGGTCTCAGATTCGGCTAACAAGCACACCCAAACACACGAAGGTAATTGTAGTGGGGTTTTTCCTTTAGAAGAGGTTCTACTAGAGTTTTATTGTCTATGACCTTGGATGGCAGGATGTTGATAAGATAGGTGACAGTAAGGAAGGCTTGATCCCAATATTTGTGAGGCATTGATGCTTCGGCAAGGAAAGACAAGCCTACTTCTACTATGTGGTGATGCTTCCTCTTGGCTCTACCATTCTGCTGGTGTGTATGAGGACAGGAAACTCGGTGAGATATGCTAAGTAGTTGAAAGAAGGAGATCAACTTCTCATACTCGCCTCCCCAATCCGTTTGAACATGGATGATTTTCTTATTGAATTTTCGTTCAACCATGTTTTGGAAGTTCTTAAAGACTTGAAAAACTTTAGATTTATGTTTAAGGAGGTATATCCACGTGTATTCGCTGAAACCATCGATAAAAGAAACATAGAAGGCATGATTACTAACAAAAACAGGAGTTGGACCCCACACATCCAAATGAATTAACTCCAGAGGAGCACAAGCTTTATTGACCGACCTAGAATAGGGAAATTGATGACTCTTTGCTCTTTGGCAAGAGTCACAGACTAAATCCCTATCATGATCACTTGAATGAGGAAGCAAATCGGTTCTAATAATTTTTTCAACAATGGGAAAGGATGCATGACGCGAACGACTATGCCATATTCATGTAGAAGGACAACCGACGTGACAAGCTTGCTTTTGGTGATGTGCTCCTGCATCTTGGGGCCTCACAAGATAGAGACCTCCTTCACACTTGGCGCGATGAAGAGTTCTCTTCGTGGCCTGATCCGTAATAACAAAATAATGTGGATGAAATTCAACATAGATATTGTTGTCAGACGTGAGTCGATGGACAGAAACAAGATTCATATTAGCACTAGCAACATGAAGGACATTTTGTAGGCGAAGAGGTTTATATGGGGTATGTAAAGTGGCATGGCCAATGTTATCAATTTTCATACCTGATCCACTTGCTGTGTGGACTTGATCAACACCCTTATACTTGTCCTTGACGCTCGGCTTCTCTAGTTTAGCGGTGATGTGATCAATGGCACCGCTATCAGCGTACCAGTTCGTGTCAACTCTGTAGCTGGTCGATGCTGCACCAGTAGTCTTCAAGTTGGGCTGGTAGTCCTATTTAAACCGGTACCAACAATCGATGGCCTCATGGCCCTTCTTCTTGCATAATTGACAGGTCGGCTTAGAAGCCGCCTGCCCACATGTCTTCTGTGGTGGAGGGTTGGTGTTCTCACATCCACGACCACCAGGATTGTCATGTCTGCGACGACAAGAACCCCCGCGACCACGTGCAGCGGTGTTCACTGATGAGTTTTCGCCGGCGTTGTAGTTCCCCTGCAGCATCTATAGCCTCATGTCATACGCCAGGATCTGAGCGTATAAATTGCTCAGGGTGATCGGCTCTGTGCGCCCTAGAACGGAGGACACGAGCAGGTTTTAGTCGAAGTCGAGGCCAGCAAGGATAAACGTCATGAGTTCATCATCTCCGACAGGCTTTCCAGCAGGAGCGAGTTCATCGCCGATGGATTTCACCTTAGCGTAGTAGGCAGCAGCAGATTGGCTGCCCTTCTTGCAGTTTGCAAGTTGCATCTGCTGATTGGTCACACGCGCCTGTGACTGCATCGAGAACATGTTCTCGAGCATGGTCCAGACAGCCGCAATGGTGGTCTTTGTTGCCACCTAACCTAGCACCTCCCTTGAGAGGGAGTTGTTGATGTGGGCGAGGAGACGCTTGTCATCCTTGACACACTTCTCATAGTCGAGGTTGATGGCAGTGAACTTCTTGGTCCTGTCCTCCTCCTTGGCAAGCTCGATGGTCATCGTCGGTGTAGGTTTGGATCCATCTAGATCTCCTTCACACTATGCCGCATGTATGCCCAGCATGATCTGCGCCTTCCATAGGAGAAAGTTGTCGCGCGTGAGTTTCTCGGAGATGGTGGGACCAAACGGTGAATGGTGGGAGTGGGTCGAGGAGGATTACGACGATGAAGCCATGGCTAGATGATCTTACGAAGATGGCAACCGTGACTGCCTAGCTTGGCTTGTCACGTCTACGTGTTAATCATTATATAGTCAATACATTCTTGACATACAAGGCATTCGGTTGAGGTAATTTTGTTACATATCTACTCTACAACCGAATGCCCAACTACTCGGTGTACGCCGCCAGGTCATTGCCTTAGCACACATGCGTTACACGGTTACAAGATTTGTTACATCATATTTTTTAACAAACATGTCTCCTTCCTGTAGTGCCAAGGCGATCTTCGATAGGAGAAAACTTGTTTCCATGGAGGAGGAGGAGGAGAAGGGGGAGAAAGCGGGTTGCGATGCCATGGCAGTGAGCTGTGTTTTTTATTTCGGCTAAAAACCGGTGAAAACTGGTCAATACCGCCGGTGAGATTGGATCCTCTGCTCAAGAAAGAAGGAGGTGTAGGTATGGCAAGAAGACAATGAAAATCGTCTGATACAAAGAAAGAGTAGAGAGGGTAGCCCCAAGGACTCCGCCGGCCGCACCCAGTCAATAGCCATGGTGGCGTGCCGGCCCGTGGATATTTAGCCACTTGGTCAATGGTTTATTGCTCCCATGGACAACTTGTTGCGCTCGCTCAATGAGGAGTTGATGACAGAGAGCCTGAGAGAGTAGCTTAATTAAATTCAACTGAGCACGCAAAAGCACTGCGCAACCAATGAGAATGGCGGGTTTGGTGGCAAAATCCCACGGTCCCACTGGCAACTTCACATCCAGTCAACTTTTACAGCCTAGGACGCGCTCGTTAGGGCATATATGCAACGTGTCGTTTCTATTCTCTATACGGGGTAAAATATACAACTTCTCATCCATTCAACTATATACCGCGTTCGGGTCTTGTATATTTTACAAAAAGAAGTTGTTCCTAAAGAGACGAGCTCTCCTTTGCAAGATGATGAGCGTGGCTCATGGTCAGAGGACCTCTCGTCCATCTAGAGGCGCCATCTCTACGTATGGATGAAAACAAATCCGATACAACTGGATATCACTGATATTATATTTGTTTTTCTAATTTTTGTTTGGATTTCTAATTTGAATACATATAGTTTAAACCATATCGGCTAGGGTACGAATGTATACCGATATTATAAATATGTGATTTTAATATTTGGATATGGATACCGTATCCGATGTTGAATATGCGTAAAATCCCTTTAGACGGATTCGGTACTGAATCAAAATATACGTTCAAAAAATATCCATACCGTTTTCATCACTGTCTCTAGGTCAGATGGTGGAGCTTGGGCCGCACTAGTCCAGCGTCTTCCTCATTTCATTATTCAGACCAGCATGGTAGGCACCTTCTCTTTTTTTTTCAGATTGGCACCCTTCTTTTCTAGTTATAAGAGGAAAAAAGTTTAATCCTTATTATGTATGGCTGTTCTAAGTCAAATTATTTAAAATTTGATCAACTATATAGAAAAAAAAAGCACCAATATTTGTAACATCAGATTAGCTTTTATTTCTCGCACATACATCCCAAAAATTACTACATTAGTCGTTGAAATACAAATGATATAAATAAATATTGTTTTAGAGGGGAATAAACACAAAATTTAATTAGAGATCCTCCATTGTCCATTGGGCTCAAATCCATCCCTGAGCGCAACTCAATCCCTCTACTAGAAAGGCGCGGCAAGGCCGCGCCATTTATTTGATGGAGCCAGTGTCAGTATTGTGATATGTATATATACGAATATACATAGAATATATATAATAAAGGTGAATAAAGATATCCATATATTTGAGAATTAGATATACATATAAAGATGAATCTTCATTGACGTCAACCGGAGTATAGGACCCTTTTTAGGGGTTGCAACTTTTGCATGGATCTTGTTTTTGTCTAGAGAATATATTTGCTTTTGTCTTTTACAAGTTTGTTGTCAGATTGTTATGCTCTTTTCTATAATAAATAGTAAGAGAAAATCAAGAGATAATGTTACAACATGATATTAATAATATAAAGCAGAGTCTATGGTGCATATGCATATCTTTAAAAACTATAAATGATTAGGAGATGTTATACACGAATTATTTATAACTAGCAAATATGCTCGTGCGTTGCAACAGGACAAAAGAACTATTAAAATTTATTTAAAATGATAACATGAATGATAACTTAAGTTTTATATTTTTATGCTTTATTTTATGATGATTATCATATTTATAATATACGTTAATGCTCACAATAAATAACAATGGCATATTAAACTTGCATCGAATTAACATACTTTGGTATATTTTTTCTTTTCCTTGCAAAGTGTATAGTTATTTAGATATAAATAAATATATTATAACTTTGTAGCTTTTTCATGGATATCAACCTTTGTAGCTTTTTTACGCATCGTCATACCAACTTTCGTAACTGCATTAGGATTGTTCTGTCCACCGATAATTATAACAGTATTTTTTTTCACATAGTAGCTCTTGTCAAGAACCACAAGCTACCGAACATTTCGGTTCATGAAATAATTAGTTGTACAATTGACTAATCCATATTTAAATACCAACAAATTATTTAAATACAATTGACATAGATGTTGTAAATCTTTCTCGTCAAAATTTTAATAAAAAAGTCAAAAATTATATACTGCCACTTTTCGGTTCATGAAATAATTTGTTGTGCCGTTAACTAATCCATATTTGATTTTTAAACAAAACTAAACTGGTGGTGTAAATCTTTCTCCTCAAAATTTAATACAAAAATAAACATAATAATTATTGAAAAGTAGGGATTATGAACCGAGCCTTGTCTTGGGTAGGAATTAGACAACGGAAAGTCCGTGAAGACTTGGGGGGACAATGATCAAGAGGACATCCTGTACATATTAAAACCATATGCATGCAACCTATATAAGAATGATTAACACACCTATAGACAAAAACATAACCTAATTATATTCACAACACATATGGATGGATCATATTTTTTGTGAAACTAATAAAATTGGTTTGATATTTTTTTGATTTTTCTCTGATTTTTTGGTGAATTTTATAATATTTTAACATTTTGCATCTGGAACCCTAACCTATTTTAAAAATTATTAAAGCTCTTCCACTTTTTTCTCTTTCTTGTATTGTTTTTATTTAAAACCTTATATTTTTTATTCTATTCCCAATCTAATCTCTGTAGCACTACCATACTGGAGTTGGAGTCGGAGAGGTGACGGGGCAGAGCGGCTGGAGGGGCGGACAAAATTTTTCTGAATCAGGGAGCGGACAGATTATTAGGTGAAAATTTTGGTGTTTTATTATTATTATGGTTTTCTAACCGTAAACGTATAGGACACGGAGAGGTGAAAGAAAAAAGAGGTGGAAAAATTTTGCCTCTTTACAGATAGGTATAGATATTGATTTTTTTATCAGGACAGAATTTATTAGGATTATATGACAATGTGAGTTCCATGTCCATTGGGGCTATTAGCTGGCTGTATTCTGTATTTTTAAGACAGGAGAAGATGAGGATGAGAATGCGCTGCTGCTATATGCACCGAAGATAATGAAAATAAATTAATTATTAACTTACAGTCCGGGACGAAGAGTCTTGACTTGATTTTGATGTCAGTGTTCACCAGTGATGGTTTCCAACAGCGAAGATGGGGTTTGATGGGTAATGGACGGCAGTAAAAATTTGTACATGTAAAAGCTCTCGAACGATCCGGAAAGATGATCTACTATTGTTTTTGGCAAGGTAAGAAGCAAGAACGTGGCATGATTAAAAGCTAGAAACGTGGCCATTTCAACAGCTTCATACGTGGCAAGACAGGAAGCAAGCTGCGATGGAGCAAGTAAAGATTTCTCTCTTCAACATGTTTCCTCTTCCTTGAAACGAAGCAGCCCAGTTGTCAAATAAAAAACGAAGCAGCCCATTCACTTCATTCATGTGATTGCGGTCGAGCCCGCAGTTCCCTCACTACTGGGTCCGAACCACTGCCGATCTTCCCATTTCAGCTCAAAAGCCTTCCAATGGCCCACTATATCCAATCGATTGAACGCGTGTAAGACGCAACTTGCAGTTAACTTTCTAGAACGACTTCCGAACTGCTGCTGGTACCCATGAACAATGTAGGTTTGGGATTTCACCATGTTCTTATGAGGCGAGGACCAGTTGACGGCGGAGCAAGGATTTGAATATATGGCGAGTTGTTTAAAACGAGAACAACCTTACAGGATGAATTACATATACAATTAAAGTATACATAACAATCAAATAAATGTTCTGCATTATAACACAAAGGAAAAAAATACTAAAAAAGCAATAACAAAATATTTTAGACAAAAAGGAAAAAATTAAATAGATCTAGCAATTTATTGTAATAACAGAAAGTCTAATTCAAATAATAATTGTGCTATTAGAGATCAATCCAGAAGAAGACTAAACAAAAAGAAGTAATTACATTTAACTATCTAATTAGAGGGTTATTGTGGGAATTAAAGAAATGGAGAAATTAATAGGGAGACTACTTCTTAATTCTATGAGATTAATATTGAAGAGTACAAGAGGTCAAAGTAAGCATTAACTAGTTAATCATTAATGTATCAAATAGCCAATAAATACATATATGATCACAAAATTTATTACAGATTCCTCAATATAAATCTTGAGTAGCAAATGTATTTTGTTGTTCAGTTGCCCGGCCGGGGGGGGGTGGGGGTGTTACATAATCCCTTACAGCACCCCTGGCTTTGCAATGGCAATAACCACAAGGAGGATAGATTTAATTTGCCCCTGTTCCGCTGGGTTAAAGTAACGCCTGCTGCAGCTATTTTACAGTATTTCGCTGAGAGTTTCGTAGTCTAAGCTAACCAGCAGCTGGCCATTAGCTCAAGTGGGTTTATTTATGTTGGGACATAGAGGACATCGTCTTTCATCTGGAGCCTCTCATCGTCTCCAAAGGTACAGTGATGTGTCTAACTTGGACAAGGATGTACGGGAGATCCGAGTCCATGACACGTTCACCATTGCTGCTCGATCAGCTAGCAAACACATGGTTCCTTCGATACTGCAGATCATATCGATATATCTTATATGGATAAACTTAGATAAACTTTATTAGCCTATTTCTCTCAACATGCAAGTTGTCCACCTCAATAGCTCATTCATACTTTTAATTATTAAAGTTCACTATCAAAACTAATTATAATATTTAAAATATCATCCACTAACATACTATTCGGTATCAACATCAGCGTCCATGCTATACATTAACATTAGTTATAATATTAGTTATAATAGTTAGTTATTTCCTACAAATTACATGAATAGTTTAATATCATTTCAAATCAGCCCGCAGCATCGCGCGGGTATGCTCCTAGTGTATATATATAAAAGGACTGTGCTATAGCATCCACATGCTGGATTTTAACTCCCAACATCCACACCTCTTCAGCAGAGCATTGAGTTAAAAAAAAAAAACCAGAAGTCTTCTCTTCACCCACTCTGGCGACCTCGCCCGCGCCGCCGGCCACCGCCCACCACCCACCGTGAGGGCTAGGGTTTGCCTCCCCTATCACCGCCGCCATCTTCTCTAGCTCTAACGAGCTCGCCGCCTCCATCTTCAAGTGAGGCTCCCTCGCCCTATACCTGGCTCGGCTGTCGCCCCCACCGTCAGGGCCAGTGACCATCCCCACTATCTTTCTTCCCTTCCTCCTGCGACCAGCCGGCAATCATCTATACCCTACTGGAGTTGGGAAAGAATGTGATGAGATCGCCGGAACCCTAGCTCGCCGGAGTAGGAGAAATGGGGCTTCCTTACAGGATCTCTGTTTTGTCCAAGTGACGTGATACATCATCATAATGCAGGACACCGGGTGGTGGGAACCAAAGTACCCTAGCTAACAGCAAATAAGCATGACCAAGGTGCAAAAAAAAAGGACACATACATCTCACTTTGTGCAAACTAGGATCGATATGGTTCCCATCTCAGAAAAAATTGTGCGTCACAATAAAATTGCAGAAAATAACCTGCAACAACTATTATATCCATCTATACAAAAACACTTTGGGGGTAAGGGTTGTTTCTTTGCGTTGACATAACATTTACAAGGGCGGCCCCTGTGGGTTTATTCCCAGATGATGGAGAGTTGAAGACACAGCATTCCATATCCTGGTCCCAAGCCCTGGCAGCTGTTCTGGCACGGGAGTTCTGTCGCATGGAATCTTCAGGTAGTCGACGACATAGTTCCAATTGAGAAGGCGTCCTTCCCCTACAATCATGCCAGTCTTGAGGTCGGTGACACTGCACTTTCCCCTGCCGAATTGATAACCGAAGTCATCATCATCCAGCATGGGACCGGAGACAATGATTCAGTTGCCCAGTTCGGGATAGAAATGGATGTTGTTAAGCTCGAATGTCCCAGAACGCATAGACCCAGACATGTATGTTGGCATTTCGTCCCCATTGGCAGCGATAAGGACAACATGATCGGGCCCTATGCTGAGATTGGAAAGCACGACGAAGTTTCTCGTGTAGTTCGCTTGGGCCTCGGAATCAAGGATGACCACTGGCATGTCTTTGAAAGGCGAGCCAGTTCCTCTGTCCATGTGAGACATATATGCAGTTAGCATTTCAAGAAAACAGGTGGTAACAATCCATGCATGAAACTGTGTTTTAAGAAAAGAGGTGGTAGCAATCCAAGCATGAAACTGTTATAAAAAAGATATTTATGGTTAGACATAATTGGAGTGTATACAAACTCTAGAGTGAAAGATAGAATCCTAGAGAAGAAATGAGCTTATAGTACTCCAAGTCTTTGCGATATACTCACTCCGTCCCAAAAAACTAGATGTTCTAAAATTTCATAGATGGATGAATACATGAGAGAAATGAATCTAGTACTCTTCTTTTATTAGATGAGATTTCCTTAAAAGAGGATGTCACGTTTAAGTTTTCAATGAAAGTGCATGGAGGCATGTAGAAAAAGAGCATGTCCAATACCCAGAACATATGTTTATTTTGTAAATAGTAGATGAGTCAGTCAACATCAATTTGTTGTGTGACTTTAGGGTTAACCCTCACTCTCGTAGCTGCACCCCTCCATTCCTTCCCCTCGTGTTTCTTTCCTAGCCGCACCCCTCTCCCAAACCTCCTCTCCGGTGCCCTCCCCTCCATTCCCAGCGGGTGGACATGGATGGGAACGACAAGCCCTTAGATGGGTGTTGTATTTTTGTTTTCTTTTCTTTTTTGATTGATTAAGTGAGAAAAGCAACTGCATCAATAGGTTTGCAATAATATCAACCTTCCGATAGAGGCGGTTGCAATGCCCGCCATGAAAACCCGTGGTTAGAAACAACTTGTTCTTGGCATGAAAAAGCTTTCGTGCATAGCTTCAGTGCAGATTGGAGAACGAATTAATGTTGATATAATTGATAGTAAGAAATAGGTTCTTTCCTTGGGCATATTTATATTCCCTTGGCCTTCCAATTGACACAGTACACTTGCACAACAGTTGGCGCTTAAGAGAATATTAGGGCAATTAGCAAAAACAATAGTTGGTGCTTAGGCTAGTTAAGTCCACATTAGAGCCTCGCTTTCAGCAGTAGCCTAGAGTTTAGTGAGGTTTGCACACCTATTTGCTGTTGGTGCTTGGACATGATGCACTAAGGTCGTACATTACTGTGGTGTGGTGGCCAATGGTGTACGTTGAAGGTGAGGCCCGCAGCCTTTTGGCCGAAGCTCAAGAATTGAAGATGGTAGGGAGCAGGTCGAGAGGCTTGGCATACATCAAGATCTCTAACAAAGATCTCAGACCAGAAGCTTGACCCTTGCAAGAAGTCCCTAACTAGAAGCTTGACCCTTGCAAGAAGTCCCTACGGGAACTTGGGAAAGCATGAGCTTTCTAATACCTATGTCAACACATCCTCATCCAGGGAGTTTGCAATCTTTAACTCATGAATGGAACTTTGGGTTGCGTGCTAGTTAAAGTGGTTCATGTTTCACCAAGTTTCTACTGAATAATATTCACAAGGACGTCTCCAGAAAGGTGGACATTACGTGCTGGATTATCTCAAGGTTCCACTTGCCATATGAGGGGTTACATACTGGCTTTCGTTAAGAATCATCGCTGGTGTTGTATTATGTAATTTGAATAAAACTTGCAGGGTTGGTAGCTGCGGCTCTGTCTCTGTGGTTGTAGCAGAGCATGGCTTCAGATAGTTTGGCTTGTGTACGTATGTACTGTATATGGGCTCTCGCCTTCATTTTGTTGTCTGATTATGTAAGGACGCCTGTGTATTTCGATCAATATGTATTTGTTGCAGTCCTGGTATATATGCCACTTGATTATTCTTGCGACATTTTAACATCATGCTTGGTCATTTATTTTTATTTATCTCTGGGTTATGGTTAACTCCATGACTTGAGGACTCTGCTTTTAGCTCTTGATGTACCGATCAACTCATCTATTTCACTGCTGAATATGGATGGCGAGAAAACAACGAAATGCAGATGTGTTGAAATGATGATTATGTAACTGTATTTTCTCCATTGGCTAAAACCTATGTCAGCTTGGAGGAGGTGTCGGTGTGGGCACTTAGGGTGAGGCATGATGGAGCCATGGATGCGACAGTACAGGTGTTAAAAAAAGCGAGAGAGAGAAAAGCTGTCATAGTTTCACTACCGCCTTCTTTGCCGACGGCCTCAAGCCGTCGGCAAAGACGACTTTACCGTCGGCGAAGGCTTTACCGACGGCCCGTCACGTCGGCCGTCGGCAAAGGACCGTCGGCAAAGAATTGGTCGGCAAAGATTTCTTCGCCGAGGGCCACCTGTTCGGCCGTTGGCAAGCTTTGCCGACGGCCACACCACCCGTCGACGAAGGAGCCATGTCAGCGGCTGCGCCGTCCTATTAACGGCGGTCTTTGCCGACGGCTGACGCGGCCGGCCGTCGGCAAAGGGCATTTTATGTTTTTTTAAAAAAAATTGACGACTTTCTTTGCCGAGGGCCGGCTGTCGGCAAATACTTGGTAAATTTGCCGACGGCCAGGCCTAGCCGTCGGCAAAGCTGGGCCGTGCTGGAGAAATGAACCAGCTTTGCCGACGGCCAGCCGTCGGCAAAGCTGGAAAAAAAAAATTTTCGCTTTTTTTTTTTCCTTTCGTTCATTCATCATTTCAGCACATATATATCACATAATAAACATTTCATCACATATAAACCACAATTCAGCATGAAATTCAGTTTCAACATTAATCTAGTTCTGACCGGCAACAGAGCACCAACAAAAAAATCTAGTTCTCAGTGTTCTGGTGATTGAGTTCATGAGGGAGTTTGCCGGAGTCGGGAACCAGGCCGGACACAGTTCTGACTGGCAATAGAAAACACATGTGGATGCAGTGCAGGACATGAGATGTATATTCGAGAAAAAAAAATACTTCACAAATTCTAATCCGACGATACCACTAAGACTCGGATCGACTCGGACTTGGACCCCGGGAGCAATCCGCAAACTAGCGGCTTTAATAGCATCACGGTTCTCCCTCCCCTGGTTTTACCAAATCGAACTTGATCAGCAGAGCAGCACGAAATAAAAACCCTAGCGATCGAGTAACGACAGCGACAGGCGCCGCGACCCTGCTCGTCAAAGATGGCTAT
Source organism: Bothriochloa decipiens (assembly GCA_023333625.1). NCBI lineage: Eukaryota > Viridiplantae > Streptophyta > Magnoliopsida > Poales > Poaceae > Bothriochloa > Bothriochloa decipiens. The sequence goes on along the minus strand of CM041633.1, from coordinate 50,297,184 downwards.
GAATCCGCCTGGCGTCCTAGCTCGCCCGACGCCGGCAAACATCGACGACATATGTGCTTCTGCATCCATATCAGCACAGCCATGGCCAAAGCTCGTGTTGGGTTCAGGTGCCAGTGTCCACGTGGTGGGCGACGCCACACTCCTTTCTTACCTCCGGGAGCACGTTGCCCATCACCAAGATCGGCGACATACAGATGACAGCCGCAGGCTTCACAATCCCAGATGTTCACCTTGCGTCAGGAATCAAAATTGACGTCATCAGCGTCCGTCAGCTCACCAGGTAGAGCAGGATCTGCACGTGGTTTGATGGAGACCGGGCGATGCTCTACGCGGGGCGCGATCTGGTCGGCGTCGCAGTCGCTGCACCAGGGAAGAAGTACGGTCTCTACATACTGGAATCCTTGAGCGTGCCAGAAACTGCTCCTGCTTCGTCTGGTAAATTGGTGCCCGTGTGGTGTGGCTCCTCTGTAGGCCGAAGCCGGAGCCAGAGCACTTCAGGTGGGGCCAGTTTTCCCGACTCGGTCTCCATAGGCGAAAACACCTTCGGCTCCATGTCATCCATATGCAGAAACAGCTTGGGTTCCATGGTTGGCTGGCTAAAAGCGCTGCCCAACATGACACCACTATTTAGTGTGGGGCCAGAGGAGAAGCCGATGCAGGAGATGCATGTTAGCAACCAAAGAGGAAAACGGAGAGCTCAAGGAGAAGGTGATAGCTATCCAAGGTACAGATTAGGATTAGGAATTCTACTATGTTTCTGCTTGTTGTTGCCCACTCTCCCATATCTCTCTCCTTTGATACATCGGCTCTTTTGCCAGATCGCCGCAGCGCACCTGCCTCTAGAACTCTAGATCATGCCCACACGCATCGGCGCATACACCAGAATTCTAGGACGCCTCTGCTTCGTTTGGGCTTCAGCGCTTTAGGTTCTTCTCAAGCCGGATGAGCTACGGTATCTGGCCCATCGGGTTCAGGTATATATTGGGTACTCGTACAATTCTAATGTAGAAACAAAGAGATGCTTTCGTAGTGCTGGCGAAAAGGCAAATTTTTTTTCAATTTGTGTGCTAAATTTTTTGAAGAAATTTCTATTGACAGCTGCTGGGGACTACTTGTACAAATTCATTTACACTGGCAGTTAGCCGTACAACCAGTTGAAATATAGTGCAGTCACACCGCAATTAGAAATTAAATATCCACGGCTGTACCTGCTGCAGCAGTGGGTAGCGTCTATGCTGGTGGTGATTTCTATGTTTGCAGGGAATAGCTCATCTGGGATGTCTAGTTTTTCACAGTTGATAGTTGGATCCAGCGATGGTTCATGTCACTGGCGTATGATGTTACAACATAGCTCTTAGAGACAATAGCAATGCTACCGTGTTTTGATGGCGGTGATGCCTGTGGGCCCCGCTTGTGCATTTGTACCATCATCGCACAATTTTGGAATTTGTTCAGAATGTGCCAGACCTGGTTGCTGGGCTCGATTGCTATCACCTGCAGTTCTAAGATAAAAAAAATTCACAGCCTAATGTTTGGTGTGAGTCAGAATGCTGGAGTGGGTGAACCATCGTTGTAGCCTGGAGGCCGAGCTTACATACTCGATGTGTATGGTGGTCAGTGGATGATGGTGGTGAAACGAGACATTGACATCAGCAATACTCATGTTACAGTGAAGCAGCCCATGCTAACAAGTGCATTCAACATTTTGGGCACGGGCTGACTTGAGCTTAGGCTGGCATAAAAAACCTAGGCCCATTCAGGTTCATATATATCAGCCCACGCAAATGTTGAAAGGCCTCAAAGTCTGAAACAAACCAGGCCTAGCCTCAACCCAGCAGAAATTACATGCATTTTATTGTATATATTTTAAATTTGAAAGGCGTATATAGGTTATCGCAACTGAGCGAGACCTTAATATCTATATCCTGACTTCGAGTAATTAATAGTTTGGCCTAGGCATCAGATCTTGGCTTCGATGTCTTTTCCTTGACCCAACTGAGGAAATGGTCATATCTACTCCATTGTCTATTGATTTCGACAAAAAAATGAATCATTTTATTTATGTATACTTCTTTCATGCACACACAAAACAAAGAAAGCTGGATAGTGTTTTGATTTGTAAAGTTGTTCCATTGAAATTCTGGGAGTAAAGATTATTGGTCATACATATGAGCAAGCATGGAAGTCTGGACATAGACACACACTATTGATGATGCACTCATACAATTCAAATGTTATACTCAAAGATATGAATGCCTTTCCATTGCATGTTTGTTCCACGCACAAGAAATCATAATAAACCTTGGCTGATATATATAGCCCAGTAGTCTTTATGAATTGAATGTCCATACACGACCATCACATTATCTACTAAATATGCTACTAGCTCAGTGGTCCAAATTCAGAACTAGTTGAGAAGTTGGAGGAAACCAACATAACAGTATGATATTAGAAGTCATCAATGTCACGCAGCAGGCTGAACTCTGTTCTAGATTTTCCAATTGTGAGGGCTCATAAAAAGCCACTCGCCTTGCTTTCATGACAACATAGGAATTATCATGATGAGAGTTTTTTTCAAAAGAAGGGGAGAGATGCAAAAATTATAGAGCAAAAGACAGTAGGCATTTGCAAGTATGAATGTTGTTCGTTCTGGAGTGAGGGTTAATCAGGGTGCCAATTTCATCTACAATTGGTATTGAGCTTACTCGCTTATGAAAAGTCATTGTGCTTCTTTTCTTGAAACTACAATTTGAAGATGCACAAGTCATTATATTGGTGCTCCTGCTTGCATTTCCCATGGCAAATATTGTGTATCAACTCAAGTTGGCCCTATTAGGTAAATAATTTTGTAAGCTTGTACTCTCACTGTTGGATGCTGCTGCATTTTAGAGTCAGAGTACTGTAGTTTCATACTGATATGATGGTTTCATCATCAATTTCATGATAAATATCAATTGAACATAAAAACACTGTATTCAAACAGTATGAGATTCCTATTCACATTCCAAACATTGATTAACACCCTAGTCATTTATACCTCTATTCTTGAATTGCAATTATTTTTTGTTGCATGTAATCCTCCTAACAATACACATCCACAATTTTCACTATATTAGTTCCCTATTTTAGAACTACTACTGACCAGTTGACACAACACTAGATAAGCAACATGGAGATTGAAACCAACTAGAAATTGATTGGATTAGAGTTAGTGAGGGATAGGAACCTACTGGAGAGGAGTTGCAGCTTCGGGCTTGGATGCGCAGCCATGAGGGGCCAGGGCCCGAGCCGCAGTTCAGGGCGCGCCGCCCTTGGGGCTGGCTACCGCTGTATTGGGGCCTGCACATAACCCGGGATGCAGATCGTCGCCTCGAGTCCGTGGCACTACTTGGGTCTGTGGGAAGGCCCTGTAGCTCGTGTGCGTGCCAAGCAAGATGGGTGCACCCCTGCTTGAGTCCGCATCGGAGGAGTGTGCCACAGTTCTGATCTGCACTGAGCCGGGGGGTCACACCACCACTGAAACTGATTTTGTCGTCGTTTGTTGAGAAAAACCAACAAGAAAATTGGCTACAACGGAAAAACTTTTCTGAGACATGTGGAAAATGAACTCAGAAGGCGAGTAGGCATTTGAACTGCCTCAGTTAACTCTCTCAATCAATTGTCTTGCTAAATCGATACGGAGTGGTATATCTGGCTCCTAAATCCATTAACGAAGGTGGGTCCACCCTCAAAAGTACCCCTATTAACCGAGGCGAGCCACGGTTAATTGTGGCTGAGACCACTAGCAATGAGAAAAGCTCATAGCAGCAAAATACCATGCACACACTATATATACTGTGACTTAGATTTTCAGCTCTCGCATTTCCTCTAGCTCACCTATCACCTATCATTCAACGGCGCAGCAGACCCCCTGCGCTCCCATTCCTCACCAAGCCTCTCCCTGACCCATCACTCCACCACTCTCTCCCTCTCTCCACTCTTGTCGTGGCGTAGCATGCCTGTGTGGGAGCGGGAGCCGCGTGGGCTGGGTGCGACATGGCAAAGCGGTGTCTATCCCTGACCGATGCTAAGATTCATGACGGTGGCTAGCGAATCCGGCTGATGTGGCCTAGATCCGGCCTTGGTCAGATACTGTGCCGGCTTCGCGAGTGGCGTTGCTACCCAGAGTGGAGGTGGCTTCGCACAGATCCGGTGTGACCCTAACAGAAGTGCCTCCCGACAGCGCATCCTGGTTAATGGTCCCTCCTAGCAGTGGATCCAACGACGACGACAGCACCCTGATCCAGCGAACAATGGCACCAACGGCCCGTGGATGGGCTTGCCTGATTATGGACGAGTTTTCCTTTTTTTACTCGTAATACCAAGGTGGGCATCGAACCTCCTCTAAAAACATCCTATTTACCGTGACCTTTGGAGCGAGGCGGTTACGATGCCTATCTCTGTTAATCGAATCTGCCCTGTGTCGGTAAACTTTTCTGTAGTAGTGATTGTCTCACGATTCAAGACAAACCGATACGAATTTTTAGATTCGAGTACTGCCTGGGTCGGCCCATGCTTGACTGGGGTGCTAGCATATCAACAGATAGCTGTCCTTTTTTTTCTGGTCCAACTGCGATCCAAGCGTTGTAGCTTCCAGTGATGTGTGACAGTTCTTTACGCGATGTGTCAAAAGTAGTGTTCTGGGGTACAAGTTCTCTCCATGGGGTGCTCGCATTTTTTTAGATTTATACTAGGATTTACCAGCACTATTCTTTTAGGTGTATAGGCGACGTCTCAAGCTCCGCAGGCTCAGAGGATAACTTTTGCTTATGTATATTTAATAGCGGCGATTGTGTGTATTTGCATACATGTGTTTATGGGGTGAATGTACATGTATGTTGATCTAAAAAAAGCTCAAAGGTTAACTAGTTCAGAGTTCAACTTTGAGGAACATAACATCACGGAGACCAGAATGAATAACTCAGCAGAATACACGCATTTGGAACACATCAGGCAGGCAAGATGATCATCGGGAATTCAGGAATACCAAATTATATTTGTGCGGGAACTGGAACATTTCATATAGGAGAGAAGTGCCTAATAAGGTTACTACTAGCTGATTTATTATAGCACTGGTACATGTCAACGCCGATCTCATATATGCACAGCACAGAAACTTGCATCATCATGCGGCGGCGCGGCCCATCTTCCCGTCCTCCAGTACCGCCCCGGCGTGCTCAGGCACCCTGAGGAAGTCAAGGTGGTAGAAGCCGTCGGCCTCCGACAGCCTGCCCTTGCCGACGACGCTGCCGCCGTTTTCCACCTCGGTGACGTAGCAGAAGGCGCCGCAGAACATGACGAGGAAGCCCGACGCGGCCAGCTGCTGCACCGAGATCAGCGTGACCCCGGAGCCGAGCTGGGGAACGTAGCAGACGCCGGGGAGGCGGATGTTCTTGTCACGGATATCGATGGTGCCTATGCCGGCTACCGGCAGGACCGCCCCATCTCGCCGGTGGAAAGCCAGGCAGTCGCCCGCGGCTCCTTGGTCCCGTGATTTGGACTGCTGGTCGTCGACATGAGGCGAGAAGACCTCCAGGTCACTCGTGGCATGGAAGGTGGCTCCCGAGTCCAGGATGACAGTGGACTTGGATGAGAACTGTTGGCTGTCCGAACTTGCCTTTGTCGGAGAAGTTCTGCCATGTGATCCTTCCTGGTCTGAATCTGCTGAACCCATGCACACACGGAATGTCCTTTCTGATCCCCTTCCGTTTCAGACAAACACACGGCTTACTATACCAAACCCTATGCTGGGCGCGACGAAAACGAAATGATTCTTGGTGGAGGATGTTACCTCGGTAGTTGTAATGGAGGCGCAATGATTAAGCGGTGAGGACAGCGGAGCAGAGATGAAGAGGAACGTGCTCGTCGGGACGGGGTGGCAACTCCGGTTTAACCCATGGAGTCTCCATCCCTTCGGATATCGGCAGCTACGCCTAGTTTTGGATTGTACCAACGAACAGCCGGATGCAAGCAAAAAAAAAATGACTTCTTGTTTCTTTCATTGGATTGTTTCTTTCATTGGATTGTCCGGCTGGCCGGCCCGTTGTCCGTTACTGTAATTCTAAGTGCCTTGTATAATTTTATTGTCACAAAAAAGTATATATATATACTCCCTACTTTTTCACGGCTTCAAAACTAATGCTTCACCCGCTAAGGGAACATCTGTTTACTATGTCAAATGGAACTTTAGCAGTATTGATGGATTTTCTTCTGGCATATCAAAACGGCTTCGAATGAACCTCTAGGTTAATACTCACGACATAAAATAACTTAAAAATTCTAAAAAAAAGTTCAAACGTCAGGCCATTTTTTTGGTAAATGTACTTTGGTTACTGAAAATAATAGTCATTGAATTTTGGAAAATTTTGTTGTGGGACACTAGAGAAATGTATAGAAATTGTCCAGTTCATACATTTCTCCAGTGTTCCATGGCAAATTTGCTAAAATTTTAATAGAACCTGCAGTCTATGTAGCCATGAACTCTTTAACCCGTGATCACCTTTGGGGCTTCTATGCCTAGAAGAATTCGACAGTACGAACTGTCCGATGCAAAATTGCAGCTGCAGAGGAGACGTGTTGTTTCTTTCTGCCTTGCAATTGGATCACCGAGAGTTGCTTGGCCGGCCGGCTTCGAAAAATAAACGAAGACGATACAAGGGTGGATTTGGGCGACCAAAACTGGCACTATTTAATTTCCATGGATGGTCGGCCAGCATTTGTCTAGCATGACACGCTTAGAAATCCAAAGTAGAATTTGGAAGCGGCAAGTCCAAAGAGTAGGGACAGGGACATAGTAACAAGGAACTTATTGTTTGTGAGGGTGCAAAATTCCCTTGTTGCTCAGCGTTATCTTCGACCCCTATATGCTTGCAAATAGCAAAACCTCTGTATGTTGGCCCACCACCCCGACCCCCAACCATTTTGAACTTGGCAGCCCACAGCTAGCAATGGTCGTCCTCCCCAACTGCGACGACATGGGCTCTCCGTCTTCAGCCGAGGGGCGCCGCATCGTGGCCGCACCTCGCCTTCCACTCCGTGCGGTGCCCAACCCCGATGCGCCATATGGCTTCAATTTCTCCTCGACCAGGATGCTGTCGAGTTCAAGCACTCCCGTGGACTCCCCGGCCCAGTAATCTTCGTGGGTACTCTCCCGCCGCAGCCGCGTCGGTCCCTGCGTCGGAGGAGTTGGCGGCTCACCTCCTCGAACGCTTCTCCTGCTGTCCAGTGTTCCTCGGTGCGGAGCTCCACAAAGACTTCTACCATGGGTTCTGCAAGCACCTGTGGCCGAATTTCCACTACTACCTCCCGTTCGATGGTGGCCGCGGGATTGATTTTCTGGAGAAGGTCTATCGTGCCTACATCACCGCCAATAAAACATTCGCTGAACGTGTGCTGGAGCTCCTCACCACACCAGATGCTGACCGCATCTACATCCACGACTACCAACTCTTGATGCTCCCAAGCATCCTCCGCAAAGAGACCCCAGGCACAAGGACCTCCTTCACCCTCCACTCCCCATTCCCCAGTTCAGCCATCATCTGCTCCAGCCACATGGGCAAGGACATGCTTTGCAGCCTCCTGAGTGCCGACTCTGTAGCCTTCGACTGCTTCGACTGCGCCCGTCACTTCTTGTCCTCCTCCACCAGACTTCTCAACATCCCTTACGGGACCACACGTGACTACATTGGTATCCACTACTTGGAACGTACGGTTGTCGTCAGGATCATTCCAACCAGCAGCGGCAAAGTGAGTCATCTACACCCAGGAAAAGATTCAATTACTAGAAGTTCTGTGCACAGGTCCTATGCACAGGACTATGACGATATGGTGTCCCGGCAGGGGCTCAACAAAGCGACCACCCAGGAAAAGATTCAATTACTAGAAGTTCTGTGCCTGGATCCAAATAATATCATGTCTTTTATCAGTGGTCGAAGGAATGATATATCCATTATATTGCCTGCCCTACACAAACTGATGTCTGCA